>OV725077.1:101785748-102385748 GCA_928085145.1 Nezara viridula
AATCAGCTGACTGCGGGCTCTTTGTCCATCCTTCTGAGGAATGTAAATGGACCGACACAACACAAAACTGAACTGGACTTATATCTTCATGAAAAACGTATAGATGAAGCCCTGATAACAGAAACTCACCTTACACCACGATCAAAATTCGGTATTATTGGCTATGTGACACACGAAACAGACCACCCCGACAACACTGCCCACGGTGGTACTGCTATACTTATAAGATCATCACACAACCATTTACACTTACCAACTACACCCGAAATTCAGTCCACAGGCATCACACTATACATGAAAAACAACACATTGACACTAGCTTCCATCTATTGTCCTCCAAGATATGTGTTGATATCTTCGATGTTTCGCAACGTCTTCCAAAGCTTAGGTCGATGTTTCATAGCAGGTGGTGACTTCAACGCGAAGCACCAACATTGGGGGTCACGACTAAGCACACCAAGATGAAGAAATTTGAGGGCTGCTATCCACGAGCTTTTATTAGACACTATAAATCCTGACACACCGACATACTGGCCTGTATCGAGACTTAAATCCCCGGACCTTTTGGACTTCTTTATTACAAAAGGACTGCGTACCGTACCTCATTCCATAAGTACGAGCTCTGATCATTCTGCAGTACACCTTATTGTACTTGATGAGGCCGTCAACGTGCAAAGAAGACTAGCTCTCATCAATGGACCAATTGACTGGGATGCTTATAGAGAATTTTTAAACTCTTTGCTTTTGTCCCAGTGTCCATAAAAAGTGAAACAGAACTGGAGAAGGCTGTGGAAATATTCACTCAAAATATCCAACAAGCAGCTTGGACTTCAGCAATACCAAAATTCAACAATCTGACAACTGAGCAGTTGCCGAAATACCCTCAGTACATGAGGGACTTAATCAAAGCAAAGAGAAGAGCAGGTAAAATATGGCAGACTGACAGACACCCATCAGATAGGCAGACATTTAACAGACTAAACAATCATCTTAAAAGTGAAATCCAAAAGTTTAACAGGATTAACTATGACGCATACATCAATGGTCTTTTGACTGGCGATAGAAGCTTGTGGAAGCATACCAAAAAGTTGTTAAAGCACCGAGAGCTGTCATCACTACTCAGAAAAGAAGATGGATCCTGGGCCGTGTCGGATGAGGAAAATCTGAACTCTTCGCTCACCACCTTTCGTCTGTATTTAAACCGTTCACAAACTTCAGTAACACAGAACATGAGATTATAGTACTTGACACCTTAGACATTCCACTTGAGCTGACACTACCACCTCCTTCTTTTACTCCATCTCAAGTTGCACTCCAAATCAAACAATTACCAAAAATAAAAGCTCCTGGTTATGACTTAATAACAGCCGAAGCACTCTAACAAATGCCCAAGAAAGCTCTAGTATTTCTGACCATTTACAACTGTATACTAAGAACGTCGAAATTCCCTTTACAATGGAAATACTCACTGATTAAGATGATTCACATATGCAGTCCTTCATCCTTCCTATATGCTCTAAAGGTTTTGAAAAATTAATATATAAAAGACTTATTGACATATTGACTGACCAACAGGTAATACCTGACCACCAATTCGGCTTTCGCACATTCCATTCGGCGACACATCAAATGCACAGAGTTACAGACTACATTGCTGGAGCTTTAGAACAAAAACTATATGCAACTGGATTATTTTTGGATGTTGCTCTGCCGTTTGATAAAGTCTGGCAACAGGGTCTTCTCTTTAAACTTAAGACTATACTTCCATACACGTACTATCTTATCTTCAATCTTTCCTCTTCGACAGATTTTCTTCAGTTCAGAAGGGCTCGGAAGTGTCTTCAGTTCGTCCAATCTTTTCAGGAGTTCCCTAAGGTTCAATACTAGCCCCTCTACTTTACGTTATACCTATTGACGATGAGATCTTGACAGCTACATATGCAGACGATACAATCCTCACAAAACATCAAGACCCTACACAGGCCTCACTAACTCTACAACATCACTTGCTTTAACTATTGGTTCACACTATGGAAAATTCGACTAAATCATGACAAATCCAAACATATAACATTTACTCTTCAAAAAAACACCTGCCCTCCAGTTTATATTGACAACAATCAAATTCCTCAAACGGACACGGTACTTTACCTTGGACTCACCCTCGACAGAAGGATGACATGGGGCCCACGTGTTAAAATGAAACGCATGACACTTAACTGACGACTCTAACTACTTTACTCTCTTTTTGCCAAATCTTCAAAACTAAAACTAAAACAGAAACTGAATACATATACATAGTTACTTCAGCCCATATGGGCATACTCACCAGAAATATACGGCATCGCTAAAAAGACCCACCTACAAAAACTTCAAACGTTCCAATCAAAATTATTGCGACTCATGACATAAGCACCTTGGTACGTGACTAACAAAACTCTACATACTGACCTCCACTTTCCAACAGTTGACCTACATATAACGACCCTATATCACCGATTTTACACAAATTTAAATGGACATAATAACAGACTTATACATGGCCACAGCTGATATACCACAGGACATGAGGAGAAGACTAAAAAGGCGTTGGATGAGGGATCTCCGTCCTTAGACAACCTAAGTAATTTGAACAAGTTAGGGAAGAGGTACTGCTGAGTACTTTCCTTCCCCATGCCTGTCATGTCATTATATCATTATCGCCATCACATATGCTGATTGTCAACTTATTGTTGACAGGCGCAAATACATATTTTATAGACAAAAAAAAGAAAAAAGATAACCCTTACATTTCATTGAGGAATAATCAACTAAAATTAGGCTAGAAAATTGAAGTTATGTATCAGGAGACAGTTAATAATTTTTTTTTCGAAAATATCTTACAACTAATCTGTTTGGTTATTCATAATTTTCTCTATATGCAGCTTTGAAATCGTATTTATAAGTTATTTGAAAAAAAAAAAACTTGTACCACTACAACCCCTGAAAGGGTCTTTGCTTTATAGGGAAGGTACTTTCTTAGTCAATGGCTGTACAAAGTGGTGATTTGACCGAGATCGCTCTCAACCACCAGGTTTTCTCTCTTAACTAATTATTTTAATTAAGAATACCAACTTTACATAGGCTGAGTTTGCCCGAAGAGGGACTCCCGTCTCCAGGTTCGATCCACGGCCGATGAAACAGAATAATAGACCTTGAGCATTAGAAGCTCAGTGCTCTACCAATGAGCTACCCCACTCCCTGGCTTATAATTATATAATAAATATAATAACTCTATTTGAGTTTCCCTAAAATAGACCCATGAAATTCATTACATTATTTGATAAAGAAAATGAAGGACAGATCGTAATTAGATGGTCTATAAAGTAATTGTAAAAAAAAAGAATCAGTTAATTAAGAAGAGAATAAAACAATCTAACGAGGTCAAAATATGGCTGCGAAACAGAGAAATGCTACCACAGAATATTAATCAGCTTTCTCTGACAAAACAAATTAGATAATAACCACTCCTAATAAATTCATAAATCATAATTTTTTTACAATTAATTATATTTTTTACTTCAAAGTTAAACGATCGCCATCGTATTTTGTTTTATATAATTGTATTTGCAATTAGTAATGAAATTTAATGTGTATTAATCAATCAAATATGTACCCGCCAGAAACAATAGTTATTCCTTTTCGTGTAATGAAAAAGGTCCTTCTGTTTTAAAATTAAATATTTACTATTATTTAATTGAATAAACATATTATGCTGCGTGAACTTTTTTTTTTTTTTTTCTGAAGAACGATTTCTTTTTAAACGTAAGTATTTTATCAATTGCTACTTACATGTTTTAGTGACCATATGTAAAATTATTTATAAAAAGTTCTCTCGCGCGAATAACTAGAAAAAACGAAATCGAAGAGAAAATTAAGATTAAATTGAAGGCGGCTAATGAGTGTTATTTTAATTCATCTCCTGTCGCGAAATTTCAAAATTAGAATTAACAAATTATCCTGCCTGCGGTTCTTTATGGATGCTAAACATGGCCTTACATTAAAGGGATGAGCAACGTCTTAATCTTTTTGAAAATAAAGTATTGCGTAGAATATTCGGACCGAAGAATTTGCTGTGCCGACTGGTAAACGTCCAAAGGTTAGACCGAAGCGAAGGTGGGAGGATTGCGTTAAGGCTAATCTGGCGGGACTGGGTTTCGACGACGACATGTAGATGGAGTTATGTAGACAGAGATTGGTAGTGTCGGCGTCAAGCCTTCGGGTTCACTAAGGGTTTTATTATTATCTCTCGTGCAAATAATCCGTATACTACATCAGACAGCAAACAAATGTTAATACAATATAATAATAACTAAATATAATGTATAATTATACAGAGAGATTAATTTTCATTCCCTTGTTCAATTCAAAATATTAAACAAAAAAGTTTACAAATTACAACAGGCTCTATTTAACTCTTAAAAATGGTTCGATTTCGATTTTTTTTTTATTGTTTTGTTGGTAATTTAGAAAAGCTTCGAATTATCATGGTTATGATTGACCATATATTGTATACATTTTGCGTTAATACGGTTTCTATTTTCTCGTTTGTTTTCCTGATTTTTCTGAGGAATGGTGATATCTTTTGCACCTGAACGAGGTGATGACTCAATCAAATAAAAAATATCTTATAGCTTTGAGAAATAATATAAAAAGACTAGGTCTTGAAAAAGTTTGATTTTATTTAATTATTATTACTTTTTTTTAGATCACCCTCTCACTGGTATCCCATGGATGAAACTACACTTACCCCAAGGAACGAACAACTTTTTCAAGATGATGAAGATTTTGAAGGGAGTGGATCCACAGAATTACAACAGAGTAAGCATATTAGAAAATAAAAAAAAATCTACCGATTACAAAATGGCATATTCAGTAAATATAAACATCTACGAGTATAGATGTTTACATTTACTGAGCACAGACTGATTTATCTTTACATTTAATTATATAATAACTCTAAAAGAATAAACAGAAAACATAAGATCGATCAAATAGCAAATAACACCTACTTTATTATAATAAAATTTAACTGAAATAAGACATAAAATCTAATAAAAATTTTATAGACTTTAGTTATTGTTTTCATAAGGAATCATATTTGAATTTTTTTTTTTATCTAAATGGAACTTTTTAGTCTACGTGCCTAATTTTTATTTTCTGTTACGTACTAAATTTATGGTTAACCTATATAACTAGTAGAAAGAAAATGAACCATTGGTAGTCTGCATTAGAGATCAGGAAATGCGTACCTAACTTATTGCCAAAGTGATGTAACGTAACACTGTAGCAAAACATAATTATACGGAACTGGGTAACATGGTACTGTATAATCATACATCAGGAGCTGAATACGGTTGCTGACTAATTCGCAAAACAATGATTGTTCATACAATGCAAAGAAAAGCCTAAAACTTAAATCACCTAATGTATAAAAATTAATATTATTATTTATCTCATTGGAATAATTTCTATCTATATACAACAACAACGCCTTCCAAATAAGGTCAATATAGCTTCCTAGCCGTTTTCATTGGTTAAAAATATCTATATTACAAGTTCTCAAAATTTTTATTTTGAGAATAAAATCTGGGGGAGAAGCCATTTTCGGAAATTTCAACATATCATCTTTCAACATATAAGGATTTGGCATCCTCATGTTTTGTTCATCAGTGAACAATTTATGATTTCTTTTATGATTTATTTGTATAATTTCATATTTTATTGCCTTCTGCTATTTTCAATAGTAGCAGATTACTTATATCAGTTGGATACTATAAAATGTAAAAAATTGAAAATGTTTACATACGATTTGGTACTAACAGTAGTAATATATACCTATTTAATAGGTATGGTTTTACTTGTAATATGGATTGAAAAAAAAAATCTGTAGGAGAAATTCGAGTTTTTGTATGTTCGGAGTTCGGACGAGACCAATACTTTTCTTCAGACTGAACAAACATAGTTGTGCTGGAATATAAAAATATGCATGAAGTTAACAAAACCTTGATATTTAACGAGGAAATCAAGACCACGAGGAGCTTGTTGGACTTCAATATAAATAAACACAATCAAAAATAAGACTTTTTTTACGAACTCGGAGTAAAAATTAATATTAATTTACTGAAAAGTTTAAGAAATCTAAGTAACGGAAGTAAATGTCATATCATTAACGTTTGGAATCAACTAAACAATACAGTATAACTTAATTTTTTTAATAAAACCTAATATTTTACATAACTATAAAAATATTGTATTAACCTAACTCCCACTTCAAATGATTGCCAAATTACACAGTCTGTATATTTTTAATAGTCATTTATATTAACTTAAATGGAATTCAATGAAATTAGTACTAGACAATTTCTAAATGATTTTTCTTTCAAGTTTGAGTTAAATCGAAAGGGACTGTTTTCAAACTATACGTGTATCAAATAATCCATTTAGTGAACTGAAAGTGAAAATATTGTTTTTGAGAGTAGTGGATAGAATTTGATAAAACTAATGCTTACTTAATTATCTGCTAGCTAATCTCTAACTTCTCTCAAAATTTTGGCCATTGTGAACATTCGATTTTAGAGGTATAGTCGCATCAAGTAAATACGTTTGCGCATATATAACAGAAAGTATAGAATAGATTTCAATAAAATCGACATAGAATCATAATTTCACCAAAAGCCACCGTTCTATTAACTTAGAGCATAAATGAACCGGCCGTTTCTACAATATTAGTATATCTATGAAAATACATATACGCATGTGGAAGCAGAAGTACTATATGGAATTTGATCAAATTGATATGGGACCATCTAGGCCCCCAACCGCACAATCTCTAAACATTCTATGAAAGTTTGATGAAAGGTAGTAGGTGATATGCCCGTTATATTGATTAGATTATAGACATGAACCAAAACAAATTCGATCCTTGATGACAGAAACGTAAAATGTGAGTGAAAATTTTCGATTCTGATCGCAAATTCTGTGTTTAACCTCTCACACGAATACATAGCTCCCCCGAGCTGAGGGCGCAATACAAAAAAGGTAAACGCAAAAGCTTAAGTAAGTATCAAGTAATTTTTTTCTTCTATAGCTGCTAATGTTTGACAATATTTTATGTTACCCAGTTATATTCTGGCTCAAATTAATTATAACATTGATATGATGAGGCAACTGATATCATATGTAAGTGACATATATGTATTTGAAAATGCAGGGCCAATTCAACAGCAAAGTCGTTCTGTTTTGGTCAGTTTTTCAATACTAGTTTTATAAGTTCATGCTGCTCTTGAAAAAATAATAAACTATTAGTACTCGAATGAAAGCTTGTGAAATTAAAAAAAATACTACATTTCAAATAACTTCCTTTCATATTATCTGCAATACAAGCAAAATTCCGGGCAGTAAAACAAATCTGCTTCTAAAGGGCATGTTGTCTCGCGTGCGCTATAGAATGTTTCATGACGCAATGATGTCCTTGATGAACAAAAAGGGACATATAGACCCCAAAAGTATGGGCGTGATTTAATATCTCAGGAAACTTATATATAAAAATTACAACTCCCAACCAATTATAATATTAGTTAAGGGTTATAATATTAGTTCGAAGGTAATATTAGGTTAAATTACACTATGTACTTATTTTATTGCCATATGCTTGATATATAGCAACAAATATATAAAATTTGTATTTTTTTTTTTTATTATTTAATTCATCATCAGTAATTTGTTGACCTTTTAAAGGTATTAAAATCCTGAAAAATCTCAATAAATCTCAAATTAAGAGTGTACAATGATAAAGCCAGTTCTTATATATGGCTGTGAGACATCGACACTAACCAGCACTCTAGAAAAATGTGTTGAAAGATTTGAGAGAAATACTCCGCACGATAACCGGAGTGTTATCGTGGAGTTCTAACACGTGGAGAAGAAAGACCAATAAGAACTTCTTACAAAAACAGGTCATCAATATCCCATGATATGAGGCACGGAGGTTAAGATGGGTGGGGCATGTAGCTCGTAGCAATCCATCTGGAAGACTACGTAACACTGAATGTCTCAATAGAAGGCAAAAGACAACGTGTAAGGCCAAGTAGCAGAAGAATGGATAGAATCAACAAAAATTTGTTAGAGCTGCTTGCAGACAGATAAATAAAAAGAAATAGCTTGGGACAGACAGAAAGGGAGCAGGTTTCTTAAGGCATAAGATCTACATGGTCTTTAATTCGAACAGAAAAAAACAAATAAAATTTTCTTTGACCGACAATATCTGATGTAGTATCTATTTAGAATAAATAAAGTATGATGTACATTACACACAAAAATATTTATACATCATAAAATAAACCCATCAATATATTTTTAAAAAGAATACAAAATTCATGCTGACTTTAAGAACAACGAGTGGAACAGACGAATGTGTCACATTTGCTAATCACACCCTGAAAGCGGTAGAAACGTCTAAGTATTTAGGTGCTCTAATTACAGAAAGTAATGAATGACTGAAGAACTGAAAGCAAGAATGACTGCTAGGGATAGACAGATAGCTGTTTTGCCATGAGAAAAATGCTAAATTATAACTCCCTCTCTCGCAGGACGAAAACCACACTACGAGAAAGTCATAAGACCCGTTGTCACACATGGTTCTGAGACTTGGGTAATTTCTCAGACCTCAGAAAGGAACCTACTCGCATGAGAAGGAAGGGTTCTCCGCAGGATCTACGGTCCGGTATGTGAGAATGAGTAATGGGGAATTCGCACCAATAACGAGCTTCGTGAGATCTATGCAAGACCGAATTTGATCTCAATTGTAAGAAGTATAGTTGGGTCATGTGGCACATATTCCCAAGGATTTCATTCTTAAACTCCTGCTGTATGATCGACATGGTGGAAGACGAAGCAAAGGAAGACCCCGTCTGAGATTGCTAGAAGAGGTGAAGAACATCCTGAAAAAGATGGGAATCCGGAGATATAGAATAGTCACTCGAGATAGAGTAGAATAACAAGAGAAGCCTTGGTTCTTGTAGGGCCGTAGTGCCAAATAATAATAATAATACAGCAATAACGAAAGTCATTTAAAATTCAAAGCTAATGAACCAAGCCTAAGTGTTATTTGTGCCCTACCGACGCTTGTTGACATCTTTTTACTTTCTGAACTTTCTTCTTTAACTTCTTAAGTGGTCTTAAGTTCAAGCTGACGTTTCTCTAAAAGTTTTTGGTCCCTCGAAGATTTCCTAATGCCTTTAAAAGTTTGTTTTAGGTAAAATTGTATATAGTTTACTATGACAAGATTTACTATCGGTTTGCGATTATCAAAACTGGACGAATTAGATCAATAGTAAACTTTATATATTTTTTTTTAAGAAATATTTCTGAATCGATAGGGAATAACAAGATTCAATCAAAAGAATCGGTATAAAATCTAACTAATATTTCTTACATGTCAAAAGAAAGATTTTTTTTTTTTATTTACTAACCCAAAATAATTTTAGACAACTCATGACAAATTTCTTCTAGAACCAGAATGGAGCGATTGGTCGGAATGCAGCGTGACGTGTGGCTTAGGAACTCAACATAGAAACTCACTTTGCGCTGACGAAAACTGCATCGAACGGAGAGAAACTAGGCCTTGCAACGCTAGACCCTGCCCACGCAGGGCATCACAAAGTAAGTGAATACGTAATGCCTATATATATTGTATTTTCAATAACATATTCATGTAAAATTTATTCATTATAATGATAGATATTACTAGATAAATAAAGAATTATTCTCAAAATTTTTTATCCTACCATGACAGATCATATTGACACAAAAATATATAAAGCCAAGAAAAGGATATTATTAAATCAATCCTTGTTACATAAAAAAAAATGATCGGAAAAAAAATAAAACTTGTTCAAACATATTAAATTTTATCTAATATCTAAAATGTATTTTATTGTGCATGCCGTACCTGCACCACATACACAAACACACACACACACACACACACACACACACACACACACACACACACACACACACACACACACACACACACACACACACACACACACACACACACACACACATATATATATATTTCGTAAACCGGAATTTCTAATAAATTTCGGAGATAAAGATGTTCTGTTGCTAATAGTTGACAGTAATATTCTCCACCTGCTACTCCAGATTTAAAATATATCATAAAGATTAAATTATTAAATAGATTATATTTCGGATTTGGAAAATTATTACTCAAGAATTATAATTATTCTTAATTATAAAATTTATTTTCGAAAATAATGATCACGATATGATTTTGATCACTTACTTTGATTAAAATAGAAAAACAAAATCGCTCTCATGAAATGATTTTCGAAAATTATAGATAAAGATTGTTATTACATTTTAGTTTAGATAACCTATTAATTAAAAAAACAGATAATGAATTTAAAATAACTATCTGCTGTTAATTGGTTAAGTTGCCGCACAAATGATGTATATACTGTTTTCAAGTGGTTTGTTAATAACAAAATGAACTTTGTTGAGTTTTTATTTTAGTATCACTGTTATTTATAATGATATATGTTATTTATTATGTTATAACGTTTAACTTTCAAGAAAATTAATTGCGTGAAAATTATAATGATGACTCCCATAATGTAAATCACTTAAATGCAAAGTTCCTAGGACTCTATCTGGACAAACGTCTAACTTGGAATCCTCATACCAGACTGAAGCGACAAGAAACATCTCGACGTTTCCGACTACTTCAACACTTACTAGACAAACGCTCTAACCTTCCAATAACCTATAAATGACTAATTTACATGACTATAATAAGGCCTATTTGGACTTAAGGAGTTGAGCTATGGGGCTCCACCAAACCTTCAAATTCCTCTCGCATCCAATCCTTACAATCCAAAATCCTTCGTAAAATCCTCAACGCTCCTTACTTTGTTACAAATAAAATCATCCATAATGACCTTAATGTTCCATATGTATCAGATTTGGCCCAATCCAGATATCTGTCCTTCCATAATAAACTTCATAACCATCCCAACCCTCTTGTTTCTAACCTTGCTTCCTATTCAATTCCTGATAATCCTCCGAGGTGTCTGAAAAGAAGATGGCCATGTGATCTCCTAATATAGACATATTATTAGAGTGCTACCAATGGGTAGTTTCTCAACATGTGTTTCATGTCTTTATATCCATGTGCGAATTTACCAGATGTATTTTTTGTATACAGTTGTAAATATCATATAAATAAATAAAAATAAAAAAAAATGCGAAGTTTTATATGGGACGAATAATCATTATTATGGAAAAAAATCTTTTAAGTTTAATTAAACATTACTAATCGTAAAAATATCATACATAAATATATTGTATTTTATATCCCTACTAAAAGAGACTTTCCTAGATGAATAAGTGGATGTATTGAGACACTATATCCCTTACACCTAAGGAATACATAAATAGATAATGCAATATATATATATATATATATATATATATATATATATATATATATATATATATATATATGTATAATGTTCTCAATTTTAAACAGAAAATCTAAATCAATTACTATAAGAAACTAATCCAGCACATGTATTTGTTCAAACTCAGATTAATTATCAGCGTTTAGTTTATTATGTTTACCTGACTAGAATAAATCTATAAGGAAACAATTACAGAAAATCCACTAATCCAAGAATCAGATAATGAATTAGAAACAACTGTTTGTTGTTAATCGGTTAAGTTCCCCAGAAAATAGTGTTCTTATTATTTAAACTTGTTATTGATCACCTTACAAAGGTAATCTGGAATAATATAATTACACAATATTTATTAATAATTCTAGGTACAAATAATAATGCAGTAATTGTAAATCATTTAGTAAATCTTTATTATTATTACTTCTTAACAATTATGTCATGGCGTCATTAATATTCCATAAAACGAGTTTTGTGCAAGTTATGCTGATGATAATTTAAAGTATTTGGAAAAAAAGCAATTAATTTATACATGCAATTTTCGTAATATAAAATAAAAAAATATTATTGCTTGCACGTTATGATAATATCCTTAATATCATGAAAAAAAATAGTTGTTAATCCATAATTGTTTTCATCAAGAGTGAATGTATACTTATAAGTTAAAAGAAAACCATAGTAGTTATAAGTTTTAAGCAAGGCCCACAATTGTGTGCTGTAAAAATCCACAGATTATGTCATATAATATGCTGTAAAAAACCCTTAAATATGCTGTTAAAAAAAATACATGAAAAATGTTTTCTGATTTCTAAAATATGCTAAACTTATTAATTACTAATCTGTCAGTAACCTTTTTAAATATAATGATGTGTCAACGAAAAGTTTTAAAATAAAAAATAAATATAGAGGAATTAAATATTCAAACAATTTTTTTTTTTTTTAATATTTAAAGTAAAGACTTAAAATAACTAAACACAAACATTATAATTGTCAAAAACATAATATGAACCATATTAAAAAAAATTATAATACCAAAATGATACAAAGTGTATAAAAAGGGAAAAAACAATAAATATATTAACACTTAATTAAATAAGCATATTAATATAGAACAATAGATATGTAAACGCATGAAAATTGTGTATGTTAATGGATAGAAACCTAGCATGAGTCTTTGTTGAATCAATAACATAATTAACAAGAATTTTTAGAGTTGCTTTTGTGAAACCGAACCTTTTTTCAGTTATAATTTTTTTATAATCAGAAAATGATCTTTCTACATCAACAGGCGTGATAGGGACAAATTATAACTACTTAAGGAAGGAGATGGTACGTGGTGGCGGTCATAAATAGTGGCAAAACTATTTTATTAAAAGCCAACGTTTCGACCCGACTTTGCAGGTCTTCTTCACGGAGGTGTGTTCAGCTAAGAGTTCATCTTAGAACTGAAAGTTTCACTTGGAACTGCAGCTCTAAGTGAAACTCTTGCTGAAGACACTTCCCTGAAGAAGCCCTTCAAAGTCGGTTCGAAACGTTGGCTTTTAATAAAATAGTTTTGCCACTATTTAGTCTATTTATGACCGCCATCCCCCGACCACCTCCTTCCTTAATAATACAACTATTGAGTATTCATTATAACTACTTAAAATTATCAGTTGAGGTTAATGTCGCTGGGAACAATTTAAATTTTGCCCCTTAAACTTGTATTAATACTTTCCAGAAATAAATAATTAATACCTGATTTGTTCATTAAAAAAATCCGTTTTATCATTTAAAGTTCCACTTGGACTAGTACCGCCGGTTTTCTGTCAGTAGTAAAACTGTTTCCTGTCAGTTGTGAGGTTCAATCCAAGATTTAAACTTTGATGAAAATGTTGAATATACTTTTGGCATTTTAAATTAACAGAAATATGTTCTCTTACAAATAGAATAGGCAACAAACAGATATAGAAACTTAGTATGCTGCTAACACAGGAAAAAAGGGGAAATGAATTCCCGGGAATTACTGAAATCTATACAGATAATTATTGAAGGGTATATCAACAAATGTGGTAGATTTGGTTGTTTTATTCAATGAAAATAAACCTGCGAACCTTAGATTTTCAATGTTCCTTTTTAATTTATTTATATAAATCCATATTTATTTACACAAATATATTTTATTTACTTTATTAAATTATTCATAATATACAATTATATTGATGTATCATGCAATATACAAGAATATCCCTTTATCCTCAAATATGCAATTATAGACGATTATACTTAAATGTGCAAAAGTATACAAAACAAAACTTGGTTAATTGCATCATAGTGTACTAATCCGTATAGGTATCACATCAGTGGTTGAAAAAAAATATGCAATAGCATAAAAAAAAAAAAAACCAATGAGAGATTATATATAAAGGTTATAAAATTTTAGGTTTTATCCAAAAATTTAATTTATAATGTATTGTTTGGTTGATTCAAAATTATTTGTCATGAAACTTACTGCCGTCACTTAGATTTCGTGTAATTTTCAGTAAATTTAAATTAATTTTTACTCTGAGTTGGTAAAAAAAAAAGAACCTCTTATTTGTAATTGTGTTTATTTCTCTTGAAGTTCAACTACCTCGTCGTGGTCTCGATTCCCTCCTTAAATATCAAAGTTGTATGAACTTCACACATATTTCTATATTCCAGGTCAATTAGGTTGGTCGTGACAGAAGAAAAGTATTGGTCTCGTTAACTCCAAACAACCAAAAAGTTGAATTTTCAATATGGATTTTTCGTTCCATTCATTTTACGAGTGAAAACATAACTATTGAGTATATATCACTAATGTTAGTACGGAGGGTCATGTGTAAAAAATTTTCAATTTTTATTCTATTTGTGCTAATGGTGACACTTTGTAGTCTGTAACTGATATAAGCAGTATTCTACGATGGAAATAGATATAAAATAGAGTATAAATAAAATATGAAATTATACTTATGTATCATAAAGAAACAATAAGATTTAGGCTCTCTTGTAAAACACTCAATTTTTAATATGAACTCATTTTATATACCTATCTTTCTCCTCCTTGATACATTCGATACTTACAAAGTTACATTCGATTAATACAAAGTTATAATATTGTCAATAAGGTCTATTCAACACAAACAATTAACGCAGTATACTTCCTAATGACTGTGTTGAACAGGAAATTCCCCTATTGTTTGACATAGGAAGCGAACTTCCATATGCTAATCTTAACCCAGAATTGAGAATAGTCCCAAAGGACACGTTGAACGCTACAGGAGAAATGTAAAAGAGCAGGTCTGTTTTCCGCAATTTTAATTTATAATATAATTCAATAGTGTTTCAGGGTTAAAAATGAAAAATTACTTATAATCTGCTCATTAATAATTCATTGAAAAACTAAAAATCTACTTGATACGTGAAAATTGTGAAATGTGGCACCTTGGAAGCTACAGTCTGAGTTCATGAGTTCATGCAATTTATTATTATTATTTATAAGTATGTATGTATAAATATATATAATATTATTTATATCTACTATCGCTATATCAAGAAAGAGTATAACAATTTTATTTAAGATACATGACTGTCTATTATCTTTTACAGTTTGTTTTTCAAAAAAACAACACTCCTAAAAGTCGTAAATAATGTACAATGATATTATTCATCCTTCATCCTTCTTTTTTTTTAATTATTTATTTATCCCGAAATATATTCATATGTCACATGGGCAATAATTATAGTAAGATATGAACACGTTCACACCATATACTCAGAAAACATAATATAAACAACATCAAAATCACAAGTAAATAATAATAAGAATAGTTTTGAAGATTAATTTAATAATATTAAATTTAATGGAGACTTCACACACTATCTCTTAAGATTTTAAAATAAATTATTTTTTTCTTTTCAAAATTTGACCTATGAAAAGCACAAAATCAATCAATGTGTTACGCTTTAGTAAATTTTGAAAATAACAAGAGACGGAAGGATATATTTTCCATTATACCCTGCCGTCACCAAACAAAAACTGATGTTTTATTCAGAAGTTTTTAAAACAGCCCTCTACAAACGGCGCCAATCTAATGAATTAATACATCTCTATCCAACAGGTAAATTTGATATTTCTTTAACACCTGAACAAAAAATTCATAATGTTTATCAAACAATTCCAGCACCCCGTTACCTATAATGCTTGTTAAGCAATTACAAAGCAAATTATCATAATATCGATACGATTGGCTATCGTTAAACACATCCAAAATTAGAGCACCAATTGATTTTTCTACAGATAAAGAAATCAAATTTAAAATTAGGCAAAATATATTTCTTCTATCAAGTTTACAATATACAATTTTAATATACAAATATCTATTATGTATAATATGTACATACACCATACTTGCTTGCAGGTTAATATATTTCTGCTATAAAATATCATATATCGTCTATTTCGATAGTAATGAATACTTTTCGTTTCATTAAATGTTAGATATCTGCTCCTTGGTTTATTTAAATATCAAACCGAATTTTAATAATAAGCTTTAATAATATTGAGTCGATTTTTTTTCCAATTTATAGCATTAATTAAGTTTTTAAAGTAATGTTTTAAGTTCTGTAAAGCATGTTTTGGGTTTTGATAATGTATATTAGGGAAGTTAGCACTATATATATATACATATATAAAATCAGTGCTAACTTCACTAATATACATCATAAAAACTAAAACATACCTCAAAGAACTTATAAAATTATTTAAAATACCCAATTAATGCTATAAATTGGGAAAAAAATCGGCTCAAATCAAGACAAACTGCAACACCTTTTTACTTTTCTACCTATACTAGGTAAGGAAAGTATTGCAATAGGGTCAAATTTCCGATATGCGGTTTTCGACGGATCTATACGTTTCAGAGTCCCCTGAGTCCGAAAAACACATTTTTAGGCATTGGTCTGTCTCTCCGTCTGTGCCAAGATTTTCTCGGTAACTACTAAACCGATTTTGTTGATTCTTTTTTTGTTTTGTAGGGTTTTGACTACTGGTGCCTGTGACAGAAATTCAGTGTTCCATACGCAATAGCTTGGGCGTAATAAATGAAAAACATGTGTTTCTATAGACTGTAGCGCGAAAACGACTCTAACGATTTTAATTAAACTTTCCTATAATGTTTTAATGGTTGTCTTTTCAATTTTCGTATATAGACTAAATTCCCGAGAAAATTCTGAAAGAATGTTATAAAGAGAAGAAAAATGTTATGGGGCCTAACACTCTAAGTAAATATTATCCGGTAAAATTTATAATAATACTTATGAAAGATCTTTAAATTAAAACAAAATCATCGGAATCGAACAAGTATTAGCGATGATATAGCTTATTCTATTTTTTACACATGTTTTAACATATTACTTTCCTGTCTATTTTAGGTAAGGAAAGTATTGCAAACGGGTCAAATTTCCGATATGCGGTTTTTGACGGATCTGTAGGTTTCAGAGCCCCCTGAGTCCGAAAAACACATTTTTAGCCATTGGTCTGTCTGTCTGTTTTTTGAAAGATAATAAAATTCCCTACAAAACCATATAAAATTCGTTCATTTTGGACAACTATTAACGAAGTGAAAGCTATTCAATTTCCAATGTAAGATTACGGGTTCATATCCTGGTGTCAGAAAGGGGGGAATGAGATGACTAAGTGAAAGTAAGAAAATCTGTTGCCCGCATCACACAAGCTTCACTATTTTCTCTACTTATAACAGAAATTATCGTTTGACAATTCTAAGCTATGGCAAACATTTTTTCATCAGTAATATTATAGAATATTGAAATTTTTACAATGATATCCCTTAAACCAGTTTACATTCCTTTAGTTTATCAAATAAATCGTACTCAAATCTTTTCTTTGATCTATTTTCATGAAAATAAATATAGTTAATTTTTTTTTAGTTTCTTCATGAATATATGTAAAGATGTAAAAACTTTTCTGAAATAGGTAGGAAAGTCGTGTGAGTGTGCACACCAGATTTTTTCACTTCTAGACGTGAAACTTGTCCTCCTATTTACCTCAACGATGCCTGAATTTCTCAGACAGATAAAATGCAATATCTTCGACTGACGTGTGTCATGAGGTCCACATATCAATAAAAAAATATGTTTTTTGTACTCAGGGGGCTGTGAAACGTATAGATCCGTCGAAAACCGCATATCGGAAATTTGACCCGATTGCAATACTTTCCTTACCTAGTATAGGTAGGAAAGTAAAAATGTAAATATCATGCTATTTTACTAAATATTGTCGTTCGAAGTTAACACTAGAACAGAAACTGAATACTTGCCTAATATAAGCTTTTCAATAAGATACATTCGCAACTTTAACCAAAGCTCAATGGCAAGTCACCAATTTTACTTTTCATAAATATGTTCAGATTCTACCCGTCAACAACGGGCATGATATACAATATGTTACTTACACGGACATTACTTACACATGCATTTAAAAGGTAGTCAACAAGATAACAACCCCAGAAAGCTATAAATAAGCTGGATGAAGGATTTTTTATCTTAAATATAAATAACTAAATCGCGATAAAAAGAGATGCAACTGTACGAGTACACTCATCCATCTCACGCCCATTAATATATTACATCTAAGATCGGTAGCGTAATCTCTGTTCGTCAGTAT
The DNA here is from genome assembly GCA_928085145.1 of Nezara viridula. Classification (NCBI taxonomy): domain Eukaryota; kingdom Metazoa; phylum Arthropoda; class Insecta; order Hemiptera; family Pentatomidae; genus Nezara; species Nezara viridula. The sequence continues at coordinate 101,803,956 of OV725077.1, forward strand.
TACTGACGGCTGTGAGAGAAGATTATAGTTAAGAGCAGAGATAGTTTAAAAAATAAAACAAACTACTGTGTTTTAATTTTTGGTGAACTCTGAGTAATTTACAATCTACAATTAACCACTTAGGCACTTTTCTTATGCAATTGATTTTTGTTTATCCTTAAATTTTATGGGAAAAATGATTTTTAATAATCATATCGCAATGATCTGTAGTAATAGGAAGCAGTACAGAAATAAATATATTAAATAGTATCAAAATAAAAGTATCAAATGTTTAAGAAAACAAAAGTGAAAACTAATCTCGTCTTATATAATATCAATAAAAAAACACTTTCGATCGCTAAGACTAAATAAATTTGAGAATTATCTGGGTGCAGCGGCAAATGTTATTTTAATCTGGAAATCGAGTGTCTCATAATAATTAATAATACTGAAAAATATACATTTTATTCAATTTTAAAGAGATTTCTTATTATTAAAAGACATTAACCTACACTTTATAGAATTAAATCAGTAATTGAATTAATGTTCCCTCAGTACAATCACAACATTATGTGGTTAGCGAAACTATTATAATATTTGAAAATAATGCGATAATGAGAAATTTCGAATTCAAATTTTAAACAACAATAACTTTCACGGTCCCTTAAGTTGATAAAAGATTGATTAATTACTTGTTTGTGTAAACGTGATCGTATTAATATTAATATAGAATAATATCAACTATCAAAAGAATGTCTATTTTTATATTATTGATAAACAGATAAAGAGAAATAAACTCTTCCATAGAAACTCAATGAAATTTCAATAAATAATACATAGAAAATATTTTTGTAAACTAGATAAACCAAATATCTTTTACTTACAGAATTTTTATAATCTATTTTAATTATCTTTAATTTTTATTTATATTTATATTTTATTATTTGTATTTTATAATTAAAGGAATATATTTAAGGTTATTAAATTTAAAAAGTATCTATATATATTTTCTACTTTAAAATAAATATACTGGACAATTCACGCGCAGACGAAAACTAAGTAAAATAAGTAAACAAAACTTTTAATCGTAATAACGTCTAATGTCTTTATTATTTTTTTATTCTATAGTTTTATTATTTATTCTTATTTTTTTTATTATTATTACTATATCTGTAAGGATTGCATACAGTCTGTTTTCACTAATTTATCAAGTTAACTTGATAATGAAATATTTTTTTGAGGAAGCATGATTTAACTAAACAAAAAACGCAGATATTGTAAAACATGTCAATCACAATTTTAAAAGAAATATTATTGTAATTAATTTAACTTTACTATACTTTTATTATATTAATAATCATATAAAGTAGAGGAACGCCACAGAAATTCAGAAATTTCAGAACAATAACTTGTTAAACAAACATGTTTGAATTAATTCTGCTAGTAAAATCCTGAAACTGAAAGGCATGATAGGCTTTCTTGCGTACAGACTTCATTTCACAGTTTGATTTATTACATATTATAAATTAACCCATCCGTATAACTGACGAATTATAATTCACTAATTGTGACAGTATAAATTTCACTAATCCCTAGATTATTCCGCCTCTGTATTGAAATTAATTGCCAACGGTTCCGTCATAAACCGTGCATGATGTTATGCTAAAATTTCTCTGCTTTGCAAACTCTATTTACATTAAATTATGAATAAATAAATAACAAATTGTCAATGACCCTATCGGGTAGAGGGAAATTCGGATAATAAATAAACAAATAACAAATCACACACACAAAGCTGTTAAAAATACTGAGTATATTATTAAAGATAAATTCAAATATTTACTTTTAGCGGTATTGAAACTGATTATGCTTCCATATATAAATATTTTTACTTTCACTAACCTGTTTATGAAATATATAGTAAAGGAAAGTAATGCGATCGTAAAAATTATCGAATCTCAGTTTCCAACTATACACGTGCGTGCGTGCGTGCGTGCGTGCGTGCGTGAGTGCGTGAGTGCGTGTGTGTGTGCGTGAGTGCGTGTGTGTGTGTGTGTGTGTGCACACGCACGCACACACACACACACACACATTCTTGCGATTTTCTCGAAAACTTCTTTAACGATTTCGATTAAATGCATCATACCAGCGTGAAATAAAGCAGTTTTTAATAAAATTTAGTTTTATTTTGATTGATGTTTTTTAACAAGATTTAAATGGATAATTTTCAATACTAGCTTCCCCTAAAGTACCTTTAATATTTTTTATTTGAACAATTGACTATTTCACATTGAACTCTACTATGAAATATGGTTAAATATAAAATATGTACTGATTTGATAATTAATTTGAAGGAGAAATAAAAAATTGAAACGGATAATAGTTGAATTGAGGAACCAAAGGAATACGAGTGCACCCAAGCCCAGCAGAGTTCGCCTGAAAGATTAGAACACGCTTCCATACGTAACATGAGCTTAATATAATAAGGACTCTGGCAATATTATGTAAATATACATATGAGGTTTTCATAGATGCTATTGTTGGTATTATTTAATATTTAATTGTGTAGATTACAGCGATGTAAACATTAAAATTTGTATATATATAAGGGTACTTTACTAGGGCAAAAACCGTTTAACAGTCAATTAGAGGATTGCCTTAACTAAACAAATAAATAATTCAATAAACTACCATCGTATTTTTTAAACAGATGTAATAATTTGATAAAAAGGGGTATATAGAGGACTATACCTTTGTAAACATTATTTTAAGAACCATACTTATTTTTTTTATTGCTGCTTCATACACATTTTAGGAATGAAAATTTATTCTGGATATATAGTGAATACGGCAAATCCTAAAATAGGTTATCAAATTTTCAAGCATGGGACAGGATGAAATTGCACAATCTATGCACCTTCCGAAGAACGTGCAGCTAAAAGCAATAATCATATAGTTTATTTAATTTATAATATTAAGGTATCGAAATCTTAAAAACCTTATGTTCAGCTTCTGAATTATTATATGGTCACAAAAAAAAAAAAAAAAAAAAAAAAAAAAAAAAAGGAATGCAACCATAAAAATCAAAATCCATATTACAATCAACTAATGACAATACACTATTTAATACAACAATAAATTATAATTAACCTAAATCTTGAAGAAAGATTCATTAAAAAAAAATGACTAACATGAATATTAGAAAATTGAAAGATAATTCACAAAAGAAACGCAAAAATAGTCTCAATAAATAATTAACCGACAAATAATACAAAATTATTTCAGGATTTAAATACTATGAATAAATATATACAGTAATACAGTTTTAAGTTGAGGCCTAAGGAAAAATGTGGAAACAACTTTTCAAGTCTAGAAATGACATATCTATAAGAACTACGGTTTATCTCATCGGATAATTATGATTTTTAGAATTTAAAATAGAATAAAATCATAAAAATTCAATAAATCCATCGTTATCTCTTTGTTGAATGTAGCCAAGTTTTCTTAAGAAGGTGATTTATAACAAAACTAAATTTGAAGAAGAATAAAATACTGAATATACTTGATATTATTTAATAAAGAAATTGTTTTGTTTTTTAAATAATGACAGCAAAATGAAAAATAATAAAAAAAAAAAGATTTTCTAACATCCCCTTCCTAGCAAAAAATAATAATCTCATTTAATATAATAGCAGCGCTTGTAACTTGTACTGATCCTTTGTTTTTCTTACAGCCCACATAATTTAATGAATAGTCTTTTTCATCTTTTCCATCATCTCTTTCTATAATTTTTTTTCTATCCACAATAGAATAACCTCAAGCCTCATTTAATTCGAATAGTATATTATTAATGATGAAATAGAAATAGTTGACTGTAATTTTAATTTGAGGAGAATATTGTCGTGCATGCGGTAAATAAACATAAAAAAAAAAATTACCCCTATCATGAATTAAGGGTTTTGGGTTCAGTACTGTTTCTAGGCCAATGTTTGAGGAGGGTGGTGATCGGGGTAGGATCCTCCCTAGGATAGAAGTAGAGAGTGAAAGAGAGTATGAGGGAATGAGTGAGAGAGGATGAGAGAGGGAGTGAGAGAGGATAAGGGAGAGGGAGAGGGTGAGGGTGAGGGAGAGAATGCGTGAGAGGGAGAAGGAGAGAGACAGAAAAGCATACGTTTATATACAACTAACATCGGAAACAGTAATTACATAAGTAAACTGAAATAGTCTCTAAAGTACTGACGGTGGTTAGATGGATAGAGCCACTTCAACTCGGTGTAATACTTTTTTTATATTGGATAACCCCCTACTCACCATTTCTGGCATACGAAGGAGAGGGGGGTTGTTTTAGAGGTGCAACCAAACCTATTCTAATCAGAGTGGGTGGGTCGAGTTTCATTCCGTGGGTCCGCCACGAAAAAAAAAAAGTCAACCCCTCCCAGTCCGGATTCGAACTAGCATCGCTAGACCCGATGATGCTAGAGCGTTGCCCGTTCTCGGCCATCACGGCTTCACTTGATGTAGTACTAGATTATATGGATATTTCTTGAGCTTCCAAAAACAAAACGTATTAATCAATTCATTAGAGGTTTAAGTTTGGCTTTGAATTCTCCCGTGTGTCAAAAACCAACTGATAACGAGTTTTATTGATGATGTGGATTAAAAATCTCAGAAAATGAAAAATAGGTCCTATATACTGTAAGTGAGGTAAATATCCAGCATTTCCTCCTCTTTATGAGCTATTATTCAGCATCTTACCGCGACTCCGTGTTAGAGATGCAAAATGGGAAAATAAACAAAAATTTTTTTTTTCATATTATTAATCTCGAGAAGTAGATGTTTTCATTTCTATCGTGTAGTCTAAAACAAACCTAGTATTTTATATGAAATATTATATACTGATTATTTAATTTCACACTTTCAATAATGCTGGAGAATAAAAAACTGAAATAAATAAATCATAAAACAGAAAATGCTGTGTTTTGTTGTAGTTTCATCAGTTAAGTTTTTTGTTTTCAAACTAATTATAAAACTTACATATAGACCACATTATAAATGTGTAGGAGAATAGACTGTTTAAATAGTCATCACCATACAAACAGCAGCTACTAGTTCCAAAGTCAGCATACACTAATCAACATGCTAATTCGCTACACCGATGGTAAGCACAAACTTGTAGAAAAGTCAACTCGAGCAAGGCTAGTACCAACCCTAGTCCATTATACATGAGTACTAGAGAACTGACCTGACAAACACCAACTGAGGGGCACACAAGCATTAAGGAGCATTTAGCTCAAAACACAATTTGTGGACTAATATAACAGTGGCCACGCCCCATTTCCACCAATTTATTTTACATAATTCAAGGAGACTTATATAATCTGCTACTTCCCTTGCTCATCCTCTTAATGTCTTAGAAGTACTTTATTTAAACCACCCGTGGATGGGGCTCGTTAACTATGTATAAAATCTGAAGCAGATGATTTTCATTAATTCATTCGTGTTTTCAGGCTATACGAAACTGATTTTTTAATTAATCGAGGGGAGGCGATGGAATAGGTAATAATAATCGACATAGAAGTTCGTAAGGCCCGTCAAATTGTTAATACGTAATTAGGTAAGAAAATTAAATGCTCTGTCTTTATAACTTCCTTACACTATCATAATTGGCCTTAATTGTGACAGATTGTAATATTTCTGAATAAATAAGTAAAATAATAAGAACTTCCTTAATTAATATTTAATAAAATTTAATTGTCACTAGTTGGCCCGTGTAAATAATTCTCATTGAATATTGGACATTGAGCAACTGACAACATAATATACAAATTAGTTAATGATATGTATATGAGAGAGAAGAAATAATTTTCTTTTTCCCAGTTGAAACACTTCTGTTCATTCTGAACTCAGAAAAAAAATTATACTTTTTAAGTAATCCGCAAATAAAGTTTCTTTTCATTCATAACTTCGTTTTCTAAAATTGGATTTATCACTGCTGCATTTAATACTCTTTCGTTCTATACCTCATTCATCAAAATCCATCGCTCCTGACAGCCGGAAAATGGGTCGCTGCGGCGAAAAACTATCCTATTTTATAATAATAATAATAATAATAATAATAAGGCTTGGCGAACCCGAAAGTTCGATGCCGATACCACCAAACGCTGTCCACATTCTTTTATCCACCGAGATTAGGCTAAACCCAACCCCGCCAAATCAGCCTTAACGCACTCTTCCCACCTTTGCTTTGGATTACCCCTCGAACGCTTGCCAGTCGGTACAGCGCATATTAACTTCTTAGGAATTCTTTATTTATTAAACCTGGCGATTTTACATGCTAATTTTATTCGCATCAACTTATTCATCTCAATTATATTAACTGGATATAGTTCACGCCATTCAGCGTTGCGTAACCACTTAAATTCTCATACATTATTTTCAAAAACCTTAAAACGTTGCTCATCCCTTAATGTAAGCGATTGCGTTTCGTATCCATAAAGAACCGAAGGACGGATAATGGTTTTGTAAATTTTAATATTTAACTTTCGGGACAGGAGGCGAGAACTAAGTAATTTTGAAGGGAAATATCAAGTGTTTCCCACTTTCATCCTAACCTTAATATCCTCTTAGATTTCGTTTTTTCTAGTTATCGCTCACCTTAGATACCTAAAATTCTTTACGTGCTCAAACACATTCCCTTCTATATCGATATCCTCGAAATTGTCGCTATTTGTGCAGCTAACCATATATGTTGTCTTATCCGTATTTATCTCGAGTCCTAGTTCTTTACGGACTTTCATCCATCAACGCTGCTGTATTTAGTCATATTGTTTCCATCTCTTCGCTTAATAGTACCAAATCATCAGCATACCTAAGCACCGATATTATTCCACCCCACCTAGGTTCAAGGCACAAAGATCCCCTGCTCGATTAGAATCTTATAGAGCTTCTGGCGGTCAATTGAATCGAAAGCTTTTATGAAATAGGTATAAAGCTGATGAACAACACCGTTGTACTCGGATATTTCTCAAATATTTGTCTTAAAGAAAATATTTAATAAATAGTCGAACAGTTCCGCCTAAACCTGCAATGGTAGTCTCCGATAGATTCCTCGGCGTATTCCGTGATTGGATTAGTTACAATTAATGTGAATATTTTATAACAGTGAAATTCATTCACATGAAGGAGCGAAATTTCTCAATAGTTATCACAATTCGTCCTCGGGCCCATTTCGTGAATTAGAATAAGAATGAATTCTGTCCATTCTTCAGGCAATTTCTCATTCTCACATTTCTTTTTAACCAAAAAATGTATTTTATAACCTCCAGCTTCCCCGCATACCTCACTTAGCTCACTAGGATTATCATCGGTCCCCGTTACTTTATAGGATCTTAAATTTCTGATATCTATTTCAACTTCCTCTTTACTTGGTTCTTCTATTAACGGATCGGCACTCTGGTACTCAGAAGGACGACACAGATCATTATTTCTAGTATTTATTTATTTAATTATTTAATTACAATTTAAGGTGCCATGTACAACAAGGTTAGAGGCAATTTGTTCCTGTTACGTAATTACATAATTTAAATCATTTTATACAGTTTGCTATCATTCAAAAATTGCAGAAAATTCTTCTGGTTTTTCTGTTCCAAGGCTTGAAGGTAGCCCCGGATTATTTAAAATATTATCAAAGTGTTTCTCAATATGTCTAGAAGGTCAATGAGGATATTTTTATTTTCATCCCTAATTCAAGTCGTTACTGGTCCTAAACATTTACGTGATTTATTTATATCTTTGTACATGTCTCTTACGGTTTTTTCGATTCTATTATTTTCTATATCTATTGTTTTATTTTTAAAATACACCAGTTTTCTTGTTTTTGAACAATTTATTAGTTTCATTCTTTAAGACTTTGAAGTATTTAAGATTGTTTTCGCTATGATAATTTAGAGTTTTAATTTTAGCGGCTTTTCTTTGTTCCCACGTGTTTAACCAATCTTCATCAAACCACGGTCATTTTTATTTTCCATTTTTCCAAGACACAAGTTACCGACTTCTTTAATATTATATCTGATACCTACCCATAACTAGTCTAATATTATCTCACTCCTCTTCAGAAAGTTACAAAGCTGCAAACCTATTCTTAATTTCAAGCTCGAATTGAGTTCTAATTGATGGATTTTTCCAAATTAAAATTCTCGAAATCGAAACGAGTTTCTTTACTCTATTTTATATTAAGTTTTTGTTGAACTTTCGCAATTACTAATTCATGATCTGACTCACAATCTGCCCCGTCATAAGACGTTCATTAATTATAGTATTTTGCCAGCTATGTTGTATCAAGACGTGATCAATTTGATATCGTGTTTGCGAATCCGGTGATGTCCAAATATGTTGTAAATATCCTTATGTTTAAACGTAGTACTTTTAATTATTAAATTTTCCGAGATGCCAAAACGTATTTTTAATGAATTTATCAATAAGTAACTGTAACTAGATAAAATAACTGGCCGACCTCATCTAAACAAGACCCGTCTCATTGTTGGCCAGCGAGTCCATCGGAGGATCATCGAAAGAATTTCCACCGACCATTCCCACATCCGCCAACCGTCAACAGTAGGACACTCCCCTACGCTCCCCGCCCGGGGATTATATTATAAACATATATTATTCCAAAATAAGTAAATTTGACGAAATTTGATATCGTAACTTGGTAAACATAAAATGTTTAAAAATGTAAAAATGTTTACAATCCATAATGAACAACAACTTGTTTTAAAAAAATAATATAAATTAAATTAATAGTTGACATGTAAAAGTGCTAATCAGAAAACATTATCTGCAACTTTGATCACTATACGTTTTTTAAATTTTACTTACTTCTATATAGAAAGAAAATTTTGAACCAAAGTACACGTTTTAAGGTCCACAGATAATAACCAAGTCTCGCAAGTTAAAACTTTTTGTCCATTTAAAGTTTAAAGTTCTGTAATGTAATTGAAATTTTTCAACTTTGTCAGTCTTTCAGGAATCGGCTTTTTTTTTTTTCAACGTCTTAATAAAAAACTTATTTTCGTTTAATTTTTAAAAAGTTGAATATTACAGTTAATCGCTTAATATCAAGATTATTAATATATTTCGAAAATTTTGGATTAAAATAATAAATAATTGTGTTAGGTTATAATTGGACAAATTTCAAAAGAGAAAACACCCGTCAACGTTTCGCCAATTATTAGCCAGGCATCATCAGGACAGAAAAAGAACAGCTAATCGAGCATCACTCAATGACATCCAAACGCATACTGGTTAAGTATATATACCTAGTATGCGATTGAATGTCATGGAGAACTACCAGATCCAGGATTTAATTTTTGTGGGGGAAGGGGGAAGAGGATTTTCAGCCCGAAAGATTTTTTTTTTTTATGTATGTTCGGAAGAAAGAAAGAAACAGAGTACCTATATGAAATGGTGTTTAAGACATTCTTTAACTCCTATTAAATGTAATTAGACGAAGAATAATATCTTTAGAGATAATTTTTTTCATAAAACATGGTTGTAATTCACCATATTTTGGGGGGGAGGGAGGTAGTAGGCTTCAGCAGGATAGCTCCTTTCTCCCCCTCCTCCCTCCTCCATCCTCGCAGATCCGCCTGTGTCATGGAGTGATGTTCGATTAGCTGTTGTTTTTATGTTCTAGTGAAGCCTGAATTGGCAAAACGTTGACGGGTGTTTTTCTTTGTCTGAATTTCGGTGACATAAGGCTGTGATGTTTGGAATTTTTCCAATTATAACCTAACATTTGTCCTGTCTCTTGGTTAGTTTAAAAAAAATATATATATTAATAATAAACTATTGAAGACATCATTATTATTGCTATCGTTTGGTGTAGAGGAGCTCTTTTCTTCTTTGTCTTTCCACCCAATTTACTTTATATTTATCTGACCGTTAATGATTCACTTTCCTAAACTTCATCTTGAGAAGAATTGAAACTTTGTCTTATTAAACCTGAACTTTAGTGTTGCTACAGATTAACATAAGCAGTATAACATATCTGCCATGGTTCAGAGAAACTTTTCAGTACATTTTTTTTATTCTATGAATTGTAAAATTCAAAGCTGTCAGAGTAAACGAACATGCAGCGAAACTGAAGTATTAGTATTATATCCAGAACAAGGCATGACAGGCATGAGGAAAATTTATTTGCCGCTCAAACACTCGCTGAGCGCGAATTAAATTCCCATTTCATCAGAATCCAGCTTATCCATTGAGCCATGAATGGTGATAATCAAAATTACTGACAAGTTCGTGAATATATCTTGTCGAATAAAAACATGTCAGTCAATCAAGTAACGTCGAAGTGCCTATGGATCTGAAAGCTTTGTTTACGAAATATAAATACTAGAGGTTTTCGACTGTGGGTAAAATCGTCACTACCAGTATGATTGTGGAGGAAGGGGAGATGCGGTGAAACCTGAAATGAGAACCATAATATATTTTTATTTTCCCACTACTGAAGATGGATGAGAAGCATATTATTCGTTATACTTAGCGTAGGTAAGATTCATAATCAAAAATTTCAACTCGTATTTTACATTCTAAATATAAAAAACTAATTCAGTTTTGTGTCTGTCTGTGATTAAATCCATGAAGTGAGCATACTATGTTTAGAGATTTTGACGCTAGGTGACAAGATGGTCTTGTTCCAATTTCATGATATTCCATTCCTTACTATCGCTAACGCACCTGCAAATTTATTTTCTTAGATATGTTAGAAAGAGTTCTATATGGTCAAAATAAATAATGGTGTATAGATTTTATCAAATTCCATCTAATCATTTCTCTTGAATACGCACAAACGCATTTTCCTTGACACGCCTAGTTAGATTTGGACAAAGTAAAGAAGAGGAGTTAGAAATCTATAAAAAATTTATCAAGTGCTCAATTTTTGTCAAATTCCATCATTTGGATATATTTCCGCTTTTGGATCTATGAACGTGTTGTTTTTGAAAAACCGTTTTTGTTTGATAACAGCTCCTTCGATTTGTCCCAAATTTGAAAGAACTTTCGAGAATAGAGAACGAACAGCTTAGTATAAATTTCATTAAATTATAATATCAATTAAAATTAATATAAATAACTGCTAAGATTATAATATCTATAAAATATAGAAGATAGTAAAAATATGAAAAAGTTGGTTAAATTTATACTATAGTTTTGTGAGGTTATAAAATTTTAAACTGTAACTTTCGATTTTACGGAATCGACTTCTTTTGTGTAGGCGTTAGCTTTTTCTTGAATAGGCAATATGTACTGCCTTGACGATTTCTGTATAACTTTTACCTATGTTATTTTCCAGAAATATACCGCGAATCTAGAATTCGTGACATTATCCTGTTTCTTTGTGAATTTATTTTATGAAAGCCAAAATTGAGTAGAACGCAGATTTTTTTTTAACGTATGTATTTTATTATTTTGAATTTAATTATCTACTAGAATATAAATTATTTACAGTTGACGTGTATTTGTAAGTTTTAAATAATTTTTTATCACAGATTGCAAAAATAGCATTTCATCTGTGACGGCGTCGTTTCTTTTCAAGATCATCTAGATCGTTGTTGTCTCGATTTTCCCTCAAAGTCTTAAGTTGTAATGAGCCATATTCCACAGCCTTTCAAACTAGTTGTTCTTAAATAGTAAGCTGTGGGCATCTATAAATCTTATAGATATGTATTAAAGGCCTTTTTAGTTTGTAAACATCACCCATATTTCTTATATTCGACCTTAAATTAGTTGTATTTTCTCTGATGGAAAAAGTCTGTTTCGTTAACAACAAAAAATAGGAAAGCAAAGCACCGAAACCCCAAAACCCGAAAGCCCAATGTTAAAGAAGTTATACCGTATCTACTTGGCAAACGTTTTTAATGTATTCTAAACTTTTCAGGCTACTTTTAGACCATCTTTAATTCAAGTCACAATTTATAATTAATAATAACGTTATATGTTACTATAAAAAAACAAAATCGTCTCCATTATTATTTTTAAATGTGAACTACTAATTTCAGATTTCACCAAGAATTTTATTATAAAATACATTTTGTATTCATTCATTACAATATAGATAAATCAGATTTAAATATTTTGAGCTGAAATTTACACAAATAAATCAAATCAGGTAACATTAACACTTAGACTCTCGAATTGTCCTCCACTGAAACTTTACAACATCCCTTTGCCAAATCATATAAAATATTTGGAACTCACAATAAATAGACGACTGACCTGGAAATCGCACGTTACTAACTGAAAAAGAGATTGAACCGCCGACTGTCACTACTAAGACGAATGCTACACCATGAAAACAAACTATCACTTTCTAACAAAATTATTATATACGACATGCTACTCAGACCAATATGGACATATGTTACTCAGGTATAAGTTTCATGCAAAAAACACACTTACATACTATTCAAATTTTCCAATCTAAATTTCTCCTGTGTATCACTCATTGTCCCTTCTACGTAACTAAAAATACCACAAATGACTGACGTAATTAAGAAGTTTTACAAAAAATTTAACTACTCACTTATTGAACTTGCTAATTCCCTTGTACAGACCACAGAATCGAACAAGAAGACTTAAACGTATCTGGAGCGGGGACCTGCTACATTAAGAAGAGACATGTTAAGAGTGCCTTCGCTTGGAGGTTTCTCCAATCAAGCATTCATGTTAACACTGCAGAGGAAGTTGACGAATGATTATCACATTTACAATATATTCCAAAGGCATTTGTAAAGCTTTTCAATAAAGAAATTATTATTATTATTAAATATTTTGATGATCAGGTATGTATTTAAAGATTTTTTTAAACCTAGTTATGCTAGTGATATATCTTAGGGTTAGGCAAACCTCTATTTCGGTAACCTCAATATTCTGTAATCAGCTTCATCAGGTACTGACTTAGCCATTTCCTGGGGGTACGCCTATAAAGCTGACACTTCAACACACCCCCTCTACAGACCAATTGGAAGGCAGCCAGGTACCCTCTGTTCAATACTTTTCAACACTGGCTACGTCTTGGAAATTAATTACATTATCAAAGCGGAAGGTATTGTAAATAATTTTTGTACAATACAAATACGAGTAAATTAATCTTTAAAATAATGGACTCAGTTCAAGTGAATTATTTCCGATTTTATAAGGTCGTTTCGACTGCCGTGGTCATCAGCGAATATCGCTCATCTTAAATATAATTAGTTAATTTCACTAGTTCAATGTAGCTAAGTTTTTTTTCGATTCCTCTAATTTCTTTAAATTAGAAAATATTATCAAATTTTAGCTTACATCGCTCTTTACGATACTTACTACATTGAAATTGGTTTAGGCTCATACATTAACATTTCATGAAATATTATGACACTAATAGAAAGAGAAAGATATTTCCTATTTAGTTATGAGTATTCAAAAACCGTTTGCCTATTTGTCTAGAAAATCTATTGTCATATGAATTATATGTGTGAATATATAACAAAATCTTGAGAGGTGCGTTCGGAACGCAACGTTCAATTACCATCCTATTTCAACTATAAATTCATTTTTTTTTAAAGTTAATAAACATTGTCAATACTGATTTCACAAACAATAATTTCATAACAACAATTTCATAAACTTATTATTAATTAATATAAATCATGACAATTCTGTGCTAAGAAACCGTAAAAATATTCACGAAAATCCTAAGTGACTTATAAAACAATAAAAATTGATCTAAAATGTTTGGAGCTCATTCTTCCATTTTCTGGTAATAATACTTAACTTTTCTTGAAGAAATAAAAAAAATACTATTCATAATAAAACAATAAATCGTCATAGTCGGAGCAAACGAGACGTACCTACTCAATTTCATCTAGTTCCAATTTTGAATAGCATTAAAAATTATACATATCTTTTACTTTTACTAGTTAGCATATAAAGGAATCGGCTCAAAAGCGAATTACTAATAAAACGTAGCTTAACATCTCTGGTGATGGACAATTCATAACGCTGATATTATAAGCATAAAAATGGTCCACATCGAAATGGAAAATGGAAAATCTTCCCTTTTAATAAAATAAATTTTAGATCTTTTTTTTTTTTACTGCTTACTAGACAGACGCTCTAAGCTTTTAATCAATTACAAATGACTCATATGTATGACAATAATAAGACCTATTTGGATTTACGGAATTGAGCTATGTGGCTCCACTAAACCATTGAATTCCTGTCGTTCCAAAATCATTTGTAAGATCCTGATTGCTTCTTACTCTGTCACAAATAAAATCATCCATAATAGCCTTATTGTTTCATATGTTTCCGAATCGGCCCAATCCTTACTACCTCCTCGATAGCTGATAACCCTCCGAGGCGTCTGAAAAGAAGGTGGACTCGTGATGTTCTTGTGTGAATTTATTATTTGAGCGCTACCGGTGAGTAGTTTTGCAACAAGCGATTATATTCATCAGTGCACATTTACTAGATTTTTTTTTTTTTATAATACAATTGTAAATATCAATGAGTAAAAAATGAGGCTTTTTAGGAGTACCATTGAAATGCAACTTATTATAATTCGACATCTGTTGTTGAAAAATATAAAATAGTTCTAAATTCCACTTGCTTCGCAGTAGTTTAAATCTTTCCAAGTTAAGCACTGGTTCGTTATGTTGTTATCAATACTTGCATATTTCTCCATAAAATTATACTATTCCATAATAAGCGCATTTATAAACATACGCAGACTACAGGAGTTACAAAAGCAAGTGACACAACCAATCTACTGTGGAGGTAATCTCCTACAAGTGTTCATAAAAGTTTATAGGAAACTTAAACTTTCTTAATCAAGATTAAACTTTGCCGGAAGGGCCCTCCCTGCCACTTGAGGAAGAGGGATCGGATATGGAAGAAACTATAATATGCAAATGTAACGATCGCCAGGGCTATTTTTGAAAAGGAACCTCTATCGCTATTATAATATATAGGATAACAACCAAAATATTATGACAGCTCCAAGCTAATAAATCCTTCCAGTACCTAAGCCGATATTTTCTCTTATGTCCATTATTTCTCTGTGATAACGTTGAAACATACAAGCTGAATTCACGTAATAAAAGGAGAGGTATGGAATGCTCGAAATGTGAGAGTGCCTGTAATTAATATCAATATTTGAATTCTAAACATAATCCCACAACCATTAAACAATAATTGTCTATTTAAACCAAGTCATCTAAATCGATATAAACATTGTTATTTAGGTTTATTGTCAAGAGATGTGACAAATAGTAGTATTTTCATGTCAAACTCTTCTAAAGGAAAGATTTCAGCTGTCAAATGAAGATTCAGTGTATACATTTTTTTTTTTTTTTTAATTTAAAACAGTTGAAAAGGGCATCATGCAATAGTGGTTTAAACGAAATAGGACACTGTTGCTCTACTTCTCATTTATATTGTACTGAATTTTTTTTAAATTTATTGAAACATTTCATTGTTATAAAAAAAAACCAAGCTTCCTCAATAAACCATGATAATTGAATCTAGCGAGGAAAACAATACTGCTGGGTGCTATCCTCAATGTCTGACATGTCAGTTTCATTGTACCATCTGATGATTGCAATAGTTCGACACGTGGATATAAGTATTTGAAGATAAAGATAAATTGAATATAGTCAAATACGTCATGCGATATCATTTTGACTTTCACTTACCAATATTTATATATATATATATATATATATATATATATATATATATATATATATATATATATAAGATATAGTAAGGAAAAGAATTGCGATCGTGAAAATTTCTCTAATGAAAAGACCCGCAAAATGGTCTGTGAGTCTGTGTGTCTGTGAACATGATAGCTCAAAAACGAAAAGTAAGAAACATAAACAGCGTATTTAAGGTTTTTATATAATTCTGATGTGACAGCAACTTTTTCGTTAAAATCGGCTAACCGGAAGTGCCACTTTAAATCAACGGTGAACACACATTTTCACAATTTTCTCAAAAACGGCTCTAACGATTTTGATTAAACTCGTATTATTGTATATTTAAGTAGTCTTTAATATCATTTAGGTCTTACCCCCATTAGTTTCAATTCATAGAGCTTAAATTTCCATTGATCATATACGTCTTTCTCTAAAGTACCTTCAATATGGATTCTTTGAAAAATCGCTGCAAATTATTTGATAATGGTTTATTATTTCCAAACAATTGTACATCAAATGTAACATTACATTCCTGGTTAAAGAGAAAAAAGAATAAAATCTGATTCCAAATATTGGACTAAACTTTTTTTTTAATCATTAGTAATATGCTTAAAAAAATAGCATTACTTCAGTAACACATTAAAAATTTAAAAACCAAAAGAAAGGATATAACATTTGCCGTAGAACACATAATTAGAGACCATATCTTTGCTCCTAATTGTCCGATCTTAACGATTTTTTTGATTTTTTTTTTTGGAAATTCCGCAAACTTTCCGTAAACAATATCGAAAAAAAAGTGTAAACTTTTTGAATTATTCAAAATTTAATAACTCGGATGACCTCTGCTTTTATATCAGAATTTGAAAAAAATCGGTCCAGTAGTTTCGGAGAAAATGGGCGGACGCCTGACGCTTGACGAACAAAAAATTTGTATTCGTTTTTCGAAGTCTAAGTATCCTGAAATGTGAAACTTTTAATTTTTCGGTCGATCACAATGGTTCATTATTAAAAAATAATAAACCCAAAATATTTTAAAATCGCGATATCTCTACTAATATTGTCATCTGCAAGTCTAGTTCGTCTAAACGTCTACGGGCAGCATCACATCTCTTCTGTAGATCTTTTATTACACATCCAGGGTGCAGGTCGACGATGAAATGTAGAGATACTTAAAGGTACCTCGATATTAAGAATATTGAGGAGATTGGATGTAAGAATATCCACAATGGAATCGATGGAAGAACATAAATATAATTCATCGCAGTCCATTCATCCATTCAAGATCAGGTAGTATTTTTCACGGGTGAGGTTCTTAGAGAACGGGTCTTTAGACTTTCATGGACAAAGGTAGCAACACAACCGCCAGTCCGGTTGACCCGGTCGTGGTGGAGAAGGTTAGGGAGGGAAACAGATGATGACCGGATGTAAGATTTGAGCCATATTTCGGATATCGCGATAATATGATAGAAGTTTAGTGTGGAATAGTGCTGGAATTCATCATGGTAAGCAGGAAGATATTAGGGGTTAACATGAAAGATGGTTAGGGTACTAGATACTAGACCTGGAAAGGGTTTGACGGAAATCAGTAAAAAATGGTGGATATATATATATATGTATATATATATATATATATATATATATATATATATATATATATATATATATATATATATATATATATATATATATGTATTTGCCCTCGCGTCAGGCCGCTCGGTCCATGGCCATCCCGCCGCTTATGCAAATGTTATCTATAATTTATGTCAATGTGAGTTTAGAAGTTAAAAATAAAAATAAAACCTTGAAAGTCAAATCGGGAGGAGCCCCGGTTGTTTCCTTCATGTTAGATCTACTCATTGACACTCGCTAAAGCTCTGTTAAGAAGAGTACAATATGGCTAAACCATAAAAGCTGGTGCCATCAGTTGAAGACCCAACAATGTTTTAAGAGTTACGTACCTCTGTATTAATGTCCCTATACTTCAATATACCTCATTTTACTGACTGCTTTTAGTATAAATGGTTATGGATAAATTATTATCCATAGACTGACTGATATTCTAATCGACTGAAAAGCTTATTCGGAGTATTTAATAGCTTATTTTGTTATTCAGAGTATATCCGAGTAATCTAATGTAGGGCGGGATGCGCTTAAAACAAAACAGGAATAATCCGCATTAGTAGGTTTTAACGATAGTGGGGGGATAAACCGTGTTGAATAAGTACACTCAGGACCAATGAATGATTGATCACAATCAACGAGTTGTATCAACTAGGCAATTACAGGATTGACCCAGCGGTCATCGAGATTCAATCTTTTAATGAAGAGGAGTGCAGCTTATCTAAAGCTATAGATGGCTGCTGAAGCCACATCACAGTAATTAAATTCCGATCTGAAAGGGAACCAATCTCATCTCCCGATTTCCATCTTTGATTCGCCTTTCTTTGATTCTATAAGACGTCTTTTTCCCAAAGGAAATCCCACAAACAAAAATTAATTACACTGGTTCAACATAAAGTAGACGAGAGCTTCAATCGTTGTAATTTGTAGGAACAGAAAATCTAATTGAAAAAAGTAAGCTTCTTTTTTAAATACGAGTTTAATTTAAGTGATGCTTCATTGTAGTAATTTTGTTTTACTTTTCCCGTTTCAGTTACTCCTTTCCGAGAACCACAACTTAAACGAATAATAATAGAGCATTGCCCTCTCCTTTGTTCATTCAACTAATTATGTCTCGTGAGAAACATAATAGGATAGCAAAAATCATAATACACTAAGGATTACAACTCATATTAACGTGTAGCTAGTGTCACCCAAATACGAGAACAAGACGAATCTTGGTCTTGGTAAGAGTCTCGCAAGAGTCATTTAGTTAGCTATTAGGCTATTTCTATATAGATATTACTGTAATTTTTCCGATAGGGGAAACCTAACTAAGCTCGAATGAAAAATTGGATGATATAAAAGCAAAAGCATATTGGTTATACCTATTCTTTACATATAGTAACTGAAATTGTCATGTATTACCAACTATTTTAATTTTTATTCATGAAAATTGGTCAAAGTGAATGACCAAGGCCGATTTCGGGCAACAATACTTGTAGTAAAAATCATCATAAATTCTATACCATATTTGATGATTGACCCATCATTTTGAAGATAGTCTTCTCCTTCAGGTAAAGAAAATAAAAAAATATCTCCGAAAAGTAAGGAAAAAACCTCGAAGAATAGGAAATATTTGCACATAACTCCAGATACAATTAATGATGATTATGCCATAACGATAATAATAATTAGAAATATTTCTAAATAAAATTATACTGGAGGGACATTTTCCAGAGGGGCAGTCTAATAACTTAATAAGTAAATTATCCTTTAAAAGCCGTGGTAATGTATGAAGCTTCACTAATTGTATAAGTTCTGGGAGCGGGGTGCCCCAATGAGTTAACGTGTGTGCACATCACCGGAAATTTCGCAAAATTAGATTAAAAAAGTAGGAGTTCGCCAGAAAAGATTTTAAATTCCTCGCCCTCACCCTCCAGCCCGGTAAAACCCGTACAGCTTAAAAGACGAAGAAAAAAAAATATACGTTGAATAGGCTAATGATAATATTTCATCGTATGAATGAACAGATATGTCTCTCTTAGGTCGTATATAGGTTGAATTCATTGAGGAAAAGGATGCCTTTCAAAGGGTTCCAGGTCATGTCAGTATAGGACTTCAATGGAAGTCCTGGGTCGACAAGAGGAAACAAAAAACAAATTCTTTACTAACATGAAAGTTTATCCTTAATTTCCTTACACAACTTTAATAGAAGCCATTGAAAAAAAACTTTTACATACCTAAGTCGATGGATTTAAATGAAACAAACTGCGTTTTTAATTATTTCATTATGACCCAGTTAGGTTCTTCTAAAATCTAGAAGACTAGGTAGTTTTATATTTCATGTATGTTTTAAAGCACTGAAACACCATTTTCTTGATAAATCGTAATTCATTACGAAAGTTTTCTTGGTTTCATGGTTGCTATGGAGTATTTTGTTTTGTTTACGTTTTTAAAAATTAAAACATTGCTATTTACGAAAATTTTTATTTAATCTACGACAAAATAAAATTATATTGGAGAGGTATACGAAGAGGAATAGTTCTGAGGTACCTTTGGCACCTCAGATAACTTATTTTTTGTTTACTTTTTTTTGGTGTGGTATTTATTCCACCAGTCTCATGTTTTTTTTCTTATACTTTTGGTAAATTTCGATGCTTTGAACAATATTTATTTAAAAATGGATTTTATTTATATATATACCATATACATTTTTATATATTTATAAGTCGTTGTAATTGTTAGTGTAAGGTCAATCTTCTTGATCTATTTATCTTGGTTAATCAACCAACTAAGCTGAATTTCGTTTTATCGTATCAGATTTTTTTTTAAAACATAAAATAGACAGTCTACCTTATATTATTATATATTTATACTTATTGAATTTTTAATAGTTGAACGTTGCATTATAAAGGAAGGAGATGGTCCGGGGTGGCGGTCATAAATAGGCTAAATAGTGGCAAAACTATTTTATTAAAAGCCAACGTTTCGTTAAAAGCCAATATATAATATATGCTTATGTGGACATATTACACTACAACAATTGTTACCATCTATTTAGTTCAGTTTAGGATCTTGTTACTTAGCTTACTCTGTTTATATTTTAATGTACTTACTATTTATAATTTTAATAACTTATTCACATTGATTGTAATTTTTCGTCTAAATATTATGTAACTTCCACAATTCTCTATATACTTTTGTATCTTGTCCGTTCTAGTCCTGAAGAAGACCTGCAAAGTCGGGTAGAAACGTTGGCTTTTAATAAAATAGTTTTGCCACTATTTATCCTCTGTATGATCGCTCTCCCGGACCATCTCCTTCCTTTACATTTATACTTATGTATATACATATGATAATTTTTCTCTGCAGTTGCGAAAAGAAAAAACCCTTTATTTACGTATATCTCAAAAAGTATACAACTTATGCTTTAAAAAAAAACCCGCACAACTACAACCTATGAAGGGTTTTAAGTTCAGTACTTTGTTATGAAATACTGTTTCAAGTCCAACTGTTTTGTAGAGAAGTGATCGGGTCAGGATGAAGCTCAACCGTCAGGTAGTTCCCCTTAAATAATTATTTAATTGTAAGCTCCCACTTCATATAAGTTTAATGTGCCCCAGGACGGTCTATCGACATCAGCTGGATTCGAACCAGAGTCCTTGAGAATAGCAGCTCAGCGCCTAACTTACTAAGATACTCTATTTCCAAACTTATGCTTAAGCCTACGATGAATAAAAAGTTTTTCTAAATCCCGACAAAATGAAAAATAAAACCATTATTTATTTATTTATTTATTTATTTATGCCTCCCTTCCTTGCCTTTCGGCTACACGGGATTTTGCAGGGATGCACACACGTGCATGCCATTCCTGCTATTAAACCACAAATTAATTTACAATTTTGTTTTGTTTTTTCAAATATCTTCTTTTTTTTTTTTTTCCTTATTTTCAATATATTACTCTGGTGGCCTTCTATTAGCAGGTTCTCTTCCTAGATTAAAGTGGGAGGGTCCCAGAACAGCTTTCCACCCGTACACAAAATCTTTGTAATACGGGTAGTTCTGCTCCGTTACTAACTCAGGAAATTCATCTTCCGTGAGGCCATAGATTCCCATTTTTCTTATCATTTCGGCCCTTAGTCCATCAAAGGCGGTGCAGTTGACGATAATATGCTCAGCCGTCTCCGGTACTCCGCAAGTGGGGCATAGGGGATCTATGTCTTTTCCAAAACTATGTAACTTAAAGCGGAAACCCCCATGCCCAGTAAGGAATTGAGACACCCAGTAGTCCGGGAGAACCCACTTAGCTTTCAAGCGACTTCGGACGGTGGGGAAATATTTTCTTAAAGTTGCTCCTTTCAACGTTGTTACCCACCGCCGATTCCACTCATCTATGGTGTCTTCCCGGATAATCCTCTTCCATTTTCTTGGGTCTTCTGCAATCCTCACCCGGATATTCTCCGGAAGACCTGCTGAGCCTTCTCTTTTTAACTTAAATATTAGCGAGTCTTCTCGCAGGAGAAGGTCGAGAGGTACCCCTCCTGCTAAGATCTGCACCGCCTCGTGAGACACACTTCGGTATGATTTTGTGACTCGCAACAGAGCCGTACGTTGAATTGTCGCCAATCTGCGTTTCTGACGGTGTGAGAGATTCTGAGACCACGCAGGAGAGGCGTACCTCAGAATACCCACTATCATTCCATCGTAAATGATCCTCGTAGCTGGGTATCTGAGGCCCCAAAATGCACCCCCTAGGCGACTAAGTCCATTCAAGGCTAGGGCCACCCTACTTCCTAAGTAGTCCAAATGAGGGGTCATATTAAATCCTCTTCCAAACCTTATGCCAAGGTAGGTGACCACCTCACTTGGACGTATTCTCGTTCCTTGTATACACAGATTGATAGGGTGTGCCCTATCCGTCTTTCCCTTCAGCAGGATCGCCTGGGTCTTTGATGCGGCCATTCGTAACTTCATCTCCTCACACCATTGCCCGACCAGATTGGCGCACCGCTCTGCTTGTAGCTTTATTCCGGCTCTGCTGTTTGACGCTACCACTGCCGCCAAGTCATCGACGTAAGCCGTAGCAGGGAACCGCTCATTTTCGAGCACACCCAGCAACTCATCAAACACTAGCTTCCATAGAGTCGGACCAAGGACTGATCCCTGAGGGCATCCCCTCTCTATGGAAGCTTCAGTTTCATAAGAGCTACCTCTGACCTTAACAAATCTGTCCTGGAGATAACTACTTATGAGGACGTATAGATTGCTGGGGGCATCGTACTTCTGTAGCTGCTGAAGTGCTCGCGGCCACCAGACACTATCGAAGGCGGAGGATATGTCAAAAAGCAGCAACATGACATACCGCTCAGCCTTCTGTTCAACGTCCGCTTGTACTCGAAGCAGGGCATCAGCGGTTCCCTTTCCCTTGGTACTACCGTATTGCCGCGGATGGCTAGCCCTTGCGAGAACTGGTCGTAGGCTGGTTAAGATGAGATTCTCCAGGACCTTGCTCATTATAGGGAGGAGACATATAGGTCTATATGACTTTGGGAGCTGCTTATCCCTGCCTCCTCCCTTGTAGAGGAGTCTCAAATCGGCGATCTTCCACATTTTTGGAAAGTATCCCCGATCCAGGCAATCATTGAAAATCCTCAATAATCGCTCATCAATGTAGGGGATACTGTTCTTTAAGATCGCCGCATCTATTGAATCGAGTCCTGGAGCACGTCCTGTTCTCTGCTTTTCCACGGCAATACGTAGATCATGTATGTCCCACGGTGGGCATAAGTCCGTGCCAGGAGGGTATAACGTAGAACGTCGCACGAAAGCTTCCTCCTCATTGTCCTGGGATGGATCATCTCTGGGGTATGTCGCCTTTATGAAGATGTTAGCCGCTTCCTCGAAGGTGGTTGCCTGCGCATCTCCATACTTAAGAGCTGCTATTGTCTGCGGAGGGTTGAACTTACCCATAGCGACTCTGTATGGGATACCCCAAGGATTCTTCGAGGATTCTTCTGCAATAAATTCATCCCAGGACCTACGCTTTCGTGAACGTACCTCTCTTCGGTATACTTTGGCTTTGGACTTATACTCGTTGCGAAGTGCAGCGCGCCTCTCGTCACATCTGCACTTCTGGTACGACCGCCGTGCCTTGTAGAGCTCTCTCTTCATTGTTGTTAAGGCCGGCGTCCACCATGGAACTGATCGAGCTCTCGCTTTCCGATGTTGGAGGGAGTTTTCAGCGGCATCGAGGATAGCATTGGTGACCAGGGATACCCTGTAGTCCAGGTTATCTGTGATCTCCGATTCTGCTACTTCCCAATCTTCATCGGCGAGTTCTCCCTCCAACATGCAACGGAAAGCAGTCCAGTCATTTCTGCGGGTTATGTAGCCAGTGTTGATACCGTGGGAACCTTCTGAGTACTGAACCAGGCTGAATGCCAATACTTTGTGGTCAGAACTCGTTTCAGATCTGGTAGTCCAATCGACAATGTGCCCTATAAGTGTCGGCGAGGCCAGCGTGACGTCAATCCAGCTCTCACCCATACCTCCAGAGAACGTAGGTGGGGCATAGACATCGTTTATGACGACTAGCTGGCCTCTAGAAATAAACTCGTTGAGTTTAGCACCTCTCCTGTCTGTTCGATTGGACCCCCAGACCGTGTTCCAGGAGTTGGTGTCTGAGCAAATAATCACATTTCTATAGTGGGCTGTGATAACTTCCATGGCAGAAATGTCTTCTTCAATATCTCTTCCGTTAGGAAGATAGGCCGAAACCAGGGTAAAAGATACATTACCCCACCTAATATAACATGCCACACTATCTGCCATAGAGTATTGCCTCAGCTCCATCACGTCGAGGTTAGGATTGTTTATCACAATAGCAGCCCTAGGCCTCCTATCTCCACTGCCTAGAGCTATAACCCTCGACGTGAGACCAAAACCTGTGACCACGTTCCCACGGCAGGTCGGTTCCTGGACCGCCATGATATCATATCGTTGGGAAAGAGCACGAAGCTCATCTGCCACAACTCTTCGCCGACCCATGTTTAACTGGAGGATGTTGATCTTAATCATAATATGTCCTTTTAGCCACCTCCTTGCACCACGTTAAGTGCACAGGGCACTCCCGGCTTCCCGACTTGTGCTTCATTTGGCTGGGATGGGTGTTCGCCCGCACACAGTTAATACAAGTCGGGTCAGCCATTACCTTTTTCTTTGGGCAATCATTTATCATATGACCACTATTCGAACACCAAATACATACAACAGCATCTGCCGTGCATGTGGCCTTTGTGTGGTCGTAGCCCTGACACTTTGTGCACCGAGGGGCGTCGAGGTAGTCCTTAAATGTTAAAGACCACCACCCTCCATTCAAACTACCTATGTCTAAAAACTGGAACCGAACCATTGGGTGCACCTCCAGCACCCAATTCTTAGTAAAACCGTTTTTAGCAGTTGAGGAAAAAAGAGGTCGGATGTCGTCATTAATCAATGGTGTTGGGACCGACTTCTCGGGTATTCTTTCCCAAAGAAATTTTGAAAGTTCATCTGCGCCCCAGGAGTGGGGTACACCCCTTACCTCCATCTTAGGCTTTTTCCTCAGCGCTAACTTTGCCTGTAACCCGTTCTCCCGCAGGCCCTGCCATCCTATCACTCTGGTTGCATGAGAGCTGTCCTCTATGCGGACCAAAACTGAGCCTGCTTTAGTTGCCCGAACAATAGATGCATTTACACCTATGTCATTAGGTGACGGAAGTCCATTTATGATATCTGCTGGGCTTTTACCCGAACCACTAATTGTAAGATATGTTGGTTTTGTTGTCAGGGTCGGCTTCATAGGCAGTGATTTTACGATATCTGCCATCGTCCTTGGCTTATCTTTTTTAGGGATGTTTCCAAGCACTGGTGTCTCATCTTTATTTTCTTGATCCTGAATTTCGTCTTTTCTTCTTTGCTGCAATTTAGATTTCCTCTTGCTTCTTTTGCTTTGAACGACTTCGAAGGTTTTGTTTTCCTTCTGGTCTAGATTACAAGAATAAGCATTGTTTGCCTCCTTGGAAGTTCCGGCTATGGCTGCAGGCGGATGCTGGATTGGCTTATCTTCCTCCGGTTGCCTTGTTTTCGGTTTTTCCAAAATTTGGCTACTGATGAGTTCAAGTACATATGGAGATTCCAATGTTTGTTTAACCACTTTTTGGACAAGTGTTGTGATTGTATCTTCTTTGTATTGATATCTGAGTTCCTTGGCTGTATTGTAAGTAACCTCAATAATATCAATTAATTTTTCGATTTTATCATTAATATAATTCCTCGTTGTGTTATTCATTTTTTTTGTCAAAATTCTTGAGGAACGTTTTTAGGTTGCTTTGAATGCTTCTTGCCTCATGCAAGAAGCTCCTTTTACTCCCTTCTTCCGTTTCCTCGTCGGTGTCAGTCGATCTGTTTCTTGGTCGTTTGGCCGACGACCGATGATCCTGGTTTGTACTTCCTTCGATAGACACTTCTTCCATTTTGGAACTTTTACTGAAGCCCGTTTATAGTATTTCTGGAATTGTCTGTAGTATTCTATACTTTAGGCGTTAAACACTTCGTTGATAACCACTTGGTTACCTAACCTACAAAGTTCTTCTTATCACAAAAAACCAATTAAAAACAATAAATCATAACTGTAAACTAACGAAAACTATAAATAATAACGACAAAACGATAAACAACACAAATATAAACACTTAAACTAATAATAGAACACAATAATACAAAATAATTGGCATAAACACAAATTGACACCTTATCACATCAAGCTACAATCGATTTATATATGAAAAAAAAAAAATAAAAATAAAAAAAAAATAAAAAAAAAAAAATAAAAAAAAATAAAATAAAACCATTAAAAATTTACTATTTTTCGAATATACAGCCAATAATAATTTTTACACATGTTTTGGTTTATCATTTTGAATGAAAATTAACTCCTCCCTCTCATGATAAATGTTATTTACTTATCACAACATTATATTGCTCTTTGCTAAATGATAAATGTATTATGAGGGCTAACTAGTAAAATAAGTAACAAACGAAATTTATTTAATTCTTAGCAAGGGTTATTTAACAATAACACAACGGTCTCTAGTTACTAAATAATAAGATAACGATGATCAGTTTGATGTTGGGAAAGACAAAAAAAAAAAAAAAAATGGAAAAAATAATTAAGTTTTTATTCAACTACAGGTTTTGAAATGAAAACTCCCACAGTTTTCGATCCCAGGACCAATTCATCATATTTTTTCATCGTAACTTTTTACATTTCTTCTCGTTAATACTTTCCCCACAGGCGACAAGACAACGGGCATTGTCCTCCAAGTTGATAAACAACCAAGTTTTTAATTATTGTCTGAAAATCCGAGTTGAACAAAAACCTTGCCAACAACAACAAAAGAGGGAGCGAGATAAGGCCCAAGGAAGGAATTAAGAGCGTCACAGAGGAGGGAAGCCTCTGGATATTCGCACCTGTTTTCTTTGTCCGTGGCTAAATCCTCTCCTCCTCCCCTGCACAACAGACAGGGGGGATGGATTGAGGTGAAGGGTGAAGAATGGGGAGGAGTGTGAAGATTTATTAGTTGAGAGTGTGGTTTATAGGGTTGTTGTTTAGTTTAATATAGTGGTTTGTTGTTATAAGGGTATGGTGAGGTGTGATGTGAAGTAGTTGTGTATATTGGTTTTGGTGTGATATTATGTGGGGTTTGTTATTAGGTTGGTAAGTGTGTTGTTATTTTTGTGGTTGGGGTTGGAATGTTGTAGTGGGGGTGTATTATTTTGAGGGGAATTTGATAATTTATTTGGGGGGGAAGATTTGTGTAGGGGGTGAGGGTGGTGGTATAATGGGGTTTATGGTGGAAATGTGTGTATTGGTTGGAGGGTTTGGTTTGTTGTTGTGGGATGGGGGTAGGTTTGGTAATGGTGGGAGTTGTGGTGTTTTGGAAGATTGGTGTATTAGGTGGTTATTTGGGAAATTTTTTTTGGGTGGGGGGGGGGAGTGTGGGAGAGGGTGTGTTTGGGGGGGGGATGTAGGGAGGTGGTTAGGGGTGGGTTGTTGTGGTTGTTGTTGATGTTATGGGTGGGTGAGGTGATGGTGTGGGTTTTGGTTGTAGGGTTTGGGGAGGTGGGGTGGAGTGGTAGGGGTAAGTAAAAAGATGATTGTGTGTTGTTTTTAGTTTGGGAATGGGGTTTTTTTGGGTGGGGTGATTTTGGTTTTGGTATGTAAAGGATGTTAGGGGTTGTGGGGGGTGAATTGGGGTTTGGGTGTTTTGTTTTTTTTATGGTGGGTAGGTGTTTTAGTGTTGTTGGTAGGAGGAGTGTTGAGTTTTTTGAGTATTTTATGGTAAGGGGTTAGATGGGGAAGGTTATATAGATGGTTTTGATTTGGGGGTATGGCGTAGGGGGGTGTGAGAGTGATAAAGTTGAAGAAGGAAAGAAGAAAGTTATAAATAAATTTATATTTTTGTTTAGGTGATTGTTTAGGGGGGTTGGTGGGAGGTAGGATGGATTAACATGGGATGGGGAAGAGTGTGTGGTGGGTTTTGTGGGGAAGGATATGGGTTTGAGTGTGGATGCTAGTTTGGGGGATATAGTAGGTGCGGGGGTCATGTTAGTTGTTGTGTATATGGGTGGGGTACATTTTCTATCTTATGTTTCAGTTTTCCAAGGGGACGGGTCACCCTTGGGTGGGCGTTGTATGTGGGGGTAATTTCTTTGAAGTTGCATATGATATCTAGCCAACGCCTGTAACTACCTAGGGATCCTTCATCCAATTTTTGTCTGAAGAAAATCGCTTCAATTTCAACCCTGCAATGCCAAAGTACAAAATTATATTTATTTTTTTACCGATAGCAATATTTCCTTGTTTTTTTTTTTTTAAATTATCGAAAATTGTATCAAGTTCTTTCATTTTATTTATTTTTTTTTTTATTCCTCACATTTTGTTTTTCCACAAATATTTGATCTCTCCGTAACACCTTTGATATTAATAATAATAGGCTACAGTCAAATATCAACATGAAGGAGTAATCAAAATAATAGAAGCAAATTGGAAAAAAAAAATTGAACCACATACAGAAATAAAAAATATGAAACTATATATAGAAGGTGTAAAACTATGCAGTGAGGTCAATTTCTTCAGTACATACAGAAATTTTACAAAATGATTAATGGTATTCCTATGGGACCATACATGAGCACGAATCTGGAAGGCTTGATGATGAATCAGGCTTTGAACAGAGCAATGGAAATATACTAAAAAGAAGTGTCAATAATCAACAAATACATAGATGATTTACTGATCGTAATGAAGAAAGAAGATGTTGATAAATTTCTGAATATCTAGAATATTGTTTCAAATTTAAAATTCGCAAAAGACATAGAAAAAATAGTCATTAGGTTTTCAGATATCAGCATACATAAAGATGAAACTGGGATGTTCAACACAGAATGAACAAAATTAGAATATACTAACAATAGATTATTAAATTATTACGGAAACAAGCCCTTTCATCAAATTGTAGGTAGCAATGAATCTAATAGACAGGGCCATTAATACCAAAAAACATACAAAGAAAGTAAAAGGGATTGTGCACAAACTATTAAATGAAAATTGGAATAGAGAAAAAATAATAAAAGATTTATGGAGAAAACGATCATTTAAAAAACATGAAGCACATAACCATTTTAATTAGGCAGTTCACATTAGCTTAAATAGTTGGATTCCAGAATATAGGAGACTGGGTTGGTTGTTCCATGGTACATACGGTCGTTATAGTCGCCACATTAGCGAACCAATAAGGCGTTGCCATTAGGTTTATTAGGAAGATAGGGACGTTGTGGATTCTGAATATAATTCACAGTCAACCATCGCTCGTTAATAACGCAAGTAGAGGGTTTCATTACTTTTTAACGGATAAAAGTAACTGTTTGTATACGATTTCTTTGATTAATTGTTGTTTTATATATATATATATATATATATATACAGATATAACAACGATTGCTTTTCCAAGTTAAACATTAGTAGTTAAATAGTAGTGATTACTTTCACTGATTCCAAACATATTTGTTTTGTTTTTTTTATTTTGATACGGTAACCGTGCCAAAATATTTATTATACAGAAGTCTTTGGTTAACTTTTTTTGACTTATTTTATGATATGAAGACTGTTATTTTAACTATGGATGCTATAATAGCTTATTGGTTATTAGCGAACTATATATAGATACTATTGTGCATTAAAGTTGGAACACACATGACCACACAGCGTTCGAGCCGCACAACTGGCGTATGAAACTTTGCTATAATATAAGCGTGGTTATAATACGTGTTTTTTTTTTTTGCTTCCTCACTACTGAGGGTAGGGAAGCATTGTATTAGTACGAGAGAATAAAAAAAATGTTGTGCTCAGAATCGAAAATTTTCACTCGCGTTCTACGTTTCAGACATCCAAGATCAAATTTGGTTAGGGTCTGTCTGTAGTCAAATCTATCGATGTAACGGGCATATCAACTACCTCCGTTTATCCGATTTTCATGAAATTTTCACAAATTGTGCGGGTTGGTGTCGAAATGATCCCATACCAATTTTATTAAATTCTAACCAGCACTTCCGCTTACGCTCGCGCAAACGCATTTTTGTAGATATGCTAATATTTCAGAAAATGATAGTTCGATTTGGCTCGAAGTTGGAAAAAAGGTAGGTATTTGTGAAAAAAAAATGCAGGGTCAATTTTATTGAATTCTGTCCATTGTTTTCTCTTATATATGCGCAAACGTGTTTTCCTTGATACGCAAGGTCGATTTGGCTCCAATTTGGAGGAAATTAAGGGATTGGTAAACGTAAAATGAAATAGGCATAAATTTTATCAAATTCTATCTACTACTCAAAAAAAAAGAAATAATTCCGATTTTAGATCAGGAAATTTGTTATTTGATTTGTCTATAGTTTGAAAACGAACCATTCGATTAGACTCAAACTTGGAGGTAGTTTGGAGAACAGTTTAGAAATTACTTAGTATCAATTTCATTGAATTCAATTTTATAATTAAAATTAATATAAATAATTGTTAACAGTATAATTGCTGTGCAATATTGAATTCATTTATGGGAATTTGAATTTATGGGGTGGGAGTTAGGATATTACAATATTGTTAATGGTTATTCAAAAAATTAATTGATACTGTATTATTTGGTCGATTCCGAACATTACTGGCATGACACTTATTGCCTTACTTAGATTACGTATGATTTTCAGTAAATTTAATGTAATTTTTACTCTGAATTTGTAAACAAAAAAAACGCCTTATTTGTGATTATCTTTATTTCCATTGAAGTTCAATCAGTTCCTCTTGGCCTCGCTGTCCTCTTTAAATATTGAAGTTGTGTTAACCTTATCCATATTTTTATATTCAAGTTTAATTAGTTTTGTTCTGGTTGAAGAAAAGAACAAACAACAAGTTGAATTTTTCCTATGGATTTTCCAGTTCCATTCATTTTACGAACTGAAAACGTACCTATTAAGTTTACATCATTACTATCACTGCAAAAGTTCGTATGTAAAAATTTTCAACTTTTATTCTATTTGTGCTAAAGGTGACATTTTGTAACCTGCAACTGATATATGCAATCTACTACGGTGGAAAATAGTAAAATATAATAAAATATGAAATTATACCGTTAAAGCATAAAGAAATAATGAGTTTTTACATACGATCTTTTGCACTATCAATCAGTAGTGAAACGCACGTTCAGTATGCGATGTTTTTTTTTTTTTTTTTTTTAGGATAATCGATATGGAATCTTCAAATATGGCACTCTTTTGCATTTTAATATTAGCTGATTAACGAAATTCGTGGATATCGAATCCGCGAATGTTAAAGTGTAACTGTATTTCCTTATTGGCTTCTCCCATAGATTGTATTCTCATACGAAAAATTATATATCTTGTATATAGATATATTTTAGCCTATGAAACGGTGAGGAAGCTATTACTGACCTTACTTGGCAGACTTTTTTTACGTGACCTGAGTGTATGTTACATTTGAACGAGATGAAAATACATAAGGCCGTGGTGCGGCTTGGACGCAGTACGGGCACGTGTGCCCCAACCTTTATTAGTTATAAGTGATTTGAATATTTCCAGATTTTATTTCTTTTGTTATAAAATGCAATAATAGTGTTTTTATGACCGTATCGTGTTTTTTTAAAGTGCTACTACCGATCTCAAGCACTGTCATAACCACCCATGGAGTGGGGTCGGTTGTGACACCTTTATTTTTTTCTAATTTGCTCTTATAAGTTAATCATTGTACTTACAGAGTTTTAGTTTTTTTTGTGTAGTCATGTGTAAACTATAATATAACAGCTAATTTTCTTCTAGCTAATTTGTGTACTAACAAAATTATAGACAATTAAATGAATATTGTCACAACCATACCCAGCAGCTTCCTCTACACACGAGGCTCGAATCGATCACTCTAAAGCTCTGACAGGAAACTCCCCCTCACTCTCTCTAATTAACATCAAGAACAAATGGGTAGAACAAACAAGGCCCTTCAAACATATTAATCTAACTTTCCGCCATGCTTAAATATGTCCTTCCGATATTAATATATCATTCAATACCTTAGTCTTCTGAAACCGTGAATACATAACATTACACATCTAATAACATTCACATTGTTAAAAAATTGTAATAGAATGTAATTATTATAATCTAAGTAATGTAATAATTATAATCCGTGGTACAGACCTCTTTTTAATAAAATTATTAACACCCCCTGAAACATGGTAAATAGCTCCATCTCGTCAAACCTAAAAATATTTTATTTACGAAAGTCCAAAGTTTTCAATCTGGAGATCGTCAAAATTTGTTTATCTAATCAAGTATTAAAAACCCGTAAAGGCCCATTTGCTTTCCACTTGAATCGTAAGATAATTTGACCACATATTCGAGAAAAAATTTTCCCTACAAAAATATTGAGCCTTTTGGCGTTACCTACAACCCAAAATGTCAAAATAACGAGGTATATTTTTATGGTCGCCAGGTTACAATATTTTTGTAGGTCACCTTTTTTCTCGATTTTGCTTTCAAATCATCTTACGATCAAAGTGGAAAGCAAATGGGTATATACGAGTTTTTACTACCTAATTAAATAAACAAAGTTTGACGATGTTCAAATTGAAAACGCCCCAATTCTAAGAGTTTTCGAAAATAAAATATTTGTAGGTTACGATGAGATGAAGCTATTTACGAAGTTTCAGACGGATGTTAATAATTTGAGAAATAAGGGTCGGTATCACTAATTATATATATATATATATATATTATTCCGGCAACAAAAATAAAAAGTAAGAAAATGCAAAAAAAAATGTTGTTAGTAAACTATTAATTTTTAGATTTATAAATTATTAATAATATATTAATATTAGTAATACATTAATACATTATTTATAAATAAACCTATACAAAATGATATATATATGATATATGATATATATCTAAATATGTCCAACTCATTGGCACCATCACTGCTGCTATTGTATTTTCTAATTCCTCTGGGACATTTATTTAAAAGGTCCTCAATGTTGATTTTTTTAAAAAACTTATTTAGAGAAGATAACACGAAATTCCTGTATCGTTCAATTAATAATTTTTTGTTTCATTAAACAAGTATGGAGATCACTTATTTTATTATTATCCAATTAAGATGAAAATTATTATGTAACTGATTTAAGTAGTTATTTTGATTAGTTTAGTTTCTTTTTGTTTAGATTAATTTCTTTTAGTTTACTTTTAATATTATTATTTTGTTGTTTATTTATTGTACATAGTGCGAATGAGCGATCCTTATATCACTATTACTTGTACTACTATACCTTATACCACTATACCACTATAGTGCCTCATATGTGGGACATTGTAATATTTCTCAATAAACAATTTTTTATAAAAAACGAAAACATTTGTATGGAATATTATGGAATTGAGCTAGGTATATCTGTAAATTTTGTAACCTTGTGAAACTGCTCATATATATATATATATATATATATATATATATATATATATATATATATATATATATATATATATATATATATAGCAGCACATATCTCAGAGGTTCTGGTAAAGTTCTTATATTCATTTTATATTTCTACGCAATTCTAGTTCTAACATTTGAAGAGGGTCTATTATGTGTTAAATCCATATTGTTGGGGAAAAGTTTTAACTGAAAGGTGTACAATTTATTTTTTTTTCACACTCACAATCAAACCGGTACTGTTTATTTTTAAAACTGGCTCTCAATTTTCGATGTCTGCGTTCAAATTTACATATAATGTTTGTCCTTTTTAGAATAATTCTTCTATTTTAATTACACACATGTATAAACACACATTTAATACCATTTTTAATAAAAAAATTCGTCATCGATATTTTAACTTTCGTCATGCTAGATAGACTGGCGCACTTTGCTACGGCCTGTGATGGAAAAATAAAGCTTGTTCTGTAAATAACACTTTTGTTGTGGGATGAGCTTTCTATGAGAACGCTGCAGTAGATGTTTTAGTGATTACAAAGTTTTCATTATTGTAAAACTATTTCTAAAATTTTAACATGTAATTGAAGAAGTATTCGTGGGCCGTAGTTTGGAGAGCCTTGGTTTTTAACATTAACTCCGAAACCCCACACAGATAATATAAGCTAAGAAAAATTACATTATTTTACATATTTAGTGCTGAAATCATTATTTGAGAAGAATTATATCTCAAATTCTTGATTTTGAATTATTTACATAAAATAATAGGAAGACATTTAACATTTTTTCCTTATTTAACCGCAGGTAATGTTCTTTCTCATGCATAACATGCCTGATGAGGATTAATTAATTAAGATTTGTTAATATTTATAAAATGTATAATTAATAATTAATAATCTTCAAATTTATATTTTACTATATGACAAAAATTCACGTTTCTTACAAAATTAAAAAAAAAAGCTAATCGAACTTTAATTAAAGTGCTAGATGAAGTCATGTTTATTGAAGTTCTTTGAAACTAGACGAACAAGTTCGATTTGTCAGGCCCATTAAGTGTTACTGTACACTGGGTGTCCTGTAAGCAGAGGGAAGTATTTAAACTAAGCCTTAGATCAGTTTTTTTTTTAAATCATAAATTGTTCTAGATTTTTTATCACCCTCTATAGCATTATTATATTATTAAAAATATATTATTTTGTTATTAAATATATCTTTGGACAAATAAAATTTAATGAAGTTTTTAACTTTTTTACGTTTTCCGATGCTTCACATACGTAACAGTTAAACTTGAAAAATAAAGGAGTGAAAGATTAAATGAGGATTTACTGAGAAAAGTTTAGTCAATATTCGCTTGGATTAAGTTCGTGGTAACCGAAAATTTCATTTTACGTCTGGATTAAATGTTTTAGTAATCATTTAAAACAAATTATTCCTGGTAATTTTAATTAAAAAAAAAACACATGCCAGGAAATGTATTGGTATTGATGGGACTGGTAAATCATGTTATTGCCGTGAAATAATGTCGTTATTTATTTATTTATAGGACAACAATATGTGTTTATTTTATTTTATTTTCCCTGTAAATTTAGAGATTAGTACAGTTTTTTTTTTTTTTGTACCTATTTAAAGTATTGAATCTAATCAGAAGCGAAATAAGTAAGAATGACATAGCAACCAAACAGTTTAGTAAAATTTCAACAGATTTTATACCCAAAGATAAAACCCAGTATTACACTAAGTTGAAGTGGCTCTATCCATCCAACCGCCGTCTGTACTTCCTTGTTACCTTTCTACACCAAGCCATCAGAACTCAGCGACCTTCCTGTATTTTTCATAGACTACAATTTAAATATTCCATTCAATCCCGTCCCACTAGATCCCGTACTTCTGACCTCTATCCACCTCCTCACCGAACTGCTGCGTTTGACAAATCCTTAATACCATCCCTTCCGATATCCGACATGCGCAATCAGTCTCCTCATTTAAATCTCTCCTTTTTAAGCACCTACTTCTTTCCCAACCCGATTGATCATGAAAAGTAGATAAGAGAACTTCTTAAGTTCCCCCAGAAATGGTTTCGTTTAATTATGTTATTTTATTTTCACATGTTTGTATTACATATATCTGTATGTATTTAGTGTTTTTGTGTTTGTTTTATTTTTCTTCCAATATTTTGACTTTAATGATAATTGTAAATATTTAATTTAATAGCCACACAGATATTTTCTCTATATCTATAATTTGTACTAAACGGACAATAGTCCCAGGATAATAAATATCAATTTTCATTTCATTTTATTTCCATTTCAAAAAGACAGTAAACAGATAGCATTTACTTTTTTTTTATTTTATTTTTTTCAGATTCGTACTACGGGTCTTAGAATTGGAGATAAATAAATCAAACAAGCTAACACTACTTTGTTTTATTAACTAGTTCACATGTTTGACCTTTTATTATATTTCTATTCCAACGTTACTTTCAAGTCATAATTAAAAAACACAAAAGTATTCAAAGTGATTTTAAGCTTCAGTGACACAATGTGACATTCTTCAGTGTTTAATATGAGCCAACATACCAGTTCCAACAAAATACTTTGAACAATATTGTGTTTTTTTAATTGTGCCCCGTGGGCAAATTAGAAAGAGAAATAGATTGGTTTATTTTATATTTCGAGTTAGGGAAATGGAGTAGACTTGATTTAACTACCACAAAAAATGGTACTACTGCATCATTTTAAAATATTATGCACATCATTTATGTTAGAGAAGTGCTGTTTTTCAAAGTAGAATACTTACATTTTAGCGCGATCTGAATGGTAATTGTTCATGTGATAAAAATAGTATTCTTCAACGGAGTAAAGTATATACAAATTTTGTTTTATTCACATCTAGCCTCAGGTATATTTTAAGATAATACAAATTTTTAAATATAAATTTCTCCCGGATTTCGGTCCCAATTGAACCTTGAAAAACTGCCGACGATTCGAACACAATTTAAATGCTCGGCAAACCATCCTAAAGTAATGATTAGCTTTTACCGACATTTTTTTATTAACAACATCGTCTTAAATAAAGCTTCATTACTCATTTAATTAATCTGAACCGGTAAAACTGAACACGAGCTACAGAGACCTGAACTGAGACTTAATCTTGAGGCTCTATACTTTTTGAACCCTGCAGAAATGAAAAAAAAAAAAAGTAAACTTGTGTTTTTTATAATATTTTTCATGAAAAAGGTCATTTTTTGTGCTGATTTAAATATGCCATATTTTGCTTTGAAGAAAAATATACTCGCCGATTAATATTTCAAACATTAAATCGCTATAGAGACTCTTTTATTAAAATTTATTTGACCAACAAACGTTAATGTATTGAATATATTTTTAATCTCCCGTAGAAAGCAATATTTGTTTTTTTTCTTATCAAACATCAATCCGCGTATGTCGCGAGTTTGACAAAAAGCAGAGGTGTTGTAGTCAATTTTAAAATATGTCATTATAGGCATAAGGAAAGATAGTACTCAGCAATACCTCTTTCTGATCTTTATTTTTGTCTTTAATTCAAAAAAAGGAGATCTCTCATCCAGCTCCGAATACGTATGTTTTGGTTAATGATAAGCTGTCGTAAGTCGGTATGTAAAATTTTGTTGTTTACGTACCAGAGAGCTATTGTGATTAGTCTGACAATTTCGCAATGAAATGATTATAGTTTTTTTTTAAGTACGTAATTTTTGTTGAACCTTAAATCTGTGAGGCGAAAGTCCATACGGATTTCAGTAAATATGTTTATTTACTTAGTTATTTTCTCATTGATTTGTAAAATTAAATATTTTTGATAACGGAGGAGAAATAAACTAAACTTTTTTTATTTATTTACTCCTTAAAAGTTAATAAACGTCAATATTTTGTCAGAAATTTAGGCTTACACCGGAGAGTCATCAATATAATTGTGAAAATATTTTTCTTGGCTTTGCTAAATTTAAAAAATGTTTAAATCTGGTGTTGATCTATTTATTCCCAATTTTATGCAAAAAAACGAATAAACTCTTCGAAACATAGTTATTACAATAAACTCATATTGTATACATATATGCTTCTCAAATCTTAAGTATTTGTTGTTTTAATAAAGTACTTTTTACTTAGTAACTTCAGTACTTTTTCAGTTGGTCGGATTTATGAATATATTGTATCCACTTTCAGAGAAATATTTACTGGGTAATCTTAAATCAATTAAATAAACTTAAGTAAATTAAATAAACTGTTTTAATAGCTAGCTCCTTATGACTTGAGTTAACTATGAATTTCTTTTTATTTCTTAAGATAAAGTTAAATAACCAAATATATTTTTTAAATTAAGAGACCTTGTCAAACATTCTTCTTATTACGAGATTATAAAAAAAAAAAATTCCAGCTCCTAGACTAATTGTGAAACTACCTTCACAGACCGACAGTAAAGAATGGCAAAATGGTATTCAGCGCCTAACATGATGGAGTGATCTGTTACTAAAACTGTTAATTTCCTTAGCAATGTTTACTTTAAACAATCAAGGTGCGTTTACATTGAGTCAGGAGCGTGTTTGCAAAATAATGAATAAATTAGTATGCCCCAGGGAGAACTCTCATTTTATGTATCTATTAATCTCCTTAATGTTTTCGACGAATGGGCTATGCCAGCCAAGTTTATTGGTACATCCGATGTAACATAATCAATTCAACGCAGTATGTCTAAAGAAACTTTTTACATGAAAACTGATTGGCTTGTCCCATTGGAAAATTCCCCTCATATTTAATAGTTAAGCAATATGAAACTATGTTCAGAACTTAATAATAATCTATAACTGTAGATAGATTTTTAGATCGTCGGAGACTACAAAAAATAAAAATATTTTAATTTTTAAAACTTAAAAATTCCATAAGTATTCCGTGGCAACCATAGCAACTACTAGGATTTCGACAAGAATTACGATTTATCTCAAAAAAATGTACAATTTGAGTATTTAAAATTCTGGGCCCGACAGTTGGAATTATACCAGGTCTTAATGTCTCATCAATAAAAAAACTAAGGTGTGCTTTAGAACACACGATAGAAGTGAAAACATCAACAAGGAAAGATTAATTATACGAAATCTAAATTATAAATAATAGCTCATTATAAATGGATGAAATGCTGAACATTTCCCTCGCTTACGGTATATGGGTCCGATTTTTAGTTTCTGAGATACTTTAATCCATATCTTCTACAAACCTCGTTATCAATTGGTTTTCGACACAACGTTTCTCTTTTCGCTTCTCTAACACGGCGTCGCGTTATGATACAATATTGAATAATAGCCCATTACATAGAGGATGAAATGATGAACATTTCCTTCGCTAACAATACGTAGGTCCGATTTTTAGTTTTTGAGATATATCAATCCATATTTAAAGACACTTCAATTAGTGGACTCCAGCCAACTTTGCCCGAGCAATACACATAGGAGATCTGACGGCTCAATCTAATTCACTGTCCATAATAAAAGTGCGAAATGCGCCTAAAGAAGTTTTCACTTCTACAAAAATGTGCTCCGTCTCGATCCGCCGACTTTTCAATCCACCTCAGTTTTGAAACCTTTAAATTATTTTATTTTATTTTCATTTTTGTTTGATTTTTTATACTTATTGAAAGTTTTTGCTTTTTAAAATAGGGATTCGACAGTTTTTCGTGAAATATCTTTTTGTTTAATACCTTATCGAAATCCATCGCTCCTGGGAGCCTGGAAAGAGGTATATACCGTATTATACATATATAACGAAGCTGGGGAATTTTTTATATTATTAAAGGCCGCAGTAAGGTTAGGCAGTGACAATGGATGCCGCAATATTTTTTTACAATTCCTATTTTGGTTTATAAGTAAATCCACAACCATAAACATTAAGGCCGCAGGTTCCTATAAGAATAACATTGAATGCAACTTGGATGCACATGGCTTGTTCAGCATTACAGCCAACAAAAATGGATATAAATATAATCCAATGTACTGGTATGCCAATTCTTATTCAGATAATTCAGATGTTATATATATATAACATATAGTAAGGGAAAGTATATAGTAAAGGATCTTGAAAACTTTTCAATCTCCCTTTTCAATGGAAATGCACGTTTTGAGGTCCCCTGAGTCCAAATAACCAAGACACGGAAAATGGTGTGTGTGTGTGTGTTTTAACAGCCTAGCTCAAAAATGAAATGCCGTAGGCAAGTGAAATTGCATATTTAAGATTTTTATATGCTAGGGATGTTACAGTAACGTTTTTTTCAAAATCGGTTTACCGGAAGTGGCACTTTAAATAATGAACTAAACACATTTTTGCGATTTCCTCAACAACGGCTCTAACGAATTTGATTAAATACATCATATCAATGTAAAATTAAGCATTTTTAAATAAAATTTAGTTTTATTATGATTGGTGTTTCCTAACAGGATTCAGATGGCTAATTTTCAATATTAGCTTCTCCTAATGTATCTTTATTTTTTTTAATTTGAAACAATCGACCATTTCACATTAATCTCTAATATAAAATATATCTAAATATAAAATATGAAAGAATTTGTTAATTAACTAAAGGAGAAATAAGATATCATAACGGAGAACAGTTGTAATTGATAATCCGAAGCAATACGAGCGCACCCGAACTCATCCGAGTTCTTCCGAAAGATTAGAACACGCTTCCATACGTAACATGAGCTTAATATAATAAGGATTCCGACAATATTATGTAACCATACATATGCGGTTTTCATAGATGGTATTGTTTAATATTTAATTGTATAGATTACAGCGATATAAATATTAAAATTTGTATATATAACAGTAGTTATAAAAACAAAATTACCCACTATGAAATCAATATATCGTTTATAATTTTTACTTTCACTTCCCCTTTGTCTAAAAAAAATACTTATATCTGCTAAGAAGAGGGTGGTAGGTGAAAGTTGGGTGATGAGCGCATCGCACCAGATTAGAATTTTTTTTCATTAAGTTGGTGAAAAGTTAGTATTGATTTGCTATAACGGGCGGCTAGGTAAATTATACGGGAGGGGAGGATGTCATACCTTCCCGGTAGAGGATGCAGGTGATGTTTGAATCGGAGTTCATTAATATTGTTCGGTTGCAAAGGGTGCAGTAGCGACGCCGCCAGCGACAAGCCAACTTCCACGGGCTTCCTCCCAGGAATGGCCACCGCTGTTAATTAATATATGATTATCCCAGAAGCGACTGGAGTATAAATTATACTAAAGCCTTCGTTATGGCTAGCTCCTTTATCTTTTGATTAATTCGGCAGCCGGTGGAATACGATTAAAATGCTAATCTGGAGGCTCTCCATCTAATTTCATTTCCTTTAAACCTCTGCCCTGGCTCGGTGAGGTCTAATCAGGTCCGGCCCACCGCCTCATTTGGGGCCCATTAGCCATTCCGCCCCATCTGTTCTAACACTTACTGTTCGTATTAACACGCATTAGATATATGCGCTAGTGTACCTATTGTCCACCTTGCTCACATTGCCTTAACCCAGTACAAATAAATAAACATTTCCATTATTAAAAATAGACAACATTTTATGCATTGTTAATAACTTATGTGCTAATAACTATTTACAATACAATCAAATTGTTAGCACTTCACTAACAGGCCGGGTCGAAACCTCACTTCTTATCTATGTTATCTAACGTCACGTAGCATAACCTCCCTCTTCTTATCCCACCGAAATTTTCAGTTATTACATTGTTCATTTTTCAGTTATTCTCTTATTACCTTCACTTATTAAATTCTTTATTTTTGGCCCGTTTTTGTTTATTTTTCATTTTTTTTTTTTTTTTAGTTTATTTTCGTCAAAATATAAATCTTGTTACATTCTGGGATTTATCGTCTTCAGAAGAACAGATTATTCAATATTATAAAAACGTTAGGACACTTGCAGACGTGAAAGTTGAGTTAAAAGTAAAGTTTGGTGGAGTTTGCCGAGAAACAGATGAGTGTTTTATCGTCAAAATAATGACAGAAAAGCAACAAGAAGAAGACCCGTCCCTCGCTATTTTAAATAGCATAAAGATATTTTGCGTACCAAAATAAATAAGACGGAGTGAATATTCATCGTCATAGACGATGCCTA
This sequence comes from Nezara viridula, assembly GCA_928085145.1. Classification (NCBI taxonomy): domain Eukaryota; kingdom Metazoa; phylum Arthropoda; class Insecta; order Hemiptera; family Pentatomidae; genus Nezara; species Nezara viridula. The sequence goes on from OV725077.1 coordinate 101,845,506, forward strand.
ATATAATATAAAAAAATTATTATTGTGACAAGCACTAACGAAGGTGCGCGCCCTTCCTTGGATGGTGGAATAAAATTCCGAAAAAAAAACAACTATTTAAAGAAAAGAGAAATATAGGGAAAATTCATCCTCATACACGAATTTCCTAATGAAAAAAAAATATATTATCGTGACCAGCACTAGCGAAATCTGCTCTCCCTGGAATGGTGAAAAAACACCTTTTTAAAGGAAAGATAAATGTGAGAACAATTTATCCTCGTACACGAATTTCCTAATATAATATTTTAAAAAATCTATTATCGTGACCAGCACTAGCGAATTCTGCCAGGGCCCTCCCTTTGATGGTGAAAAATAACACCTATTTAAAGAAATGAGAAATATAGGGAGAATTTATCCTCATAGACGAATTTTCTAATGTAATAGAAAAAAAAAGTTACTATCGTAACCAACACTAGTGATTTCTTCCAGAGGGACGTCTGGATGTTAAAATATAATTCCGAAAAAAAAGATCCAGAAAAAACATCTATTTAAAGAAAAGAGTGATTAAGTTTTTGGGACGCCGAGAAATCCGAAGGCTTATGCTCCTTTCGCAGTTCGTTCCTATTGGCTCCGAACTCGCAGATGAAATAGATGTTGGAGGAAATTTTCTTAAATAAAAAGACTCCATTTATTCTTTCGAACTACCTTTTATTCGAACACTAGTAAATACGGGTTTTCTCTCGGTCCCAGTTTTTACTAATTTTCAATAGATCTGAACGCATTGCAACTATAAACTCCTTGAAGAATCCATGCGAATCTTAAAATTGGTCAAGATAATTATTTGTATATTTCTCTTTAGAATGTGAAAACAGCTGTTTTCGGGAACGTTTTCATGATGTCATGTATTAATTACTTGGTCGCCGATTTGATCGGAATCTGAGTTTTTTTTTCTTGGAGAACTCATTTCTAACCTGCAGTAATCTTTTGTCAATATCGGTAAAATTAAGGTTCATTGGCCTTGGTTATGGTGTAACGAAAAATAAAATACAAAAAAAAAATAATTAGTTCGTAAAATAATTTTTAGTTTTTATAAATAATAATATGTTTTTTTATTAACTCGAAGAGGGTTAAATATATAATTAAGTATTACTTAATTAAGTATTTAGCATTAGTTTTAATAATAAGCAATTGTTTATAATAAGTCTAGTTTTAAGTATTAATTGTAGATATTATTTTTAAGTCAGTGTAACAGAAAACAGCTGATTGGGGGAAAAAAAAAGACAGTCGAGTTGAGAGAGAGATGGTAGAACCTCGCGAGTGTTGAAGCACGCTAAGGATTTTGTGTGTAAAATGCTTTATTTGCTTTAGGATTTTCTTTACTATTCATCGACCTGTGATTATCAGCGACGAGTGCCGCTTGATCTTACAAGTTGGTGAATGAACATTTTCACAACTTGAGGAGATAAATTGGAGAGACACTGACGACGCTAGTTCCAATAAGATCCCGATTCTTCAGATAACCCAATGTGCCAATTGAACAGAGTTCAACCAGTGGGATATTGTAAAAATGTACATATAAGTTTTTTTTCTATTTATTTTTATTTCCAAATGTTCGTAATTGGTATATTGTATAGTTCTAAGTTAATGTTTAGTCCTATTATAATTTTATATTCTTTTCTTTGGTAATTAAAGTCAATTGTATTTTCTTTGTTTTCTTATAAATCTAATTTCTTGTTCCTAATTTTCATTTCCTTTAACAGTTCTTGAAATTAATAGAAATAAGTAAATTCATCATTAGTATTAATAATAGCCAGTTTTATTTTCTTATTTTTCTTCAGTTTGTTTTCACGTTTCATGAATATATTATATTGTTTTTTTTGTTTAATAAGGAATTTTAAAACCCTATTCCAGAGATTAGGGAAAGTCATTATTAACCAAGGAAGAAGGTTCGATAAGGTTATGAGGTTAATTACCATATGTTTTTAAACCCAAAGGTTCCGAGTTCGTAGCTCACTCCGCGTCCTAATTTTTTTTTTTTTTTTTTAATTAAATTTATTTTTTTTTTTTCTATTTTGATGGTTTTCGCTATTTTCCAATTTCAGCCAATTAAATAGCGTGGCGCTCTTTAGATAGTTAGTAATTATTAATTGACCCTTAATTTTTTTTTTTTTTTAACCCTGCCGTCTCCATTGAGTATTCGGCAAGTTTGTTGCGGAAACGACCTTTCTAAATTAAAGACCGTAACAATGGACGATATCACTTAATCAAATTATTAAGTTAATTATTAAAAAAATTATAAAAATAAATAAAATAATAAAAATGTATATATATATATATTTCTATTCTACTAATATTAACTAATACTTCTGTATATTTATATATAAGTTCATATATTGTCTTAAGGATAGAAGAGTATGCTGTGTATATAGCAACCCAATATAATTGGGCAGCAATCCTTTATATTTTATATTTTATGAAAATAAAGTTTTTCTCTCTTCGTTCAATGCATAATTTGATGCTTTTTAATTTCTTAAAGACTACGTTTTTCGCTTTGATGCACTTTTTAGTAGTAATGCATGAAAAAAAAAATAATAATAACGTCAGATAAATCTGGAATGTTCGACTGAAATTTTAAAACTGTGACCTGTGTTAGCAATATAGTTTTTTACCTATTAAAGAAGTAATAGCGAAACTCAATAAATACACAAAAGTTTATATAAAAAATGGTTCTATTTTTAGCAGGAAAGTAGGGAATTAATGTTTTGTAATTTTTTATGTGTCATGTTTATGCTGAATAGGAGGTGATGAAAAAAAAATTTAATTTAAGTAATTAATGATAGCTTCACTGAAAAGTACTCAAAATAAAAATACAGTTTCCTTTTATTAAAACCATTTAAAGAGGACTTTTTAGCGCCTAAACTCAGCTAAGGAGTGGGGGGAATGTGTAGTTATGGGGGAACGTGTAGGGTGGGGGAAGCACGTGGTACAGAGGTGTGCCATCCTCTTAGAAAATTCCTGGATCTACCACTGCCCAAAACCACATATCGAATAAATTAGTAAATAAACCATATGATTAAATGATCATTATTTGCAGCTTAAGGCGCCAAATATAGTTTATTAATTGGTCTTGTATGAAGTTTGATCTCAAATAGCGCTTTTATCTGATGCAGACCTAGCCCGCCCTTGTCTACGTCTCCTTTGAGTGATGAGGCTAACATACGATGCGATCTGTTACGTTGATCTGCGGTCCCTTTGTATCGCTGTGTTTGATCATGCTCTGTGTGACTGTTGAGGAATAGATAGTAATATAACTAATCTTGGACAGAGATATTGTTGGTTGTGAAAAACTTTCTTATTTAATATGTTTTAAATACATGTTAATTACTTCGGTTTTTTTCACTAAATAACCTGAGATATGATACCAGTTTTGTAAAACCATTGTGTGATATGAAATTCTGCCTCCTCTAAATACCAGTGTTTGAAGCAAAAATAATTACCATAAATCATTCGATTTTTTGTTTGTTTCTTTTTTATTGATCTGAGGTGCTTTGTATTAAATTAATTACTAGCTAGGGCGAGGTAAATATCCTTTCTTAATGAAGCAAATATGTATCAGTAAATATGGAATTAATTAATGAAAAAAGAGGCAAAGCTGAATACAGGATAAAACTAAGGCTATTCTTATCGAGCTGAGATATCTCATTAGTTCCTTTCCCTACTTTCCTCTACTTTATCTCAACGCTCAATAACCGTCCTATCCATTTTTTTTCTATAGTCAAAAACCTAGGAGTAGCCTTTGACCAGAACCTCTCCTGTTATAACCATATCTCTCAAATTACCCGAAAATCCATAACTGTCCTTAAACAACTCCTAACATTCCGTGTTTGTATTCTTCTGAAAACCAGACAGCTCCTCGCAACCTGCCTTAAATTCCCCCTCTTCCATTACGGCTGCTTGGTGTATGGAAAGCTATCTGTCAGGCTAAAAAAAGACTAAAGAAGCTCATAAACTGTTTCATAAGATACATATTTGGGATCTTCAAGCGCTCCCATATTTCATTCAGGTACACCGAGTTAAAGTGGCTTAATCCTAATTTCCGACCACAATTCCTTCTTGGCGTTTTCATTTTCAATTCTTCGGAACCGAAAACCCTCTCTACGTCCTGGAACTCCTTACTTTACGTTCCTCTATCCACTCTCTCAATACTAGGTCTCAACCTATAGATTTATATATCATCTCCCATAAAACTACTTCCTCCAGAAAATACTTCATCATTCTTGCTGCTTCCTTTTGGAACGCTCCACCTAACTCCATATGCCAATCCCCGTCCATAGAGCCCTTCAAACAACTTCTGTTCCACCACCTACTCCATTTTCAAACTTCCGCAAACATGTAAAATTTAGTTGGGTCTGTAAAAATCTAATATATTCAACTGCACAATTGAAAAAAAAAATCAACAGTTAACTAGACGTAATTCATCTAAGCTAGACTAATATTCTTAATTATGTAACTCTGTTATTATTCTTAGGGGACTTTAGTCGCAGAATAAAATTACTTTTTTTCATTTCATAAATGATATTCCCTCGTGCGTGGAATTCAAAAATTACAGTTTAATTATTAAGATGATATTTGAATGTCTACCTCTCAACTACCATGGCCGAGCAAGATCTGTTAATAAAAGAGATTTTAAAAAAGAAAGAAAAGAAATTCAGTTTTTAACACTTAGTTACGAGTATTTCTAGTAATTAGTAGCTACATTTTATTTTTCTCCAGATAAGATGATTCTCTGTTATATTAAAAAGCAAAGATAAGGGTTTGGGATAAAAGTTTTTGTTTCTCCGAAAGTGCCAACACTTAAACTGTATTCTGCAAGCATGAAGTGCCTAGGCATTATCATAATTTCAAAGAGGTCCTCGGCTAAAACTAAATAGAAGCAGAGCATGTACTGTGTCAGAATTCTATTCTTATTAAGTCTGAAATGAGAATACTTGAGCTGAAGCCTAATTAATGTTGATTAAAACTGCATTCATTATTTCGTCTCTTTATTTTTTCCCCCTTTTGTAAGTAATATAAAGTGACAGTAATATAAATGCTTTTCTTCTTTCTTATTCAATTTTTTTGTCTGAACTTCTTTTATCTGTTCTCTAATGAGGTTGGGAAATGGATATACAATGAACAATGTAAATTTCTTTTCCCTTTTTATTTTTTTTTTCAAGTATTAAAAAATAATATGAAACAATTGAGTCAGACATTAATTACTTCTAAAGAATGGCAGTAATGGTGCCTCTTTCTTTGCTAAGCACATATTTTCTGAATAATATTAAAAATGCTTAGTGTGCCTAAAGGGCCGATGACGGTAACATCAACAAATAATAGGGTAAGAAAAATTGCGTTAATCAGGTGTGCTTTTTATTCAAAATGTCAGTTTTTTCAATATAATTTAACGGTAAATGTATATTATACATATTTAAGGACATACATAGTATTAGTTTTTCGTTTAGTTAGTTTTTCGTTTACTCTTTATTTAACCTAATGATTAAGGAATCAGTTTAAAGATAATCTTCTCCGTTAGTTGGGAAAAATAGTTATATTCCTCCGAAATTTCAGGAAAAAAGTTATGAAGAAAATGAAAGTTTATTTAAGGAAAATTTATAAATTATACAATTTATGATTGAAGACACCCATGATTATATAAATCTACTTAATTTTCTACAAACCAAAAAAGCAAAAAATTATCGAAATCAATTATAAATTTGTCGGATAAGAGTTTTTTTTTAATTATTTAAAAGTTTTTTGGATTTTAATTAAATTGCATTTTCCAAAAAAAAAATCACTTTTTGGACAAAAAATAAACTTGCCTTACACCATTATCACACTAAACCCTCCAATGGTTCCATATATAACTCCTTTAGTGATCCTAATCTAAAACAAAATCCAAAAGAACATCTAAAACAGCTAATACCATCTATTCATACATACCATTTATTCATACATGCCACAACCCTAAACAAGGTTACTTGAGTTAACCTAATTTATATACACATTATCACATTATATTAAATTTTATATTAAATCATTCTCTACATGTAAAAGAAGTTAGTGAGAGCGATCACATTTTTTTTTTTTTTTTTAAGATCAGTTTAATTTTTGTTTTTCTGGACGTAAAGCAAGAGATGCAAAAATTTACGGCTAAGAAATAACTAGCATTTTTTGCCTAGGTAGGAACATTAATTTTTATTTCAGAAATAAAAGAAAATAAAGCTTATAAAAAAATAAGCAATACTAATATAACAAAAATTAATCTTACTTTCAATATTTATCACTACCTATCAGTGGTACCCAAAATCAGTCTTGTTCTTGCACTTTGAAACACCAACACCATGGCCGCCGAACTGCTGCAAGACCAAGACCAGGACTGTTAAAGAAAATCGATTTTAAAAATTAAGGTGAAATAGTTACTAATACTTGACAGTTTTAATTATTATTTGTAAATAATTGGTATAACCAATATACTTTTGAATTTCCTCTAATTTTTCATTCGGGTTTAGTTAGGTTTCTCCTATCTAAAAAATTACAGTAACATCTCTAAAGTAATTAGCTAATAAGTAATTGCAAGACGGTTGCGAGACCAAGACTGAGTTTGCAAGACCAATACTCGCCTCGATCTCGCATTTGGGCAACACTACTACCTATTAGTGCATGCTGTCCCTGAAAGATAAATTTTGGAACTTAAACAGTTCACTTTGAACACTGTTGATTTATTTTAGATATTTTTACACTGTTTTATTGAGTTATATAACATTCTGTAAAAATAAATGTTTCTAAAAAGGTTTTTTAGAAACCCTCCTTCCTGGGGTCTGTTGAACAGTTAAATAAATAATACAAGGATTTTCATTATTTTACGTAGTCAACATACTGTCATTGTGTTTCTTAAACGCACCTAATATTAATTACTAATTCCAGCCATTAAGGGTCAAATAGTTAAATTGGACCATTTATTTACCTTATAGATGCCAATAAATGTGTTATTTAATTCTGAGTGTGTTTGGATGTCATAAAAGATTTACGATATAAAGTTATTTTATACATTTTTGAAACTATTCTTAATTATTATGTAGTGTCATATTAGTATTGGAATATCTACATTTTTTTTTTTTTTTTTGTAACCCTTTAAAATCTATTTCTATTGCTTCACAGTCCACAGAGTATACTTCAGATTCAGCATGGTGACTTTGAACCTAGATCGAGGATGCAGAATCCGTTTTAATTACTAAATGACAAAATATATTTAAATATACTGATATTGATGTTATTTTGTAAACACTAAAGCTACCTGTTTAATTAATGTTGTAATGAATTTGAATGCCTAAATAACTCTACAGAAATTAATTAATCATGATGATTATATACGAATGGAATTTGATTTGAAAGGATCAAAGAGGCTAAACTGAAACACAAGGTAAGCTGCCACGGCAGAAACTTTCGAATCAAGTTTCAATTAATTTGTTCATAAGCTCAATGTCGTTTCTTCCTTTAGAACTAAGCACACAAATGTATCTTTGTAACATAAATAGCTTCTTCAAACATTGAATATTTTATGATAATGAAAAAAGTTATAATAAATGTACTATCAAGATAAAAAAGAAAAATTATTTAAAATTTCTTTTCAACATAACTATATTTTTATCTATTTTCCTCAAATAATATATCTTCTTTTAAAAAATCCATATTTCATGAAAACTAACAAGAAGATCCTCAACAATTTTTTAAACATAAAAATTCCTAGAAAGTACAATGTAAAATACAGTCACTTTGATTTAAAAATAAGTTATAGTCTTAAAAGTTAACAAGTAATAAAAAGAAATAAATTATAAATGTGCAATGTGCAAATTAAAAAAAAATTGGAAAAATTCCAACATAAAAAGAGAACCATGGGACTAGAACTGTTACGCTATCTTTCTTTGGCTAGGATAATAATCAGGGTAGTTTAAAAAATGGTTACATGGTTACTAATTGAAACTATTCGCTACCAAAATAAACGTGTATTATGTGGATATTGTTACCTAAGACCAGGACCATACAGTTTAACGAACAATCAAGAACCCGGGAAATGTTACGAAATACAAACTTTTTCCAAACAACATTTTCTTTTATTCTTGGTTTGATTTTTCAAAAATTTTATTACTAAACTACTAGTTAAGGTTTGATCTTACCATTCCGGAATAAGAAGTGATGGAACACAGTGAGTCCGAAATAGTATTTTTGGGTAAAAATTGTAGGTTTCCACTGATTCTTATAAGAAATTTGATGGTGAATTAAATGTGTAATGTAAACTAGCAGTCTCAATTATTTTCAATTAATAAAAATAAATGTGGACCCCACTTCGAAAATTCTTATCAATATTTCTTTTTTTTTTTTTTTTTTTTTTTTTTTTTTTTTTTTTTTTAGTATTATAACAATTTGTCTGTTGGACATTGGTTATAGTGAGGTAGGATGACATTCACACCATATGTACAAAAAACTTTTACTTTTGATTATTATTTTGTTCTATTTATTTTATTTTTTTGTACATATGGTGTGAATGTCTTATCAATATTAATAATCTTTTTTTAAAATATATTTGAGGAGTAAAATGAAAAGAAGAATGCAAATTTTTTTTACTTTCCTACCTATACTAGGTAAGGAAAGTATTGAATCGGGTCAATATTGCGATATGCGGTTTTCGACGAAACTTACGTTTCAGAGCCTCCTGAGTCTGAAAAACACATTTTTAGCCATTGCTCTGTCTGTCTGCTGTTAAAAAGAAAAGAGAAATTTTATGGGGCCTAACTCCCTATATATTACGGTATATATTATTAAGATTTATAATAAAACTTTTGAAAGGTAATTAAATTACCAACAAAGCCATATAAAAATCGTTTATTTTGGACAACTATTAACGAACTTACAGCTATTCAATTTCCAATGTAAGATTAGGGGTTCATATCATTGTGTCAGAAAGGGGTGAATGAGAGAATAAACATGACTAAGTGAAAGTAAGAAAATCTGTTGGCCGCATCTCACAATCTTCACTATTTTCTCTACTTTTAACAGAAATTATTGTTTGACAATACTAAGCTATGGCAAAAAGCTTTCGATCAGCAATATTAGTGACTATTGAAATTTTTACACTGATCTACCTTAAGCCGGTTTACATTGGTTTAGTTTATCAAATGCATCGTACTCAAATCTTTTGTTTCATCAATTTTCAGGAAAATAAATCTAGTTCATGTAGACATATGTAAAGATATAAAAACTTTTCTCAAATAGGTAGGAAAGTCGAGTGAGTGGACACACGAGATATTTTCTTCATATTATCCTATGCTGCACTTGCCTACTTCCATATCTGTTCCCCGGAGATACAAATGTCCTTAAATGTAATTTGTGGACGATATTCTAGTTGCTGGAGAATCCAAGGAAGCCCATGGCATAACTGTGGAAAAGTTAATGAAGTTGGGATAATTTTTAACAGAGACACAATTCAATAATATCAAACTGAAATAAGATAAGTCGGACAAGTATTTAGTGCAGAAAGCATAAAGATAGATCCGAAATGTGTAGAAGCACTTCGTAAGCTGAAATCATCTAAACGTTAAGAGGAACTGCATTGGATCATTGGTTCTTCCAATTATGTTCGGAAGTATATCCCAAATATGGCTGAATTAATGGCACCTTTCCCGAAATTATTATGTAAAAATACTGAATGGTACTTTTAGTAACTTTGGTCTGATAACTTTGGTCACCATATCAAGAAAGTGTTCTTCAAACTCTGAAAAAGATTATTAGCGAAAAATTAGCTCATGCATCGTTCCATCTAACAAAGAATTATATTCCAGTATGATGCAAATGAAAAAACAACACCATGTCCATTTTTTATTTGTTCAGGAGAACCAATGTGCCATAACTAAATATGTGCCCCGGAGATAAACGATACCATGTCACATTTTTGTATCTTTTCAGGAATCCGATTTTCCATAACTCTGAGGTATTAGTATTTATTTCTTAGTTAGTAAATTATTTAATTAAAAAAAATGGATTACCCCTTCGGGGTACAGATATGATGTAAAAAAAAGATAGAGTGATGATATTTATAGATTAACATTATAGGTATTAAACCTATCAGAAAATAACAATTATAGATGGTAGGAAGGTAGATCTTCTTTTGTAATCGAAGTCAATCTGAAAAATTATGATATTTATAACACTAGAATATTTAATATTTTATATTTCAAATTTCATTGAATTTCATCTTTTAAGAATATGGTCTGGTTTAGGCATTCTCAAACTCAAAATCCTACAATGTTTAGAATTTTATCTAAAGAAATAATGGAATAACAAAAAAAATTGTCAAACTTAAAATTGTCATTTCGAGAACTTTGATAAATACCTAATTGTTTACGTTTTTTAATATTTAATGTAATTTAATATTTCTTGATATATAATTTGTTTACATTTAACATATTTCCCCCTTTAAATAACATTTAATACACAACTTTTGAACTATAATAAACATTAATATTTCTTTTAATTTTACTTGTCTTAAAGTTATTTTATTTTTATTTATTACACATATTTTTTTAGTTTTTATTCTGCTTCTGTATATTTTATCTTTTCGGTATATATAGTGTGAATGTAACCTTGCCTCACTATAACCGTCTTCCATGTGACAGAATGTTATATTACTCAATAAAAAAAAAAAATGTTATTATTAGGTTTTCCACCTTTGCCGTGCTGTGTGCCGCATCGAACAATGGGTAAAACTCCAAAAATTAATTGTAGATTTATTCCATAGAATTAATTTAGAGTTATTTGATACACTAGGCAAAGGCTTTATCAGCATCGGTTTCTGGGATTGTAAGATTGGTAGAATCAATTCAAACATTACCGTGGAAGATAATTTTGCACTTATTCGTAATATAACTTTTTTACATCTATGAGAGATGAAGGATCTTGCTTGGGTTCAGTACTATTTAAGGAAAGTACTGTTATAAAGGCAACGGTTAGTGCAGGGAAGTAGTGTTGCCCAAATCCGAGACCGAGACGAGTCTTGGTCTTGCAAACTCAGTCTTGTTCATGGTCTCGGTCTTGCGCGAGAGTCTTGCAACAGTCTTGCAGTTACTTACTAGCTTATTATTATAGACATATTAGTGTGATTTTTTAGATAGGAGAAACCTAACTAAGACGGAATGAAAAATTAGAGAAGTTAAATGCAAAAGTAAATTGTTTATACCAATTATTAACATAAAGAAACTAAGATTTTCAAGTATTAGTAACTATTTTGCCTTAATTTTTATTTAAAAAATCGATTTTTTACCAGTCCTGGTCTTGGTCTTGCAACAGTTAGGCGGCATTGGTCTTGGTCTTGCAAATTGCAAGACCAAGACCGATTTTGGGCAACACTACAGGGAAGAGATCGGACCAAGATCAATAAACGCTTAACTGCAATGTTTTCCTCCTTAATCAATTATTTAATTAAAAGTATTCACTTTATACAGGCTGGATGTGCCTCTGGAGGGTCTTCCTACCCCAGAGTCATCCCACGGCCAAGGAAACAGAATAAATAATTTTCCTTCCAAGAGCCGGTATTTGAACCTATGACCTTCAGCATTGGAAGCTTAGCGCTCTACCACTGAGCTACCACGCTTCCTATGGTAACAAAGTTATAATTCAACAGTTTCTTTTATTTAAATCAACTTAAGCAAGGTTAAATACTGGAATAATCAGTTCAGTTTAGAGTTAAAGGGAAGATAATTACTTCATTAACCGGTCCAATAGACCATTCGCAGCAACTGTATAAAATTTAAATTTAAAGTAGAGTTCGTATCAGTGATTCGTTAAAAGTATTATCCGCTGTTGGGTTAGCGATCAGTGGTGAGTTAGGTCTGGGAAAAGCAATCTCGCCAATTGCTCTATCGGTGCCTCGTTAACGGTAGTTACATCGAACTCATCGAAATTTAAATGTTTCCTTCCGCACCAGTTCAGTCATTCAATTGATCAGATATTGTGGTCATTGATGGTGGAAATTGCGTCTGTAATAAAATTTCAAGTCGTTATATTGAAAAAAAAATGCAATAATTAGTCTGCGGTAAATACCCCTTTTTATTAATATATTAACCAGTCTAAAACATTGTTAATAGCTCCATCTTAACTTACCACCTTTTTTTGTTTACGAAAATTATCAGAACTGGGACGTTTTCCCATTCAATTAATTAATTTTATGAACTACTAAAAATTCACGAATGCACATTTGCATTCACGCTAGGACCGTAAGTAATAATAGAATAAACAGCATGTTTTATTTTTTTATTTTTAGCTTGCTGTTACATACGCATACTGTTAATGCAAAAGGTCATATGTGAAAAATTGAGTTTTTTTACTGAGGAGCATAAAAACTGATTATTTGTTTATGATTTATTAGTATAATTTTATATTTTATTTCCGTCGGCAATTTTCCATAGTAGCTTATTGCAATAGTAGACTACGAAATGTCACCTTTAGCACAATTAGAATAAATACATAAAATTCTTATATACGATGTTCTTACTAACAATAGGCATATACTAATGATCTACACTATCTAATTCAGATTTTTGTAATTAAGGGTTAAGAAAAAAATTATAGGATTTTTGGATTCTACATATCATGAATCATAAAACTCCTAATTTTGAGGGGGTTGAAATTCCGTTTTTCTCGGTCAAACATAATGGTTCATTTTCGATAATAATAAACTAAAAATATATTAGAAATGCTATATCTTTAATAATATCGCTCTAATTTATTTATTTATTTGATGTTTTGTTGCCTCTACCCTGTAGGGTCATTTAGATGTACCTTTTTGACGTTGTTAGGAAATTTAATTACCTTTGAAATATTTACTTATAAAAGTTTGCACATTTTGAGTAATTCATCAATAAACTACTATATGTGCATACATTTCTATACCTTTAAGGAAAAGATTTTAAGCAAGTTTCGTTAAAATCGTTGTAGCCTTCACAGCACTACAGTCTATTGCGGGAATTTTCGACCGCCAAAACTTTGTCAATCATGACTTTGACACCAAATCTCAAAACAATTGGCCCAGTATTTTCCAAGAAAGTTCGCGGAGCGCGGATATACAACCTCAAATTTTAAGATGAGTTCATTTTTATTTGTCTTTATTGAGTACATAGGTTTATTATTGAAAATTATAAATTAAAATAAAATATTATAATTAATTAATCATTTATATTAAATTGTTTCATATATAATGCATAAAGTTTAAAATATTTTAATTACAACTTCATTGGTAAAACATTTTAAAAGTTGCTGTTGTAGAATAATGAAATATCACTAATCCAGATGTACATATATTTGTATCAGCAATATATACGAATATTACATGATTAAAAATAATTAATAGTGATAATAATTACTCATTAAAGTAAATTCAAGCCTCATCGCACTATAATTAAATGTTCCTCTGTTAAAGATGCAGTGGCCTATTGAAATGATACAGAATAGACCCCAGTGGTAAAAATATTACCACCACTTAATATAAAATATATTATATTAATATTATAAACTATAATTAATATTACGAGATTAAATTTACACGGATATAAGTATCAATTATATTTAAAAGATTGTTTTTTTTTCAATTTTATCACAAGTTTGTAGCTATTTATGGGTGGCTGGCTTATTTAATTTGAGTTGGGACGGTAAGTGAAGTGGTTTAGATTTAGACTGTTATTTTGGGTAAAGAATATGAAATATTTTGGAAGAATATTGGCCATTAATTTTACTTCTTTTAAAGAAAATATATTTTCTCCTTATAAACTTAATATATGAAATTTAGGCTGAAAAACTAGCCTTCCCTTCATATATCTGAAATCGAACGCCCTGATGAAGGCCTGAAACTTAGTCCGAAATGTTAAAATTAAATATGATTTATTTTTCCCTTGTATTTTGACTGAAAATACCATTCAAATTCTCTTCAAATATGAAACTGATATCATTTGATTGATTTAATAATACATTAAATATTAATTCTAATAATGAAACCCTTATTATATCTTTTTAAATTATAACTTGTAATTAAATATTGATTTTCTTCGTTTATTATAATATATGTACATTTAAATACACTTCTTTCATAAATATGATCAATCAATGATTCAATGTTCCCAGACGACTGTCGTTGTGAAAATGGTGGGAGATGCAGAAAGAGAGGAGGATGCCATTGCAAAGGGGGTTGGCATGGAGCACAATGTGAGGAACCAGTCTGCAATGCATTATGTCATCAAAGAGGAGGCACATGCACTGCTCCAGGAGTCTGTGTTTGCCCAGCAGGATTGTGTCAGGACCGTAAGTAATAATAGCATACACAGCATGTTTTATTTTTTTATTTCATTATTTCTCTTTATCTGTCATAAAAAAATAAAAAAAATAAATAACTTAGATCGGGTGATCTGAACTATATATATTATGATAGTACAAATCACTTTTCCGGTTCACAGGAGCGATGAATTTTGTTGAATGAAGTGTCAAACGAAAGAGAATCAGGGGATAGAGAAGAGAATCTCAATTTTGATCCTTTAATTCCTAATGCAATATTAATAAAAGTCATTGAAAACTAAACGGTTTCAAAACTCCGACATTGGTAAATGGATCAAGATGGACCAAATTGCGTTTTAATGACTTCGATAGATTTAATGATTTAAAGGTTTAAGGATTTCGTCTTGAAGTTCTTATATTCAACCTACCGTAACATGGAGAAATGTAATCCAAAATCCTTTTGATTTATCCTACTTATGTGCGATGATATCTGTTCAATGAAAAAATTTTTGGTGGCCGATGATAAAACGAAACAATCTCATGTAAAAGCCTCGATCTCAAATGAAAACTACCCATTTGTATTAGGTTAATTCCTGAGGGAATGTAAGTCCGACAGTCGTGATCTATTTAAAGTAGGAATACTTTCAGTAATCAAAAATGTAAGGCAGATAATTTTATAAAACCAAAAAAGAGAACAAATCCAATGCCAAATTATAATAAAATAGTTTAATATAATGCTATTAAGTGGTCATATAAGCAATATAAGCAAGGACGGATTTATGTTCACTATAGATTACCATAGATTTACTTTCAATTTATCTCCAGCCTTAAACTGAAGTAAGACCACCGCTGGCATTAATACCACACAACAATTCTGTCATTACCATCTGCTTAAGCATTAAATTCAAAATACACTTGATTAGTGATTACTTTGTTAAAAAAAAAAAAATTGAATGAGTTGAAAAAACCTTACTTTACTTAAAACTTATTGGAGGATTTCAATGGCTTTTGAGGCTGAAAAAATTTATTTCATCGTCGTTCAGGAAACGTATTTAAGTGCATTTTCTAGGTATACAGCTTAGAGAACCAGAAAGTAGTTGGTTTGAATATAAAGTAATAAAATAATGGATACTTTTACTCAGAGATACATTGTTGAGCTTCATTATAATCTATCTTTGTTGCAAAAATAGATATTGCTCATTTACAAACTTACATAAAAGAGGAACTCATATAAAAATAAACCCCAGATGTCATCACACAAAATAGATTTCCATGGTATAGTCAGAATGTATAAAATACAGTCTGTTAGATGCTATTTGGATTGCATTGACCTTAATACATACATGGATGAGGATGGATTTTGTGAGGAGAACAGGCCCCGTAGCAAATGTTTTCAAAGTGGCGATTTACATTCACCTGGGGTCAACTGAAATTGATTCCTTAAGGAAAAATTCTTTGTTAGTAAGCCATATTATCAGATTTAATTTTATATTTCATTCTTTGATGATAATCACATCAATAACTGTTATAAAATGCACTAATTATTTCAAGTCACTTCAATTAATACATTGTATTATATTTTCAGCCATTTGTGATCCGGAATGTAAGAATGGAGGTCACTGTTTAAGAAACAATCAATGCCAGTGTCCACCAAACACAAGTGGAGATCATTGTCAAAATTGTAAATATTTATATAAACAATTATTTATATTATTAAATTAATTTTAAAAATTTACATGATAATTTATTTCTAAAATTATTCTTAAGTCAACCCAGATGTAATGTATTTGATTACAGTATAAAACAAACTGTAAGTTCTAAATCTCTTGAATTCAAAGAAGAAATGTAATGTAGTTTAATATTTAATGTTTTTTCACCATTGCTGGTTTTGTAATATGCAGCATTCTTTAATTATAGAAATCATAGTCAATTATATTAAATGAATTGCACAGTAGTTTTTCAAAAATCTGTTGGTCTAGATGCATTTTATCTTTTTGCCATTAAAAGCAATCTTTCTTACCAGCTTTCTCTCAGTAAATCTCTTCCCAGCCCACAAAAAATGTTACCATGATATACATACTTTTTCTTTTATTATCCTTTTGGTTCAAGTTTGAACTGAACTAATAGTTAATTATATTTGTTGATAATACATGCCTTTAATGTAATGCATTTATCCCTCTCTATGTATACAAGAAGCTGGACAAATTGAATACATATTATGCTTACAAATTGGCAATAAGAATAATTATAATTGTATAGTAATATAAATTGGCAATAAGACACAATGTATGATATAGATTTTCAAATAAATTAAAATTTTATCCGAGCTGTGGTTCCGTTCAGTTTATTTTATGTTCATAAAAAATAATACAATCTGAACTATAGAATACATGTAAATTATAGTTATATAATTTGAGCATTCAGCAGTACAATCACATGAAAAGTTGTATAATTTGTAGAATGGGGATTGGTCCTCCATACGGCGGACAGAGGTTCCCACTAATTATATATAGATTTCTTAGTCAACCACTAAATAACAATTATCATAATAAACAATTTTTGTTGTATCATAATATAACAAGAAAGTTCTTTTATTCATCATCTATATCTTATAACACATATAACTCAAAGGTGAATATTATGGAATAGCTACTTCAAAAAAAAAAAAAAAAACTTAAATTATGTCTTTCTGATTTTTATAATTTTGTCAACTATCATCTTTGGGTCAACTGATTCAGCAATCTTTATTCTTTTTCTTTTCATAAAAATTGTAGTTTGTGTCTTTGAAGAGTCTCAAAGGCTTATTAAAGTATACAATAGCTTAAATTAGTGAAGCTATTTCATTATTTTTAGTATCTGACTGTTGACAATAGCTTTTTTTAAGACGATAACTATAGCTTCCTTAGGCTGAATGTATAATTTTATTTGATTGTTTTTGGAGCTTAAAAATAATAACATCAATATTGTTCCAGACACATGTGGAGCAGGTTGCCAGAATGGAGGAACATGCGTAGGACCGGGCCTTTGTGAATGTCCCCATAATTCCACAGGCCTACTTTGTGAAGTGCCACTTTGTGAACCACCGTGTGAAAATTCTGCAACATGTGCACCAGGAAATATTTGTTTATGTCACCCTCATTCATCCGGACCCCGATGCCATGACAAGTAAGTTACTTTTTTTAAAGTAATAATCGAATATAATTTATATTAAATTGAATCAAGCCTTTATCCATCTATAAATAATATATAAGATGATTCCTGCAAAATTTACTTGGATGTTGATTGATAATTAAGACTCTAGCTTTTAAACCAGAAAAATGTATGTATAAAAGTTTAGTTCTAATTTGTAAAAAATATTTTCCGAAATGTTTTATCTAAGAGCTATTACTTACTAACTTTTATGGTATAGTTGATATTAATTTTAATTTTCATAACAAGAAAAGTAGCTATTAAGGCAATCAGCACAAGGGTTGATGCCCACATTATGTTTGAGATCTATATTTGAAACTATTATTAAAATACAAATAAAAATTCATTTCTTCTTTGATTCTTATCTTCTGGAGGATCACCATGATATGGCCAATGAATTGTCAGTAATCCCCCAATTGATTGGTTAACAAATCTTAAGTTCTTCGTTCAGTATATGATGAGGATATATTACCACTACCCCATACAGTCCAACAGATTATGGGTTTACTCCTGCTTGGAGAAGAACTGGCATCGCTTGAAGAGCATGATGCTTGTATCCAAACTTTGTGAATTTTATAGGAAGATAAAATTTTCTTATTTTCATTAAATAGAAATTTTGGTGCTTACATTTTTCGTCATGCAAATGGTCAAAACCACTTGAATTAAGGATAACACGTTTAAAAGACACCAAGAGACTGATTATCTCATTCTTGATGATGGGTAGACAACTGATGGATCCTTTATTATTTACTCAAGCTGTAACACCCAAGTGTATAAATATTGCATGCTTGACGAATTTTTGAACAAGCAGAGTGCGGAGTGCCTGAATATACTAACACAGTGCATATTTATTGCTACCAGCAATATTTTTAATTTAAAATAATGAAAAACAGACATTTATCTAATTACCTTCCTTTTTCTTCGTCACTACAAATTATAGAAAGTCATGGCCTCTGAACTCAGTCTGCCAATTGGAAATTAATGATTGTACCTTCCTGACATTTCTAAATTTCAAATCTGAATCTTGCACATGTGGCAATGCCATAAATCTATTTTAGTCTATGTTTTAACACTCTTCCAGTGATATATCTCGTTTCGTCTACGATCTGGTAAATGGGTTGACGTATCACCCAAGGAATATTGACTGCTAGTAGTTCAAGATCTCCAATGTCCATTAGTTAATATGAGCCCATTAATTAAAAGAACTCAAATAGAATCAGATCTTTTGATACCATCCAACATTCTTTATAGCATATGTTTTCGTATACCAAAAACAGTATTCTCTAAAAGCAATCAATATTCCCTTATTGTGCTATTCCCATTGAAACCATCCCGGAAAAAAAAAATTGTTTTTAATACAGTCATATTTTCTAGCTTCAGTGCCATAATATTGTTTAGATTAAGTTATAGGCCAATAGTAATCAATATTTGTTTCAAATTTTCTTTCTACCTACTGCCCATTCTCCAAATTAAATAAAATAGTCATCTGAAAATAGGCATGCACATCAAATGTAATTTAGTCAACAACCTCATAATTATTACTAACAATACTCTTATCTATTCAATTTTAGCTTCTAACGTTAATTATTGTTTGATAACTATCAGTAATATTTTTATTAAAGAAAAAAAAAACATGAAAAATAAAAAATGTATTTATGGTTCCAATTTATGCACCCCCATTAGTTATAAATCTATATTTCATTTTAATAAATATTTTACAATACAAAATAAAAAGTTATTAAAAATGTGCCAATTTATTTTTTAAATGAAACAGTTATTTATTACAAAATAAAGTTAAAGAAATGTTCAATGAATTATAACATTGGAGACTTCTTAACAACAAACAATAAAATACATCAATAAGTTTTTTAAGACTGGTAAATTTTAGACACTGTTAAAAATTAAAAAAAAAGTCGCAGGAGACAATTTCAGCCAAGAAAAAGTAAATAACTGGACACCTACCTTGAATGAGTAAAATTGCTTTTTTACAAACTATTGAAAAAAAAGAAAAGAAAATACCTATGATGTTTCAAAAACTATGTATCAAAACCAATGGAGTATAAAGAATGCATTAAATGTAAGTGGGCACAAAGATTGTGCTACTAGACAGATTTAAACAAAAACAAAAAAAGATAATCTGTGTACTGAATTGGATCTTGAAGAAGTTTAGTATTTCATTCTTTAACATGTATCATAATAAAATAGATAATTGGAAATAAACATTTTGAAATAATGATAACAGTTTAAAAATCAAAACATTTTAATTGTTTCCAAAAGAAGCCTAATGAATCACGAACAAATTACAACTGCTATATCAATGAATTAATGTGAAGAAAGAGTCCCCTTCAAGATAATTTGAATGTGGATATTCATAAAATTGGGAAGTTATGAAAGTAATATTTTTCTAAGTTAAATTTGAATTTTAGGATTCTTAGTAGATTATGGCATTAATTTTCTATTTATTAACTGTTTTTACTTAAAGTTGAGCACATATGGTATTTATTATTATTTTATTATTTGCCTTATCATCATAAGAAAAGAGCTTACTGACTTCAATAAACTTTTTAAGAGACACCTTTTGTTAATTTGTTTTTTCTTAACAAAAATCAGCCTAAATATAAATTTTTCATAAAAAGTTCAAAATGAAAATATTTTCATATTTGACCTTAAACAAAAAAATGATGGCCTGTGATCATAAAATGATACATTAAATTCCTTTTTATCCACATTTATCATTAATTTTGAAAAATTCATATTTTCCTATTACTTTTTTAAACAAAATTTATTAAAATTTTATTAACATAATTTTAATATTAACATAATTAAAATATCAGGCCAACAAATCAAATATCAGTTAAAGGTCGGTTTTCCAATCTTCTAAATTCTCTCACACCCAATCATCAAACGAAAATAGAGAATGTGAATGAGATTAGATGGAACAGGTATAAAACCCAATTTAGTTTTCAATTAGGACGTTTATAGTAATTTTCCAATAGGATAAGATGGCTCTCACATTCAAATTTTTTGCTTACGGCTTTTTATAGTTTAATAAAGTAAATTTATTATTCGTCAATAATTTCAATCAGTGTCGGTCGGCAAAGCAATCAGGGAAATTGCCACACCAACCATGAGAGATGCCCATTGGATGAGCCGATATTCAGGAGCACCTATCACTTGTTAGAAATTAAAAAAAAAAATACAATATCTGTTAAAATAATTCATTTTAGCCTATCAATAAAGCAACTTTATTAGAGAAATATGGAATGAAATTAAATTCAAATATTAAATAATATTAAATAGCTTAAGAAATAAATTTAATTCTTTTAGGAGAGAGAAGGAGAGATGACAAGATTGCCTGAGGATGCCAAATGTCTAAGGCCGGCATTGCTTTCAATAATATCAATAAAAATATATTATTAAATAAAAAATATTAGGGATGAGTTTGCCAACCAGGTTAACGCAGGTGTACAGCACTGCACGTTGCCCGGTAACCTGATAACCGAAGTTATAGAAGATTAAATAAGTACAAGTTCTTGTCCTGGTGCCCAGGAGGGCTTTTAAGACTGGCATTAATCTTTCACCTTCATCCCCTGGCCCAGGAAAACCCCATACAGCCTAAAAGGCTAGGAAGAGGGGACAAAAAAAAAAATAATAAAATAAAAAGCAATGAACTATGAAGCCAGTATTGATAAAGGGAATCACTAAGGAAGACCTTTGGGATTCATGAAATTATCAAAATATTTTTTATCAATATCAAACTTGATTTTCACTATTCATTCTCAATTCAGTCTAGTTAAAAGCTACACACATATAGAAGGAGAGAGAAACAATATTATTAGAAAAACTCAATGCCTTATAGAATATATTTTGCTTGTCAATGCTTTAACACAGCAGATTCTTAATTGAACCAAGAAAGGAAGATTAAGGAAATACTAGGTTAAGTATAGTTAATATTAGAAAATACATTTTAAATTCATCAAGGTGAGATTTCTATAAGCCTTGAGCTTCCTTTTTCCACTTTTCAAATGATTAAATATTAACACATGTCCATTATTATAAATTATACAGAATGCAATGAAGTTAAGCAACAGGAATACTGACTCTAATCTATACTGGGCAGGATCACTGCCTATGATACCTCTGAAAACATGTTCTATTCCTGGAAAAAGTTTTTCAAGAATTGAGGATTTTTTCAAGAGTTGGAATAGTATCTACTAATATCTCTGAGGAATATTGAATATCAATTTATTTATAGACTTCTATTCATATATAGGTATAACTTTATACTCAAGGTGCTATATCTGATGGTTAAGAGGAATCATTTAAAATCTACCACTGCACATCTTTAACAACACCAAGAATCATTAACACAACAACCAAGTTTGAAAACCTTGTCTATTTCAAGAAAAGTTAAGCTATAAATTTTAATTTAGCACTCAACTACTCAGTGATGCTTGATTTCCTCAGTATGTAAATACTAATGGTGAAATTACTCAGGAAAAGTTGACAAAATCAACTTAAGATGGACAACTGGTCATTACTGTTCAATAATTTTAAATTATAATCTCAAAAATTCATTTTATAAATAAACTTGCTTTAATCAAAAAGACATATAAACAGCCATAGAGATTAAAATAGCAATTATAGAATCAAATTTTAATACTTACAAGCATGTCAAAGTGACAATTTAAAAAACTGAAAGACCATTACAATAAATCCCAGATTTCAAGTGACTTATCAACCATACAAGATGAATACTAAAGTAAATTGGTCCAATGTAATCAGGCTATTAATAAATTAATTTATAGCTAGACAAAAAGAAAGATACCTACATGTAAAATAAAACTATCACAGATTCATATTAATCTTCAGATTTCATTTGTAGAAAATGTGAATATCGCCCTGTCCAAGAGCCATATACTCGCGGATTTAGAAGATTGGTCAAAAAGAGGTATGAGACAAAATGTGAACCATGGAGTTGGAAATCTTGCCTCAGAACAGTACCTGAATATCAAACAGTCTATAAAACATTTTATAGAACCACCTATAAGTGCATTGATCAGCCATGAAGTTAATGTAAGTTTGAATTTTTTTATATATTAATGCACAATTTAGGAAAGTAGCTCAAGACACAAATACAAATATCATTAGTAGAACAACTAATGAAGGTTATATTGATTATAATTTACGAGTTGGTTGAAATTTTAAAACTAAATTTTTTTTAATAAGCAAAAGGCCCTTAAATTGTTCAAGAAAAAGAAAGTTAATAAAATTAAATAAATTATTTTTAAATTGGCTTCAGATGTTGTTTTCTTTATTGATTGATATAATAAATAATAAAATGGATTTTTCTGTTTTTAAAAGTGCATTAGGGCTTTTTACTTGTTAAATATCAACTTTTTAATTGAATTGTTGTTTGTTAATTCAGATCACAAATAATGGCATTTAAAATATCCCAATGATGAGGGATTAATATATTCATTATTTTTTTCTAAATATTAAATCCTCAATAACACCATCAAACTTCAACAGTATCCTGATATACGTGCTTGTCAACTTTATAACTATTAAATTATGTACAGAAGAAAAAGTTTAATTTACAAAAGAAGACAAATTTTGTAATACATGTCCTTTTTTTTTTTTTTTTTTTTTTTGTTAAAACTATTCCATGCCTTGTAAATAATTACCAAATATTTAAATGTTTCCTTATAAAGTGGAAGTAAGTATAATCCGTTTAATGTTAGCCTCCCAGTTCATAGTATAAACATTTTTAGTTTTGAAAATCTTTGCCATCTCATATCTCAAAACTCAATTTTGGAGCATACACCTTCTTGCAGATTATATCCTCAATTTATGCCATTTACATTCAATTTATTTATATATAGATTGTGGGGCCTCCTCCACAATGGCGAACCAATTCTTAGCATCTTGCATCAATCCTCCCAGCAACCTTAATCCCTCAACTCTCACCACATGTCTGGCCATCTTGGAGCAATGACCCTAATACCTCTCCTAGCATCAACAGTTTATTTTGTATTTAATGCAGTTTTCATGTAAATAAAGCATCCTTTATTTTACATGTAGGAGGTATATTGTATTATTGAAAAATATTATAGCTCATACTTAGTTAACAAAGCGACTTTATATACTAAATAAAAATAGTAAGTGATAAATCAAATAAGTGAGAACATACAAAGGATAAGATTTTTATATTGAAACTATTTTATTATGTCAACAAGAAATTGGGTGAATTTTAGGTTACAAAGTACCTTAGCCAGAAATCATATCGAATTAGATTTACCACAAAGGTCTCAAATCCTTTCCTTACTAATTATATTTTTTTAATCATAATTTAAATCATTTTCTCAACTTGTCGCAATGAAATGATTTTATTTAATCTGTGAAATAATTAAATCATAAAAGTAGTTTAAAAAAAATTAAATCACTACGAGTTTCATAGATTGCATGACAATTCTAAAAAAATAAACTGTAAAAGAGCACAACAGTAATTCAATTAATCCTAATTTTGTGTTATTTTTTATGTTCATGGATATTATTTAGTAAATTACTGCAACTGTCTATTTATAAATAAACTAGGAAAAGACAAAGTATAAGAGAGTTGGGCCTGGAGCAAAGACGATGGATCGACAGCCCGTGCTGATGGATCAATTCACATTCCAGAACGTTGACAAACTTGTGTATACGGGGTCTGTTGGGACTTTGAAAAACAGGATATCTAAGGAAACCAGTTAGTTACTCATCAAAGCCAACAGGTGCTATTGGTCTCAGAAAGAACCTTTCCCTCCATACTACGTGCCTCTTATTGAAGACCCTTATTCAGCTTGTTCTGACTTATGGATCACAGCCCTGACCCTTACTAGTAATGAGAAGAGCAAGATTCTGATATTCGAATGAAAGATAAATTGACGAATATTTGGGCCAGGAAGGGTTGGAGAAGACTGGAGGTAAAGAACGAATAAAGAAATTTATCATTTATCAGGCGGGGCTGACATAATGAGGGTATTAGTTGGAAAAACTGTGGTGGGCTGGCCATGTTGCACATATGCCAGAGAGGTAAATACCCAGAAAACTGCTGGATGGGAAGCTCTAATGGGTGATAGTAAGAGGAAGGACACTGGATGGGAGGACACTGTTACCAGGTAATGGGCTGGGTGGCTAGCGGGCTAATGCGTGTGCAAAGCACCGTCATTGCCCTGCAATCTGGATCAAAGATTATTTGATAAAATGAATTATGAAAAACGATGCCTGGGGGGCTTTTGACTCTGGCATTAATCCTCCGCCCTCACCCCCTAGTCCAGGAAAACTCCATATAGCCTAATAGGTGAGGAAGGTGAGGACAAAAAAAAAAAAAAAAATACGAAATAGCGATCAATACCACAAGAATGAGCTACCTGACAAAGGCTTCCCGTGGAGATCAAGGACCCCATTGGCTTAAAGCGCCAAGGAGTGTCTATTCACAATTAAACTTTATCATAATGTACCAAACTTCTGTATCTTCCAAACAGGTTTTTTTTTTTCAAATGATAAGATATACTCAGTGAAAACTACTTATTTAAACATAAAATCAAATTACAGTTATTAAAAACTGTTTTGTGAGTTGTATAGCATAGTTAACTTATTTTTTTAATTTTAATATTAAAATTTTATTATTTTAAATTATATAATTTATAATACTTTCACATCACTATCAACAAAGTCCAATAATTTGTTGTTAGGTATAAAGTTTAATTTTATAAAGAAGTTTTATTTATTCATTTCACATATAAGATATATATATCTTTAAATCAAGTTTTAGAAATGAAATTTTGGATATATATAATAAAGTTTTGATAGAAACATATCATGTTCAAAAATTTGTCATTTATTTTGTCTATTAAATTTTTTATATAATGCATATTTTCAGTGCTAACAAACCTAATTTTTTTTTTTTAGATAAGTTTGTGGCCCATACATATCTCTCGTCCAGACGAAGTGGAGGAAAGGTGGTACATCACCTGATTATCTAATAGATTTGTAAATAATTTCATTCTCTGTTACATTATCTATTATATATTTAATTTAATTTATTTATTTTACTTCTGGGGTGGATGGAAAAAGTTATTATTTTAGTTGTGTTGACAAAAAGTATTTTGTAATTTTAAAAATAATCTTTTTCAATATAATTGGTTGTTTCATACTTGTTTAGCAATGCTATCATGATGAAATGAGGAATTATGAAGTAGATTAGATATAGCTGCTTATAGATTAGCAATGTAGCGACTATTATTTTATTCTGAGATATATAGAACATGTATAGAGATATTTTAGAAGAAACTATATTCTGTGTGGTTTATATTTCAATTTTTTAGAACAAGCTTCTTCTATCCATTCCTCAATGTAATTTTAATTTCTAATTTCTGTGCTCTATTTTTTTAATACCTTAAGTATGGAAGAAAACTTCCATTCCTAATTGTATGTATAATGTTTAACATTAACAATAGGTTAAAAATAAGTGTAAGCTACTGTTAAATGTAATCTCTATATCAAAACATTTCTGTATTTTCTTTATCATCAACAAACTAAATAATGTGTTTTAATTAATAATAAATTTAATTAAATTGATTAAAACAATAGTAAATAACAACTAACACTAATTTATTAAGAAATACAAGGACCAAACGATGGTTTTGGCAGATAAAATTTCTTATGGAATCATCATTGCTTTTTGAAATGTAAGATTGACATAATTCAAACAGTAATCATAGATATTTCAAGGAATGACATAAGAGTTTATAAATTACCTTGTTTATCTTTCGCTATTGTTTTAAAGTTAATTTTGTGCAAAAATATACAATTATTTTTAAATATACATATTTTTCAGAAACTATTGGTCCATTTCAGAAAACCATTATCCAAGGATGTATTGAATAAAATTTAAATCTATGACTGATATTCAGATGATAAATCAACAGTAAAATTATTTTAAAACAACTATCGGTAGGGCAAAAAGATTATTTATAAGAAAAGACAATACATTGTTCATACTAATTACATCACAGATATTTAAAACCTTTAATTATGCTTTTCCTATATAGTTGCTTTGTAGATGTCTAAGTGTTCTAATAAATAAGTATAGTTTCCCACTTGTCTGCTATTTGTAAAGGCATAGGCATGTAACAATTTTTTTTTTTGGTTTGTGTCAAATAGGAATGAAATGTACATATATTGAAAGAAAAAAAATCTACAAAACTGATTCCTGAATACCCTTCTTGATTATTGTTGTATAAAAAAAGTGTAAAAGTTTCTTTTCTTTAATTTAATTAGATGCTAAGAAACTTTTCTAAAATGTAGAAGAATTATTTGGACTTCTCTATGAATTTATAATTATAATCATAAATGTCATTAATGAACAATAAATTTTATATGTTCAGTGTCTAATTTGTGTATTTTTTATTTCAATACTCATATTACCCCTCTTATCAAATTTAAAAAAAAAATCCTATTGAGATAAATTTTTAACTGTAAAATTAAAATGATCTTTAAGTGTTAACATAAAAAAAAAAAAAATTGAAATGTAGTATTCATTTAAAAATTCAAGAAAACAACAAAAGGCTAGGGAGATCATTAGCTGAATAAACATTTTGAAAATGGGTTTCTTAATAATACTGCACTATAAAATGTTTACTCCTGAGATAAGTAATGTAATTCAAAAATTCTAGACCACTTCAAGCTTATGTTGTTGAAGAAAACAATTAACATTAGTGAGAAAATAAAACTCAGTTTTCAATAACGTCCTATGTCAATAAGAACTGCAGTGTGATTCAACTGAACAAGAAGCTGATCAGCTGCAAATTCAATGTGATAATTGTTGTTTAGAATTACATTTTTCAAAATATATTTCTTCAGTATCATAAAACCTCCATCTAATCTGGTTAAATATTAGCTAATGGAATAATTTAATTGATAATAGTATCTATATTATTTTTACTTAATAATAATTAAATTATCAGCATAAGGCACATTGATTAAGATTGAATCAATTGTATTGGCCTTTGTGAGCTTTTATTGATGAGTCCTTGTACACTAAAAAAAGAAATGCAGGCACTAAAAATTCTTCACTGCAGAATATAGGTTCAAAGTACATATGGAATTTATTTACCTTCAGTTAGTAATAGGATATATCTAATTAATTTAAAATTCCATCTATTTGAAAATACTGTGAATCATCTTTTGTTGATCCTCATAGCTATAATAGATTGAATAAATCTTCCTAATCAATATTCCAAGTCTCTTCCACCGACTCTATAAATATGGATATCCATATAAAATATGGATAGCAGTAATGTCAATGTCACATGCGTGTCTAATATAAGCTCCTATTTGGTACAATGGCAAAACATTTGAAGAGCCTAATTTATAGTTGTAAAAATATTTGATTACACAATAACAGCAACACTGTCCGGAGAGAGGTTTTAGTATACTTTGTTGTTTACCTTATCTGTGTGCAACATGTATTATTATTCCATGTGTATGTATTATTTTCTAACATACATACGGCTCAAAAATGAATAGGGATATTGTTCGTCATGTATGATTTATTTTCTCTAGAATTTGTATACTATTTTCATATTAAAATTAATACAGATAAGACTGTATTTGATTTCAGGAAATTCTATAAGAGGTGTTTTAAAAAAGTAAATAAAATAAAGTTACAGGTTTTTGTGACCTTCAGTTTTTATTGTAAGAATTTTGTAAAATTTAATAATTTGTGTAATCCTCTGTTACACACTACCTCTCTGCACCTATCGTGCATATTTTTTATAATGTCATTGATTTATCAAGGAATTTCATACCAACAGTACAAGCGGTAACACTGCTCTCAGGTACTAGAGGTAAGAGGCTGCAGATTGTGATCAAAAAGCCTTCTCTCTAGTGAATCACAAACATACTCAATAGGATTGAGGTCTGCAGACAATGCGGTAAGGATCAGATGTGAAATGCTTAGATTTACAAGACATTTATGATCAAATTTTCTGCTATGAGTTCGCATGTGGTCATCAAGAAAATGCAAATATTGGCCAGTGTTGGCCCTGGTTTAAGGGATGTACCCCTCTATAATTTCTAAGACTGTGAGATTACCATTCAGAGTATGGAGTAGAGTTCTTTCTCCTAAGCAGATGCTGGCTCCTGCCATCATACTCCCACCTCCTAAAGGGAGCACAAACTGGTAGTGTACCCATACTCCCTTCTCAATAGAATCTTGGGAGCCTACTATTGCTGTAAATAAAGAAACGTGACACCAATAAACATAACAGCATTCAAATTTGTATCCTCATCAAGGCGCTCGCTGTACTATATTCTGTGAAGCTGGTGGGGAGGTACTGCTGCTGAAACCCATCTTAAAGGGGATTATGATATTATACCAACTTCCCAAAAATGAGTATGAATGGTTTATGTTGATATGGACTATAGCAGAATATTCACACTTTATTTAAGTATTGTCAGGAACTATGAAAATGGTTGCTTCTTGCAGTAACAACAATATTTATTTCATATATTGGAGTTGAAATGCCGTGAGATCCACTAATAGGTTTCCTATAGATACCTCCAGTTTCTCCAAGTCTGACAAAAGCCCTGGAGACCACACTGAGGGAGATTCCAACAATGACCGAGTTCTTTATAATCATCAAGATGGAAGCCTGGTCTTGATTTACAAAGAAATTTTCCTGGCTGGAAATATCAAGAAGTTATGATATCTGTGGGAAAGTAGTTGAAGAGAAATGCGCAGTTTATAAAATTTTATAAAACTTTTGACCCATTTAAAGTTCAATTAAGTAAAGAAATACATTACTAATATACTTGAACTCAAAAATATATACAGCCCATTTAAATTGTTAACCAGTTGAAATGTTTGATGATTACTAAGAGCCATCATCTGACCAATTATATAACAAAAAAGATTTAACAAAAATAATCCCAATTCCCTAAATCACCAATCAATAATATTCAAATTAATCCTGTACAACTATAATCTACAATGATACTCAGTAAGGGAGGAGAAATATAAGAAGTTTAAAAATTCAATAAATGAATATATTTAAAAAATTAATCTTCATTAATATTTCCCATATAAAACTTAAGTTAAAAGATCTATATTACACAAATTTGAACATTCATAATTATTATAAAACAAAAATGAAGCTTGAAATGAACATGTATAAATTAATCTAGAATGAATCTAAGTTTTAGGAATGTAATACTAAATTAAATTTGTTAAGAGATCATTAAAATGAAATGAGTAACAAAATATAAATTATCACATAAATCATTACATTCTAACAATTATAGCAATATCTAAACATCACAATCACTGGATATATATAAAATACAGTACTATGGATTTCAAAACTATTTCATAATTCTAAAATATAACATTGGTTATAAAATTTGTTGTGTAAAAGTTATATAAAGTGACACTTATTCTTGAGAGATTCCATAGACTGAAATATAACCAGACATCCTTTCCACTCTCATCCTCTGAGCGAAATCAAGAAGCTTCATCTGAAAATAATGTTTTTTTTATCATGACATTAAAGTTAATTAAAAGGAGGGACTCTCCAAAATTGTAAAATATAATCATATCTTAAGAAAAAAATATAAAGAAGTTATCTCTAAAAGTGTTATTGTTATTGTAATTACATTTAACAAGACTTCTAGAACCACTGAAACACCAATTTGTACTTTACCGCTATCAGGTTATTTTCCTTACATGTCAGGATAATAATCCCAATCAGTTTGAATTTTTATTTTTCTCAGTTAACATGGAGTGGGTGATAAAGAAAACTGAATAGCTATGATCGCCTTACACAAAGTTGGAAAATGTAGGTTAGAGATTTTCAACATTTTGAAACCTTTGGGTATCAGCCATGTGTTCATGTATCGCACTATAAATGAGACCATATCTGTGTGTGACAGACCTCGACTGAGCCGTCCCTGCACTGTGAAATGGCAAATCCAGTGAGGGCAGTGGCTGCTTGAATCTGAGGAAATCCCATTCGAAAACAACAAATTATGCTTTGGGAAATGGGAATCTCTGTCAGATCAATGTCTCGCATAGTGAAAAGTGACCTTAGGATGGGTGCATTTCAAAGAATGACAGGACAAAGGCTAACCACTCCCCCTTAAAAAAAATAGAGTGGATAGATGCTAAGTGCTCCTTGGCCATTACACCAATGGTCTTCATTGAAAGATTTTGTTTAGCAATGAGAGCATTTTTTACAATTATAGAAAAATTTAATCGCCAAAATAATCGTGCATATGCACACAGCTTTAAAGAAGTCCATGAAGTCATTGGAAGAGTGGAAAGAGGTCATCACACTTCCTCAGTGATGGTTTTTTACGGGGAGTTTGCTATTATGGCACCTCAAAGCACCATTTTTGTGAAAAAGGAGTTAAAACAGCTCACTGAAAACTATCAGGACAATATTTTGGAACCCGTTGTCAAGCCTATAAATGATAATCTGTTTGCTGGAAGTCATTCGGTTTTCCAGCAGGATTCCGCTCCAGCTCACAAGGCAAGGTCAATTGAGCAGTGGCTGCAAAAGAACATTCCAGAGTTCATCTCTGCCTCGAATTGGCCCTCAGGAAGCTCTGATCTCAACCACTAGATTATCGGCTATGGTCTAAACTGGAGAGGATGGCATGATACAGAGCACACCCTAACTTGGAAAGCCTCAAACAATCTCTGGTCTGAGCAGTTGAGAGATTTCCTCAAGAATTGCTGCGTGCTGCTATTGATGACTGGCCATGGAGATTAAATGCCCGTGTCAAGACAAAATGGGGTCATTTTGAGTAATTTCTTTTTTGTTTTACTCTCTATAGATATACATTTTATTTTCTAATAAAGTTTTTGGGAAAAAAAGCTTTTAGGAAGAAGCCCCCTCCCTCCCCAAAAATTAAATCCTGGGTCCACTAGGGTTTGAAACAAAAGTTTATAAAAAAAAATTGTTACTGACTTGTCTTTCTCGTGTAGTGACTCCACGACATTCAACAAGTACCACGTACATAAACATGTTTAAACTGTCAGGGGCTTCTCTGGTGTAGAAACTAATCCTGGACAACCCTAATTCATCAGGAAGGTACATATAAATATATCTTGCTCCAGTCCAATCTTTCCAAGAGTCAACCATCACCTGAAAAAAATTTAGGTATATAAAAACTACTACCATTAAGTAACAATTTTCAATTAACAAAATTATATTAATATTTTAGACCACTTTAGTAATGATTTTTTATTGTGCATCTGTTGATTTGGGATAGGCTGTTTTACTAAACTAACCAGTTCACTAAAACCAGGGTAGTTAACCATTTGACCAACAGACCAGCACCTTTAAGCTCAATGTTCAAAGCATGAAACCTCAATAGATAAAGGAGCATGTAAAGCTATATTTCATACATACAAAACATTAACAAATTTCTGTTGAGAAAGCGCTGAATCATTAAATTAAAACAACTCTGTAAGGAGAAAAAAGAGAAGGAATGGGCAGGTTGATTTGAAGATAGGTAAACATCCTAATAATGTTACAATTAATTTCCCGATATTAAACTTAATTACACGATATTTTCAATTTTGTGCCTTTTCCATTTTAAAATGAATAAATTACCTCTGCCACCTATTTCCATTTGAAACCCATAAACTCCTTATTATTTCCTTAATATTTCGTCACTTCGACTTTTGCTGTACTGTATATGGAGACATCTCCGGGGATCTCGAGGCGAAACTAAAATGTTTGATAAATTGCCTTGTACGATCCATCTTCGAGATCCCAAGGGACACCTCTATTTCTCGTTATTATGAAGACCTGAAATGGCTTTATCCTTCCTACCAAAGTTAGTATTTCCTAGCATCCTTCCTCTCTCAAATCATACAATCCCACCATCCTTCATACATCTCCGAACTCCTTCAATTCAAAACCCGTTCCCGGTCTTCAGATTTGTATACAAGATCCCACTGAACCGCTGCTTTCAACAGATCTTTCATTATTCATTACACATTCCTATGGAATTCTATCCCATCCTACATCTGTCACTCCAATAACCTCCCCACCTGTTCAATCATCTCTTATATGTTCAGTTCTCATAAAATTGCAAATAGATGTTGTAAGTATGTATATAAGTAATTAGTTTGTTTTAAATACTTTTATTTAATTTTGTTCTCTTAATTGAATATTAAAGGTAAATAATATTCTTTTGTCTTACTTATTCAGTTATTTAAATCTGTTTATTTTGTGATTATTCTCTGAGGCTCAAAAGCCCACATTTCTATCTCTGTACATTATTCTAAAGGGACTTGCCCCAGAATAGTGCCCCTAGTGCCATATACCGTTTTAATAATTTTTATGACTCCGACTGACTCTGAATTTTAATCCACCTACCCACACTTTATCTGCTATCACAATCCCATATGATCTACCCAAAGGCTACTAAGGCACTGGCTAGGAGACAAGCTACATTGGGCTTAAATGGTGCTGTGATTAAATGCTGTGATCTTATACTGTTATGTTATTATTATTTTATTTATTTTTTTCAGTTAGTTATATAATTTTGTTTTCTAGATTTGTAATTTTTTTCTCTTTTTTCAATATTATTCATTTTCTTTCTTGTCATATTTTCTAAATACATTAGTAACAAATTTATTCTGACATAAATATGTATATCTAATAAATAAATATTTCATTTATATCATCATTATTTTAGAAAAACCTCCTGTATGTATAACAGGATATATATTTTTATAATAATTTTAAATGAGGTTCTTCTGTGATAGTTTTACTTTATGTACTGTACTTTATTTATTAAGGAAAAAAAATACAAAAGTTAAAAGATAAATGAGGGGCATAATAATATTTATAATCAAACTTGTAGTATATAATTTAATTAATTAGTTAATTAAGTTCCTAAGATATGGTATTACAAATGCTACAGTTTAATTTTTGAAATTCTAATGGGACTGAATGTTAATAATAAAAAATTATACAAAAAAAGGAATAAAAAAAAAATTATTTTTATTTTTATTACCTGGCTAAAATTTCTATCAATACTTTTAAAGCCGAGAAGAATATACCCAACATGTTGTGGTAGTACAGTGTCTATTGTAAGAATATCACCCTCAGGGCAAATGCTCCTCACTTCTCTATAAACACCTGTAACATGATTTAAATAAAATTATTTTGTCAGCTGAAGAAAAAACAAAACAACTGAACATATATTTTTATAGTAATCTGCATTAGGTGATATTTACAAACCTTGGTGAAGAAGATACTCATTTTCTAATAAATATTCATCTGAGAGCCTTTTCTTCAGTGAATTCTTATCTTCCGTAAAATGGATCACAGGAAACATCACTGAAATATGAAATACGGAAAAATTATACTAAAACAAAATTTGATGAGTCCTCAATAAATACAATCTCACTCTATTTTCTTCTTATCTTAATCCATGCTTGGAATATTATATTTGTATTATATCATATAATATTTGTGTGATGTCTACATACTCCATGTCATGACATGCAATAAATTTATCAAACTATGAATACATAAATGACAAAAAAAACACCTCTGCTCTATTTGTCAAAATGGAGCAATGCCACACCATTATCATATTGGAAGTGGAAAAACTGATGTGAATGAAATGAACTAACATTTCAAAATCAAGTTATATCAAAATCTATCAATTTGGTCCATCATGTAATCAAGCCAACAGATAATATTTTAGAAAACCTAGGAAGCCATCTCTTCAGTGGGATGATGGATTCTTCTTCAAAACAGTTTGTCACCGACTGCATTATTTGTCCAACCTTGCTTTACTTATTATTTTTGTATCTTTACTAGGTAAGGAAAGTATTGTGATCGGGTTGAATTGCCGATGTGCGGTTTTCAACATGTCTGTACGGTTCTGAGTCCCTTTAGTCTGAAAAACACATTTTCAGCCATTGGTCTGTCTATGTATGTCAAGATTATCTTTGGGAATTAGTAGACCGATTTTATTGCTTCTTTTGTAGGGTTTTGACAAGTGATGCCTACGGCACAAATTAGTTGCTCCTTGCTCAATAACGGCTGCCCAATTAGTGAAAAACATATTTTACTACAGACTGTAGCACAAAAACATCTCTAATGATTTCGATAGAATTTTCTAATGAATGTTCTTTCGATTTTTGTACCTGCATTAAATTCCTGAGAAATTTCAGGAAAAAAGTTATAAAGAAAAGAAAAATGTTTTGGGGCCTAACAAGCTAATTATATATTCTAAGGTAAAATTTATAGACAAACAAAAAACGTAAACGAAAAACACTTTTTAGCCTGTTTTTCTCCTAAGTAAAAATAATGTATAATTCCCTATGAAACTATTTAAAAATAATTCATTTCGGACAACTATTAACAAAGATATAGCCATCCAATTTGTTATGTAAGATTTTGAGTTCAAAGCTTGCTGCCAGAAAAGGGGGAGAGAAAAAAAAAGTGAAGTACCTAATTTAAAGTTAAAAAAAATCTAGTTCCGCATCACGCAAGTTTCAATATTTTCTCTACTTTTAACAGAAATTATTTTCTGACAAAAATTTGGCTAAGGCAAAAAGTTTTTGATTAGAAATATAAGAGTGCATTGAATTTTTTAAACTGATCTTTCACTAGCCAGTTTGCATTGCTTTAGTTTATCAAATAAATCGTACTAAAATCTTTTCTTTGATAATTTTTCAGGAAAATAAATCTAATTCAATTTTTTATTTTGTTTCTTGATGTAAATATTTAAAAATATAAAAACTTTTTGGAAAGTTGTAATATATATATATATATATATATATATATATATATATATATATTATATATATATATATATATATATATATATATATATATATATATATATATATATAAATATATACATATATATAAGCCTTTAGGCTTGGAATATGGGCTCAATCTGTAATATTTTAAAGAAAAGCTCCATGTATGAGCAATATCCCTATATCACATCCCATAGTACAAAAACCTATGAATGTTCATTCTTAGCCTGCTCCGTTACCTTCTGTAATTCCTTGCAACATGAGATCAGTCATGCCTCTTTCCTGTCATCTTTCAAATACCTCCTTTACCAATACCTCCTTACGTCACAATCAGAAGATCCGCAACCATAAATTTTATTTTATGAATTGAATTTGTGAGAAGTAAATGACCGTGCCTACTGTTTAAGTTTTAACATGAAATATCAATGCTTTTGTCACCTAGTTTGATTATTATTTTTACTATTTATTTGCTTTTCTCTTCGCTTCAGGTTTTGCTTTATTTTTCTGGGTATATATGTTTATATGTATGTATTATTATCTTTATTTTTCTCTATTTTTCCATTTCAACTATAATCACGCTTTAGAAGAATTTTTGTTTAACTGTTAACATATTATTTTATAGTGTTAGTTTATTAATTTAGCCTACTGTTTATATTTTAACATCTAAATCAATGCCTTTCTGTTATTA
Source organism: Nezara viridula (assembly GCA_928085145.1). Classification (NCBI taxonomy): domain Eukaryota; kingdom Metazoa; phylum Arthropoda; class Insecta; order Hemiptera; family Pentatomidae; genus Nezara; species Nezara viridula. The sequence goes on from OV725077.1 coordinate 101,881,556, forward strand.
CTTTTGTTATCTTATTATATTATTATTTTATTTTATTTATTTATCCAGGTTATATTTTTTGTCTCTCTGTGTACCAATATGTGTATGTATGTATATATATTTCTTTCTTTTTTTTCAATTACACTATAAGTATTCCTGAGAAGATTTTATTTTTATTTCTTTTAGTGTTTTCATATAATTATGTGAGTCACAAGTAGTTATTATTACATTTTGTATTAAGTTAGTTTTTTAATTAGTTAGTCTATTGCTTATAAATTGTGTAGTTATGTATATACAAATATGTAACTTCTTTTTTTTTCTTTTTTTTTCCATCACAATAATAAGTATTTTTGAGAAGATTTTATGTTTATTTTTTAAAGATTATATACTATTTTTTAAATTAATGTATATAATGTTAGAATTTAAGTTATTTTTTGGCCATATTTTTATTTTATTTTGTATTATTTCATCATTGTTATTCTAAGGAGACTTAGTTCCAGAATAAAGTTTAATTTTCTATTTCTATTTCTATTAGTGTTGTAATTACAGAAGCAATAGCACTCCTGGTTGCCAACAAGCTAATGTACAACATCCTTTTAAACTGGATATATTCATATTATGAAAATATAATAGGTGTCCAAGCTAGATTGAGAAAAGAGAGGAGCAGGCTAGGACCAGATCTTCATCACAAAAACAAGAACTGGAAAAATGATGGGAAGTAGCTCAGGACATCCAAGTCCAATTTGTCAATTTCAAAGCAGCCTATGATTCTGTGACGTTCTGGAATTCCGCATAACATCCGTCATATCTCTTCCCTGTCATATTTCAAATATATGTATTGAAAGCTGTCATTGGAAAATCATGAATGAATTGAATTGGTGAGGTTGACAAAGGTATATACAAATGATACTAAATGTAGCGTCCTAATACAAGGGAAAGCATCTGAAGCCTTAAACGTTTGAATGGGCTAACGACAGGGAGATGGACTATCACCGATGTTGTTCAACTTAGCAGTGGAAAAGGTAACAACAACAATATCAAAGGAAAATGGAGGAGCCCACGTTTTAATGAACCATAAAATCCTTGGATGATATAACTGTCCTTAGAGTAATCATAAGGACATTGAGAAACTCGCTAAGACTCTGATATGAGAGGCAGAACAGATCGGTCTACAAGTAAATGAATACAAAACAAAATATATGACAATAAGCCTAAAATTCCACCTCAATGACAGGATTTGCGTAGTAGGAAAATCATTCCCGAGAGTAGAAAAATTCAAATACCTCGGCTCTGCAATAATCTCAATGAATGACCAACAAGCAGAAATTGACCAGCGTATAACTAGGGCAAACAGAGCTTTCTTCTCCCTTTCAAAGGTATTGAAATCCTGAAAAATCTCAAGAAATCTAAAATTAAGGGTTTTCAATGCTATGATAAAGCCAGTTCTAATATATGGCTGTGACGCCTGGATTGATAGCATCCTAGAAAAAAGTGTTCAAAGATTTGAGAAAAATATCTTCCGCTCGATAACCGGAGCGATTTGGGATCGGAGTTCTAACACATGGAGAAGAAAGACCAATAAATAACTGCTAACAGATACTGGTCAATCAATATACCTTGATATGAAGGAACGGAGATTAAAGTGGGCGAGGCATGTAGCTCTTAGCAATCCATCTGGAAGACTCTACATAACAATGAATGCCTCAATAGATGGCAAAAGACCATGTGGAAAAGCAGATGGATCGATAGAATAAACAAAAATGCAATAGAGTTGTGTGCAGATAAATGGAAATAAATACCCTAAGACAGGCAGAGATGAAGCAGGATTGTTATGGTGGCAAAAGATCTACATGGTCTGTAAGATCAATAGAAAAAAAAATATTATACATATTATTTGTGCGATATTATTTTGATAATAGGCATGTAAACCAATATTGTTTTAATTTTATTAAGTAATAGGCAGAAAGATAGTTTATTTATTAGTAGTAGCTGTTTAAATAGTAACTTCACGAATTATACTGATATCTGTTCCTTTTTGCAGGATTTACAAAATTAATTGAAGCCAATAATGTTTTTGGGAACACATGAGATTTTGATTTTTATATTCAGAGATTCCTACAGAGGCGGGATTAGGATGCACGTTAATTCGTTGAAATTCTTAGAAGAGAAGAGAAGCATTGGCATTTTTCGGTTGTTCAAGGCAAGGGGAGGCGATAGACTACAATTTTTGATATTTTTAAGTGTTCAAATATTAGGCAGTTTTTCTATATCACAAACAAATATTTTTTGAGGATTACGTTATTTCTAAAAAAACAACATTAAATTATTTAATGTTATATTAAATTTCAACATACTTCAAGATTAAATTTTTTAACGTACATTTCAAATAATACTATACATAACAACTTAAACACCCGAACAGTAAAATCATACTTCCACGACAAATACACTACATTTCATTCATCAACCCAAAATCCCTCCAATCCTCTGGTTTTTTTTATCTCCTACTCCCTGTTACCTGAACAACACAGATTGAGAAGAAAATGGCCAAGAGACCTACTATATCGGTAAAAACAAAAACATCAAGACAGTAGAAATATAACATCTTATTATATATTTGTTTATTTAGAAATATTACATTCTGTCACATCAAGGACATTTATAATAGTGATCAGAGAAAGCACACTCACACTCTATTTACAATAAAAAATGAAATAAATAATACAGAAACTTAATAATAATAAATACAATAAAATAAAATAAAAATAAATACAATAAAATAAAATAAATGTATATAAACAAAAGAACTAACCTAATCATACACACTCGGGCTTGAGTGGAGGATCTGGCCATTGCCAAAACTCCAATAGATGCTTATTTACAAAAGGTCTCTGGGCCACTGCCGCTTCAACCTTCGAGGAGGATTGTAAGGATGGGTGGTGCTGGATAGAGATTGTGCAAGGGGATTTGGATGATAGGTAAGGTTTTGGTGAAATTTGGAGAATTTTTCTGGAATAAGGTCTAGGACAAATGGGATATTAAGGTCATGGTGTAGGATTTTGTTATTTACATAGAACGGAGCATCAACTATTGTTCGAAGGACTTTAGATTGAAAGGATTGAATACGTTTGATGTTAGAAGCTTTTGCTGTTCCCCACAGTTCAAGTCCGTATGTCCATATAGGTTTCAGTATTGTCTTGTAGATAAGTAATTTGTTTTCAATAGAAAGTTTGGATTTTCTGTTTAGTAGTCTGTATAGCTGGCCGTATCGTCGGTTGAGTTCTTGTCTTTTGAGTCTAATATGTGGGTTCCACGTTAGTCTTCGGTCTAAATGAAAGCCAAGATACCGGACTGTGTCTGAGTAAGGAAGCTGGATGGAATTAAAGTGTACTGGTGGACAGGAACTGCGTCGGAGTGTAAAGGTAATATGTTGGCATTTAGATTCATTAACTTTAATGCGCCAGTTATTACACCAGTGCTCAATAAAGGTGAGGTGGTTTTGGAGATTTAAGGATGCTATGTTGGGATCAGAGTTGGATGATAAGATTGCGGTGTCGTCAGCGAATGTTGCAAGAAAAGTATCGGGATGAACAGGGATGTCAGCAGTAAAGAGGATGTAAAGCACGGGACCCAAGACGCTGCCTTGGGGAACACCGGCTTTAACGGAGTAGATATTGGAAAATTCTGTTCCACAGCGAACTCGGAAGGAGCGGTCAGAGAGGTAGGATCGGAGGACTAGGTACAAGGACTGAGGTAAATGGATTTTAAGCTTGAAGAGCAGTCCGGAGTGCCATACCCGGTCAAATGCCTGTGCAATGTCCAGAAATGCACCCGAACAGTATTCCTTGTTTTCTAGGGCTGAGGAAATATGATCAACAACTCGGAGTAATTGTTGAACAGTAGAATGTTGGGAGCGAAAACCAAACTGATGGGAAGGAATATTTTGGGATTCTATAATGGGTAGGATTCGTTTCAAAATGATCTTTTCAAAAATTTTTGAAAGGATTGGGAGTAGGCTAATTGGTCTATAGGATGTTGAGATATTGGGAGGTTTGCCTGGTTTTTGGAAAAGGATAATAGTGGAGTGTTTCCATAGCAGAGGAAAGTGGGTGGTGCGTAGGATACAGTTGTAGATATATGTAAGGAATATGACTGCTTTGGATGGAAGTTGTCGAAGGATTTGAGGGGTAAGGAGATCATGTCCAGGAGCTTTACGGGGGATTAATTTTTTTAATTGAAATTTCACTTCGGAAGGATGAATAGCTTTTGGGGGCAAGGAAAGTGGGATTGGTGATGTAAGGAGTTCTTCTACTGTTACGGTGTGGGCAGGATGGGATTCCGGATGTGAAATAAATGTATTGGATAGGTGAATGGCGAACTCCTCAGCCTTATCTTCGTCAGATGCTGCCCAGGAGCCATCATCTCGTCGGAGGGGATGGGAAATGCGGTGAGGATTTAAGATTTTGGTAGTGGTTTTCCAAAGGGAATTGTCGCGAGAAGAAAGGGAGGATAGGTAGGAGTTGAAGGAATGTGATCTGAAGGTGGCTAATTCCAGTTTTAATTTTTTGCAGTAATAATTATAGGAGCAGCGGTCGGTAGGATGTCGGGTACGTGCCACAATAATCTGGCACGGCGTTTGGTTTGGATTTGGTCAAGGAGGTGTTGGGGTAGAACGGTCTTTTTACGAATTCTGGAGGAGTCTTTTGGGAAGGAAGCAGTCCAGGCGGCTTGTTGGATTGTGGTAGTAAAGGAATTTACGGAACTATCAAGGTCATCGGGAGTTTTGAGGGATATGTTAAGATCAATTTTATCGGAGATGATTTGGCGGAAAAGGTCCCAGTTAACTGGGCCCCTAATAAATGACGGTGGAGAAGATTTGGGAACGGGTTCAAGTGAAACATTAAGGATTAGAGGACTATGGTCAGAGGAAAGTTCATTTAGACGTGTAATGGAACAATTGAGGGGACTTAAGCCGCTGTGGATAAAGAAATATAACAAATTTGCTAGTTGCGCAGGTGCAAATTGCATAAAATATAAATATATAAAATAAAAAAAAGTTAAATAAATTCTTTGATAAGAATATTTTTTTCTTGCATCTTCCCCAATGAGTGTATATTAGTGATTTCCTATCAGCTGATTAATTTTTCATAAGGTGTTAGACTCATCAAATTCTCTGTCCTCAGATTTCAAATCGCGGTATTTTTCAACCAGATTTTAATTTTTGACGGGTGGCAAGATTTTACTTTCAGCATTAATGATTTTTTTTTAATGAAATTTCTACAAATCAATTCAAAGCCAGAAGAGATATGAGGATTGAATGGTGAGCGAGAATCCAAGGCAAAACAATGCCTTACTAACAAAACAGCTAATACTAGGATAGCAGCTTTATATTATCCAATACTTTAGGCAACTTCTATTCCAAGTATTCTCACTTGTGTTTACTTCTTCCTTTTGGAATGAATACGATTATTTGCTTTCCTCATATTTTTCTATTTTGAATAATAAAATTAATTTGAACAATATATTAAAATAAATACTAACACACTCACTTATATATTTATATTTATAAATCGTCTAATTTAGCACAAAATTTCAAAAATGTGCAATTTAATGCAGCAAAAATTAATATCGTGCAATTTAAGCCAAAAACGGCAAAACGTGCCATTTCGTAAAATATAAAATTAAAATATGTTATTCTAAAGGTTCTGAAACGGATAAATATCCAGGTCCGGAGTTCTTACACGCAAGCGAATAAAAAGTGCAATAACATGGAAATCCGGTCTTTAGTGATAAACAATCAAGATATATATTATAAAAAATCAATAAATATTTTTTTGGAGCATAGAATATTTCGCCGTTGATATCTTTGTTCAATTACAACAATTGATGATGTAGAGATGGTTGACCGTTGATATGATATGAGAAGGAGTTAGTCGAGGGTGCGGTCAAATAAATAAAAAAATTAAAATATATAAATAATTTTAATTTTTGCCGACGTTTCGACCCACTTTGCAGGTCGTAGGATGTCGTAGGATGTGGTCTTCAGGGCGTAGGATGTGGCACTGCGGGAGGCAGTTGAAACACTGGCCACAACAATTGATATATCCTTCGACTTTTCTGTGGAAATCGGATTCTTTTTATGTTTCTTTATTTAATTCAATTACAACCATTCAAAATTAGATTTTATCTCTAATTAGAGGCTCTAGAACTGTGTATGAGTTTTATTAAATTTTCATGAAATTTCTTTTTTTCTCAAAGAAACAATTTTCGAAACATGTGTTTTTTCTTCTTTAGAATCATACTAATAACAATAATAAAGTGGAATTATGTATTACCCAAATTCATGAATACTGAAAACTAGACATTAATGATGGAATTATGGAGTATGTGGTTTTGGATTTAATCTTAATGGATCATGAATGTTTGGGTTGGCATCCAACTGAAACGATCGTTTTACTTCGCCATTCTAGAAACCATAGTTTTACTTCTACATTCTCCAAACTGCCGAGAACGCAGAACATAGAAGGACAATAAAAGTGGCAGGGTGACCAGAAGTTATTGTGCCGGTTTTCTCCTCTCACCCAATCCTATGTACCATAGCATGTCAATATCAGTCTTAAGACGCTTTTCTCTACTAATAAAATAAAATTTATTTGTTTATCGTTGAGTGTATCTATTTATTCCAAATCAAAACCTTTCGCAATTTTTTTCGTTTCGAATCAAGTTCCTTTTATAATATGAGAAATCATAAATAATATTAAGAGTATTAAAGAGGAATAAGGCATGTAAAAAAAAAAAATGCTTTTTTAATGAAAAATAAATAATATCCAAAAATTCACTGGTATTGCTAAAATCTAGAAGCAACTAGAAATTAGCTCGGTCGAAATTCATAAAAGTATTTTTAGAATATTAAAATATTTAAACACCTGGCTTCAGATTTATACATTAAGATGATGTGATATAAAAAATAATCTAACCTCAAAATTTACATTAAAACACAGGATCAGTAGTATGTAGTAGGATTAAATAGTAAAAGAAAATTATGGATTTAGGCAATGGACCAAGGCAACCAAGCATTGTGGTTAAGAAAGAAAATGAAAGAGCTGGCAAGCTTTCTAGAACTAAGTACTTCATTAGGATTGGAGAAGCTAACATGATGCCCGAAATTAAGGAACCTGTCAATCTTCCTGACGGAGGATTTATTGTACCAATGCAGGTCGAAGTTGGCAGCAGTGACTTCTTGAGGCCAGAGTATGTAAATTTGGTGAAATTTATTTTTAGGAAGTAGAAGAGTATTATATTATTTTTTTTACAATAATTTTGAACAATAATAATGTTGATGTACAATGATGTTTGTAATTAAAAATCAAGGGATTCGAAAGGAAGACAGGTTCATGCCGGACTTCTTTGTTTATCAATTAATCCAATTAGACAGTATGATATATATATATTGTTCTACGTATCATTTCAATCCATTACAGTTGTCTTTATTATAAACATTATTATTATTATTATTTGGCTAATCATTGTATACCTTCAATCAAACTATGTTATATTCATATTGATTGGCACCTCTTGCTTATGTTCATTTCATTACTAGCCAATAGTCCCAATTCTGTAACCATAAGAAACAACGCAAATCTTGTACACATCTTGAATATTTAGTCAGCAAATTATTTACATCCTAAAAACAGAAATATTACCTCCCTCCCCCCTCTGACTATGTTTACCTACCTTTTGCTATCTGAAAAAAGACAACTGGGAAATCCTCCCCCGACCCTTTCACTCACATACCAAATGTGTCAGTACTTGAATACCTTCAGTGCTCTAACCACGGTTAGTAAGAGAAAATATTACAATTTATATGAGAAGGAATTAGTCGAGGGTGCGGTCAAAAAAATAAAAAAATTAAAATATATAAATAATTTTAATTTTTGCCGACGTTTCGACCCACTTTGCAGGTAGTCTTCAGGGCGTTGGATGTGGCACTGCGGGAGGCAGTTGAAACACTGTGTGTGTAAAACAGTTGCAACACAACAGCAACACAACTCTTCAACAGTTGTGTGTAAAGCAGTTGAAACACTCCCGCAGTGCCACATCCAACGCCCTGAAGACGACCTGCAAAGTGGGTCGAAACGTCGGCAAAAATTAAAATTATTTATATATTTTAATTTTTTTGACCGCACCCTCGACTAATTCCTTCTCATATCATATCAACGGTCAACCATCTCTACATCATTACAATTTATAAATGGATTATATACACCATTTTTAATTTGTATAGCTTTTTACGTATTTCATTTATAATATTACTTAAGATTCATGTACCATCAATCATTATAATTTATTATAAACCATTATCGGTCGTATAATATTATATCTCAGATTGTATTTAAAAAAAAAAAAAATCAGCCCTGATGATGATCCACATGTTTGGGTTGAAACGTCGGCACTAATAAAAACCTTATAATGACTGGGTCCTGAATATTTATCAGCCATGATATGTTGGACCTTCGACTAACTTCCTTTAATAATTCAATAAATAAATGATATTTAATTTTTATTTATGCCGATGTTTCGACCCAAAGTTCAGGGGCTTCATCTGGATTGATCTCACGAAAGGTTTCTGTAAAATGTTACGCTGACAAAATAAAAATAAATATCATTTATTTATTTTTATTTGTTATTTTTTACTGGACAGCACAGCCAACTTCTCTTCAATGAATAATACCCTTGTTCTCATTAATCATTTATGTAATTTGTCATGTTATAATCATTTACGATTTAGCATTGAATAATTTTAGTGATATAATTTTCATACAAACAAAAAAACTTACTTCACATATGTCATGACAGATAATAACATGGGTTATTTATGGAGAATACATGAAATTTAACTATTTAAGAGAATAAGTAAATGTCTATGTATTGGTACATAAACTGCTAAATTTTGAACTTTGAAATTCATTATATTCATCTCAGTATTGCTGAATTAAGATTTATTATTATTATATATTTGTTACCAAAATAAACTATTTTATATGCATATCCACAGTAAAGAAAGTTTAAAAAAATAGTTAGTGGTCAGTAAATTGTTAAAATAATATGGGCTCATCGATAAAATTAAAATAATATACAAAAATGATAACTATGCCATGTATAAGTGGTGTGTACTGTGGCAGAACTCTGAAAGCGCTTACGTCATTACCACTTTTTGGCTAGTTAAGTTCATGTTCCAAAGCACAGGCGGGTCTACGGGGAAGGCGGGAGGGAGATGATGGGAGTTCTTTCGGGCTGAAGCACCTTCCCTCTCTAGAAGGGTAGAATGTTTTATGGAAAAAAGTTATAAAATATTATCTCTTAAAGGATTATTGTTCGTGTAATTACATTTATTAGGACTACGAATAAGAATCAATAACGGACTAAGAATCAGTTTAAACATCATTTCATATTGGTAGTTAGTATTTTTTTTATTTTTTTCGAAGTAATTTTCGTTATATATTTGAAAAAAAAAGAAGTCCTCCCTCCTCCCCCACCCAAAAAAAAAAAATCCTGAATCCGCTTGTGTTCTAAAGGACCATTCAAGTGTTTATAAAAAAGTTTGGTTATTTTTAAAAAAGAATTATAGTTTCCCACATGTTCTATTTAAAGATTGCTTTCGTTAACGTTAATACCGTTTAATTACAAATGAACATTAATTTTCAAGTCGATTCAACGACTATCTAAGCTAATTACTTATTTTAATACTTCAGCCAATTACTTTCGTTATATATATATATATATATATATATATATATATATATATATATATATATATATATATATATATATATATATCAGTCTGGCCAGAGACGGCAAGCAGTTCACTTCGTTCCTATAGTTTTTTCTCTCTAACATTCGTACCCTCTGTTATTTCTTCTTACTTTATATATATATATATATGTTGTGTTTTTTTTTTCATCACGGTCCAGCGAGTTTATTTACGTTCTTCATTTATTTATTTTTTTAGTCAATTATTAAAGATAAAGGTCGTGTTTCACTAGCTGTGGATTGAGAAGCGGCTATTAATCCTTCTAAGCTTCTGAGTATTAAGGACCAACAACACGCATCTATTGACAAACACTCTTCTAGCGTGAGTAAATATTATTATATTATCACGAAAATGGTTCAGTGCTCTATTTGTGATAGTGCCATCTCTAGTGAGGACAAAACTAATATAAGCTGCAATAAATGTCAGGTTATCTATCACGGTAAATGCTGCAAACTGGGTGATAAAGAGATCGAGACATTAAAATCTCAAAAAAAGGTATGGCTTTGTAAAAAATGTGACCAAGGCAAAAAGACATACCAAATTAGGGAAAAATCAGCCAGTCCACCAAGAAGTGAAATCAAGGAGCCGTCCGCAGCTGGTATTTTTGGAGCGGTTAATCGACTTAGCGCCCAAGTCAATGAAGACATTAAAAATCTTAAGTCGTCATTAGAAAAATACGGAGAACTCAGCTTCGAGTTAAATGAAAGGTTTTCAAAAATAGAAAATCATCTAGAGAGCCAAGCTAAACATCTGGAGGAATTGACTACGGAAAATAAAACGCTGAAATCCAGAGTGGGGGAACTCGAGGTACGATTAAACAGAGCCGAGCAGGGCCTACTCTGTAGATCGGTTGAGATCCGAGGCATCCCGGTACGTGCAGGAGAGACTCCTTCGGCCCTAGTTGCCAGTGTGGGAGCTGGTCTCGGTGTTAAGATTAACATCGAGGACATCGATTTTGTGGAGCGCCGTAGACCTAAAAAAGACGACCCTAGACCACCACCAGTTATAGCTCGCTTTGTGAGGCAGGCAGTACGAGACGAGCTGGTCCAAAGAAGAAAGGTCAAAAGGGACTTCTCAACTCGAGACATCGGCTGGCAGGAAAACGACTCCCACCGGATATACCTGGGTGAAGAAATGACCCCTGCTAATAGAAGATTGTATTGGCTCGCACGTCAGAAGAGAGCTGCTGGTAAACTAAAATACGTGTGGTTTTCGGCGGGTAGATTGCGCTGCAGAAAAGGAGATGGCCATCCCGTGATATACATCGACCAACCAGATGATCTAGATGTTTTCCGCTGACCTTCTGATTTACGTCAACCTACAGAATGCATCCGAAAACTCCCAATCTTCTATTGTATAATACAGCATCGTGCTGGTTTGCCCATCTACTACTATTGTTATTATTGTTTCTCTATTTTAACCAATGTAATTTTTTGCTTTTTCCTCTTTCATATTTTTGAACCTAACTCTATTTTGTTCGTATTTTTTTTCTTCTCTTACAGCCATTATTTACTTCTTTCCAAATTTATTTTCACAGTTTTTTCTTACCTACAGCTTCATCCATCATATGTATACTTTTCTCCTTTCCGTTATGTCTAGCGTCTTAACTACTTGCCATGTTAATTCTCAATCCCTTCCTGCTCACTATGACGAATTTCTCCAATATTTCACCTGTAACTTCTACCACATAATTGCAGTCTCTGAAACATGGCTTAAGCCCTATATCCCTTCCTCTTCCGTTTCCTTACCTGATTATACCTTCATCCGTCATGACCGGGTTTCCCGGACTGGCGGAGGTGTTGGTCTCTATGTTCATAATAGCCTGAAACCCCGTATTCTAGATATTTCATCCCCTTCCAATCATCCTCACATTGAATTCCTCTTCGCTGAAATTTCTTGTAAAGCACATCCTCTCCTTTATGTGATCGTATACCGCCCTCCTTTGACTCCTTTTGACTCATCCTTCGAATCAACCTTGTACAATTATGCCCCTTTCTATAATAACATTATAATTTCCGGTGATCTTGATACCAACCTCCTCACAGAATCCAACAACAAACGCTATTTGGAAAATCTCTTCTTCTCCCTCAACCTTTTTATTGTTTCTTTCGCTCCTACACACCATACTTGTTGGTCTGACACCTGGCTAGATTTGCATATCATCGATTCAGAGCAGAAACTCTTGTCCTGTTCTCAATTACCCGTTCCTTTCCTTTCTTCTCATGATCTCATCCAATTATCGTACGATATCCAAACTCCCACGTTTCTTCCTAAAACCATAACTTTCCGCAATCTTGACAACCTCACCCGTGATAAAATCCTACCGGACCTTGAAACCCTAAACTGGAACGATATTTATTCCTGTACCTCTATTGATCATATGGTAGACATCCTCACTTCTAATCTTATCCATATTCTTGACATACATGCTCCTATCAAAACCTCAACCTTCCGTTGCCAACCTGCTCCTTGGATGTGTCAAGAAATCCGCGACATGCAAAAGAGACGTGAGGCAGCCCGTAGACGCTTCAGACGAACTCGACTAGCAGATGACTATCAAGTCTATAGGGTACTCCGTAACTTGACACAAACAACGATCAGGAAAGCGAAATCAAACTTCTTTCACGAAACTCTCGCTTCTGCTCCTGATTCTAAATCAATATGGCTAACCATTCGTAAACTCTCTCTTTGTAAATCCTCTTCCTCACAGTTCTACCCGGTATCACCCGATGAACTAAATTCCTACTTTATATCTTCCACCACCAGCAACAGTTCACCCACCTCTCACCAGTTTTCCATATCACACCCTCATTTAACAGCGATAATTTCTATTTCTCCAACATTTCACCGACCGACCTTATTTCCTCTATAATGAAATCACACACAAACTCCATCGGACTTGATGGGATACCAGTCAAACTATTAAAATTATGCCTTCCCGAAGTCGTTCCAGTTCTCCTTTTCATCTATAATTTTTCCCTCCAGAACTCAGTTTTTCCAACTGCTTGGAAAAAAGCATTAGTCAGACCTATCAACAAAATTCCCAATCCTACCTCTCCTAAGGACTACCGCCCAATCTCCATTCTTTCTAACCTTTCTGAACCTCTGGAAAGAATAGCTCAATCCCAAATCTCTAAATTCCTCGAAAACTCAAAACTACTCGATCCTCTCCAATCTGGTTTCCGATCTGGCTTCTCCACACAATCCGCCCTACTAAAAATTACCAATGACTTACATACCGCAATGGACGAAAAAATGTTAACCGTGTTAATACTTCTCGACTTTTCCAAAGCTTTTGACTCCTTAGACCACTCTATACTCTATACTAAATTAAAATCTCTATCCTTCTCCAACAGCTCTATCCTCTGGTTGCAGTCTTTCCTATCCGACAGAACTCAAGCAGTCATCATTCCAAACCAACCCCTATCTTCCTTTCTCACACTGTCTTCTGGAGTGGCCCAGGGTTCGAGAATTTCCCCTCTCCTTTTCAATTCCTACATAAATGATCTTTCCAAATCCATCTACCACTGTTCACATCATTTATACGCTGATGACACCCAAATATATTTTTCCTTTCATCCTTCTGTGCTACTAGTCGCGTTCGCCAATATTCAGGCTGACCTAGATAGGATCAGTGCCTGGGCAAGTCTGAATAATTTAAATCTAAATGCGATGAAAACTCAGGCCATTATTATAGGTTCCAGTCCTATTCTTAAATCCATCTCCTTCCTTCCTCCTTTAGTCATCAACGATCATCCTGTCACAATCAGTTCATCCGTTAAAAACCTAGGAATCACCATAGACGAAAACCTCTCCTGGAAACCCCATATTGCCCTCATCTCCCGTAAGTCAATAGGTACCCTTAAGCTATTTCATCGCTCCCGCCACCTACTCCCACAACCCATCCGCAAGCTCCTTGTATCCTCTCTCATTTTCCCCCACTTTGACTACGGCTGTGTGGTGTACGGAGGCATCCCGATGGTACTCGAGGATAGATTGAAGCGACTCATGAATACGTGCTTAAGATTTGTCTTCGGTACATCAAAGCGATCTCATGTGTCCCACCTTTACGACGAGTTAAAGTGGCTCTTCCCTTCTTTCCGCAGACAATATTTCCTCGGATCTTTCCTATTCCAAACAATCAACACCAGACACCCTTCTTACATCTACAGTCTCCTACAGTTTAAACCCGTGGTCCACTCCCAGAAAACAAGAACCCGTGATTCCGACCTTTATATCCCTTCCCATAGAACTAAGACGTTTGAATATTCCTTTATTTCCCGATCCACAGCCTTCTGGAATTCCTTGCCATCTGAAATCCGTCATGCCTCTTCCTTGTCCTCATTTAAATATCATCTTTACCAATTCCTTCTCACATCCCAAAATGACGTTATACAATAAAATAAATATTGTGAAACAGATTTTGACTGAGGTGAATGGTTGATAAAATTTATTGAGTCTTAATTTTAAAAATCAACCCATGCTTATTTTATTTTATTTTTATTTTCATTTAAATAATGTTGTTGTTTTTTATTTCGTTTTTTCTCAGAATTTTATTTTATTTTTACTTGTTTTAATTTAATGTCACTGAAGATACTGTATATATTCTTTAATATTTATTAATGTAATTTTTGGCCACATGTAGTTTTAATTTTTTTGTTCATATCTGTTATTCATAAGCGACTTTGTCCCAGAATAAAGTTTACTTTCTATCTATCTATATATATATATATATATATACTTATTTTCTAACTATTCAGCTTTACTAAAAGGCAGATTGTAGTGAAATAAAGCCGAATTTTAAATATCGATGATTAGAATACTAATTACATTCGTAGCGCAACCCGTGGTGAGTCTTGGCCAATTGGATATCCAATGCAATTCAAATTCGCTCGACCATCATGTTAGGACAAAATTTTATTTATTTTTAATACATTTTTTTTCGTGCTGACATTGACTTTTTCCAACTAAGATTTGCAAAGAATAAAATGTGAAATGTATCTCGGAATGTAACGAGTGGAAGGATGCACTTATACGTTAAGTGCTGTGACCATCAAACTATTTTCTCATGAACAAACGGCAACTAAAATAAGGTTATAACGTGCATAAAGAATTAAAATTAAAAATGCTGAGAGGGTTTTATAGGAAGCTGAAAACGAATCTGCCTTAAAAAAAAAAAAAAAATACTAGGACTACTTTATTCGAAATGTTTTTTGGTACTTGTAATTTCTTTTATCTATTATAACAAATTTAATCAGCAAAATGATTTTCTAATTTTATTTAAAAAATGAATTGTTTGACATTTGCTTGAAGCGTTCTTTGATATTTGTTATTTATTTTCTACATTTTAAACAGTTTAATACAAATGGAAACATTGTTTTCTTATTTCATAGAAAATAACGAATTGGTTGTAATATAGTAATCTTGTCACCCATGCAGATCAAAGGCAGAACACAGTAATATACAAAATTAGATAATGTATTTCTAGCCCTCTATAGTGCATTGGCAAGACTATTTCGACCTAACATCACAAAAAAAAAATCATTGAAATTGATAATCCTACGTGTACAGCTTTCTATAGTTTAATTTGATTCTCTTTAATTTAATAGGTATATATTTTCTGAAAACAATTCTGTTGGTAGGTAAAATAATGTTTGAAGAGATAAACGACCAATGTCAATCTTTTTGGACCAACTAAAACTTGCTTTTGTAGGTACATTTTTAATTTTGGGGGGATTTTTTGGAGTTACTTCCTTGAAAAATGAGGGATAACTAATTTTAAAAGGTAAACTGGATTGATCTACCTTCACAATTCCCAGTTGATTGAATCACTACTGAAGTTAATACAAAAGAAATTTATTAGGACTTAAAAATTTATAATATTTAAATTTAATAAAGATATAACATTTCATTTTGGAATTCATTATGGAGTTCTGAATTCCATTGAATGTTCTTCATTGAATATGTATTTTGTATTTTAAGTATTTCTGTCATTCTTATTACTTCAAAATATCTTAGTTGCTTGTAAACTTTCTAATATTATTTTTATTTTAGAACGCCTTCACCAGGGGATATAAGACGAATGTTCGGGAACGATAAAATCGACTGCGAACCTGAATATGCAAGAGGTATGGACCCTGATTGGTCTAGAGTAAGTCCAACAACTCCTGCAGAACTAGAAAATAACGTAAGAGAGTGGAAGGCAGCGACAAACGCAATTCTAAAGAAATATCGTGATATAGAAGATAAGCGAAGGCTCTTTGATAAGAAGAACAAATTATCAAAAGTATTTAAAAGAACACGCTCAGAAGGTGACAAAAGAAAGAGTTTAAGATCCTCGCAACAGCGATTAAATAGCCCAGGAACCCATAAATTGAAAAAGAAACACTGGCGTAATTGGCCAAAGGAAGCAGAATGCTTGACTCCATCAAATGTCAAGTCTGCTGATTGTTGTCAAGAAACTTGTCATAGGGACATATGCAATAAGAGTTCTACTCCAGAAGTTTTGAGTAACGATGGTAAAGCTGAACCGGAACGCATACGTTACAGTCCCCAAAAGATAAGGATAAAAGCTTACAACACGGCTATCAGAGTTGTGCAGAAAATGACAAGTGATCACTGGATTATGATAGACAAGCTTTACAACGATATAAAGCGTGAAAAGGGAATTAATTTAGAGACACTGAATAGACGAGTGCAGAAAATCGTTCGCGACATTTACGGCTTCGAAAGTGAGTTCATCTTATCTACTGTACATTCGAGCCCAGCACAACGGGTAATAAAGTTAGGCAAATTAATGCTTAATATTTATCATGAAGCTATGTATGGAAGTCGTAAGAAACAGAAATTATTAGTTCCTGGAATCAATAACCAACACTTTACACAAAAATGTTTACAAGCTTACACGTTTACACCGCAATATAGAACTACAAGAATGACATCGAAAATGTATGAGAAACTAACAGCCTCCCGAGAAAAACCTCCGAAATGTACCGCATGCTATAGAAAGAATATGGAAAAAGAAATCACATCACAAAAAAAGTTGGGGCTATCTCTCTCGGCTAAAAACAGCAAACTGATGAAGAAAAAAATAAACTGTAAGTCGAATATAAAAGAACAAGAGAGATTGACTAGAAGCAATTTCACTAAATTGAATAGACCTAACGGTTGTACTTCCTTTGAAAGACGGAAGGATCCATCCTTGCTACCATGTAAGAATTCATCAATTCAGAGTTTTCGGAAAAATAACACTATTAAAAAATCACAAATGATGCTTTACATACCTCCATTTTTAGCCAAAGATAAATATGAACAACCTGCTGATGACTTCTCAAACGAATCAAACACAGAACTCTCATCAAATGGAGGAAAGTCATTGGACGAGAATGAAATACCTCCAGAAACATCTTTGGAGAAAATGGAAGACAATACTGACGAAGATCCGACAATCAAGCCTAACCCAGGAAACCTGGGAGGTGGGGACTCTTTGGTCCATTTCAGTAATGACTACAATTACCTTCTGTCCAGTCTCTACGAGAGCAATTCCAGCATATCTCTAGAGCTGTCCAAAAAACTGTCCACTTCCCCTATCATGGCCACTTTTGGAGGTTCGTCCGAGACGCAGGACTCCGACAACTTTTTCGATTCAACCGCCAACATTCTTCAGCTTAATGATCAACTGGAGAAAATGTTATTCAAAGAATCGCATGAAGATTATTCTAGGAGCTTGCAGGAGCCCAGTTCCGAATCTGACGATGAGCATTTTATCGATTGTGAAAGTGCGGACCAGTCGTCGAGTCTTTCCCTGAGCAAAAGTGAACTAAATGTACAAAATAAGTACTACAAATATTCCAAGTAAGTAATTCCTAATTTATTTTTTATTAACGTATAACTTATGTTTTACCAACCTGTCCTTCAATTGTGTAAATGAGAAAAGCTAAAAGTTGAACTAATTTTTTATTAGAGTCTTCAATTTTCACTTTGACATTTCTTTAAGTAATTTTAAGAGTTGAAATTTAGATAAAATAGATAATTAGAAGCTCAAAATTAAACTGAACTCATACAATTATCTATTTAAGCCCATTTGAATCAACGCTTCACAAATTTACGGGACATCCAAAACGACCCACATACGAAAACTACGAACTATTCAGTCCAAAACTTTCAGGACCATAACCAAAGCTTCATGGTACGTCACAAACATTACATTATATAAAAAACTTTAAATACCAACAGTTAAGGATCACATACGGACACACTAGAAGCGATTTCACAATAACTTACATGGGCATACTAACACGCTTATACAAAGTATGATTACATTTAACATGCCCGAAATCACACTGAGGAGGCTCAAAAGGAGCTGGATGAGAGATTTCTTCGCTTAAAAAGATACTAAATTCAAGACAGGAAGGGATGCCGCCGGGCACTCCTTTCCATCACGCCGATCAAGCCACCTACCTGTACTTTTAGCGATAGTTGTCATTGCTAATTGTCATTACTTATGACAGGTGGGAGTGAAGAAATGGAGTTAAAATAAATGTTATTCTGCTAATATTTCGTTCAATGAACCTTCTCTTATTAGATTCATAACGATCTTTTTGCTAAGTTTAATTTTATTCATTTATTTATTTGGTTACATTTATCTTTATGAATTACAGGCAGTGTTATTTTTTCTTTTATATATTCAATTTTTATTTTTATATGCGGTTATAGGGTTCTTTATTTAACAAAAAAACACAAGCAAATGATCATCCCAGCTTCGTTAAGTGTGTATACGTTCAACAGTTCTTATTAGAGAACATTTTGAGATTGAAAATTTTCCATAAAGATAAGAAAATTAGGAATGCCCAATTTTTTTTAACACAAAGTTATTTCTCCATTTGTATTAGGTAATATAAGACTGTTTGTGGGTGATAAATATTCAGGTCACAGTCTTTTAAAAAGAATTTAATTTTTTTATTTTGTGCCAACGTTTCAACCCTAACATGTGGGACATCTTCAGGACGTGGTTCGAGCATTGAAGATGACCCACCTGATGGGTTAAAACGTTGGCACAAAATAAAAAATTAATTTTTTTTTAAAAAGACTGCGTCCTGAATATTTATCATCCATGATATGTAGAACATATGATTAGCTTCTTTCAATTATACTTTTTAAATTTTATGAAGATCATAATTCTGTTACCAATTACAGACTCTCTAATTATTGTTATTTATTTTATATCTTACATCTGTAGAAGCTTTCAGTGTCCTACACTATATTCATCATCTATCATATAACATATTACAATCAATAAAACTAACAATTCATAATTTTACATACTTTTTTAAAATTGTCATCCAATTTTTATCATTTCATGCCATACCTTAATCCCCTATTTTTTTCTATTTAAAAACATAAGTGATTGGAACGGGTCGTTCTTATTTCTTTTATGCGTCCATGTTTCTTCTAAAACTATTTTGGATTAAAATGGGTAATTAATTAAATAAATTGAATAGAATGCATTTTTTTTTTTGCCGAATTTGAGATGACAGGGCTCCTTTTTGTCCGACGCCATGCTGAATAATTACTGTATATTACGGACCAATTCAGCAACTTTTTTTTATTATTAAAACACTTTATTCAGAAATATTACAATTTGTCACAGTTTAAGGACACTTATAATAGAGTTCAGAGATTGCATTCATATCGTATATACAAAAATATAAATAAATAAAGTAATAACAAAAGAATAAGAAGAAAGAACAAAAGAGTAAAGAAAAAAAAAATATATATATATACACATAACTAAATAAAAATAGAAATAAAAGTAAAACAAACACCTTATATAAAACATACCTATATACATTATTTACAATTTGCCAGGTGATCTCCGAACCAATCCTGTCCCCTCCACATGTGGAGGGAAAAGGGAGAATTCAGCAACTAAAATTATAGTTTATAATATATTATATTACAGAGATGGATATGGAAAGCTTTTCAAGACGTAAGATATAAAATAATAATAATAATTAGACAGAATGTAAATGGTAACAGAATTCTGATCTTCAATTATTTCTCCTTAATTTGTATTATGAGTTAGACGATCTAAGGGAAGAATTTCTATTCTATCTCCTTCGAGACCTTAGAAAACTTTATTTGAATTTCTTTCAATCCTCTTGTGTAGAGACATTTATCGAATCAATGGCACCTTTAAACTATCAGGTCTGAATTAGTTATTAAGTTTATGTCAATGAAAGCAGGAACTATATAAAATATATTATTTTCATCATTAAATCTAGGAATATTTCATTTTTCCGATATTGTAACATATCACATTTTCCACTCCGTTCGTCGATTCTTGTTGCTTTTTTTATATTTTTTATTTTAAGAGCCAATCCCACGAGGTAATGAGGAATTGATTAATTCGCTGCCAATGGGAGGCTCCTCTACAATATTGGTCTATTGCTCAGCGGCTATCTAATTCAAGGATTTTCAAACATTTTGGCCCGTGGACCACAATATCTCCAATAAGTCCCCCGAACCTCATTGTGACCTTCATCTAAGCCCCGTGGCCCACAGGTTGTGATGCAAAAAAAATGCTCGTTCTATGAATGACACTTCAGCTGCTAAATAAGGAGCTTTCTATGAGAAAAAAATCATAAATAATAAATGTTACAGTATCCTTTTGTGTGAGCAATTTACTAAATTTTTTATTTTTTAATTAGTTTTTAAAATTTTATCATGCCCCGGATATGCAATAAAAAATTGGAAATGCTGGTGGGCCGAATCCGGTCCGCTGGCCGTTGTTTTGTTGAGAGTCTCCTGCTCTACTGTACCAGATGAATTTTTCCAATGTACTTACGATTATTTGGTTGATGTTGCTGGAAGAGAATTCGTTTGAGGAACGAGCTATTGCAGGTGGCAGTGAGTTGAAGTACGCCATTTTAAAGAGACCCCAAAAGCGAATAAATACATGTACGAAAAGCAAGTACTTTCTGAGTCTGAATGGTCGAATTCCCTGAAACTAAATATCAATTATGTACCACGGTGTCATTGGACAGGTCAGAGAATTTGGGTTCTACTGTCACAAATGGAATAGAGAGCCTGAAACACCAGCACAAGTGTTGCAGAAATGCCCCAACCTTATAATACGCCATCAGCACCGGGTAAAACAGGAATAGAGAGAGAGAGAGACATTACGCCTTTTCGAGGAAGTCTATTTTATCGATGGATCCCCGCGATCTTCCGATGCCGTAGCCTTTCTTAAGACAAGAAAGTCGGCAACATTCTGGATCCTACTGTGAGATACGAAACCAATCAGGTTGGTAAGGTAGAAAGGGAAAAAAGGAAATATACGGTACATACATTTATCAGATGCGATTATCTGAAACCTTAAAAAATTAATTTTTTTTAAAAACGTTTGCAATAAAATAAGTATTGTGTATTTTAAATCGACCACTGCATGAAATATTTTAGTAACTTAAGTGGGAAAACAGAGAAGAAAATTCAATAAATTCACAAGTACACCAAAGAAATCTATTTACATACATATTTATGAATTTATAAAATTTTATAATGTTGGAGGAAGGGGAGGAGAGAAAAATAACAGGTCTATATGCTCAGAGCGTTAGCTATCGGAAATCCCTTCAAAGATAACTATCATGGACGTATAAATCACTGTTGTTTTGTTTGAAAGCTGTTCAGTTTTTTTCTCAGTCCACTCTTGGGAGTTATACGATTTGAAAAACGGTTTACGAACTGTTTGACTTGCAAATACATATTTATTTACCTAAAGCTTCATTGACTACGAACCTCAGAGACAAGAGTGTAACTTCCGGTATCCTTAATGACTCATTCTTCAGTCGACATTGAGAGTATGATGGTGCTTGAATAAATATTATATAAAACTTGTGTACACCAACTGGTTGATATTCTACCTTAATCTTTATTAAACATTTGAAAAAAACAAATGAATTTGCATAATTCCAACATTTTTCTTCTATTAATATATTTATACATTTACAAGACACCTGTACGTGGTGATTTGTAAGTACGCATTCGTACTTACAATAAAAAACAGTGCAGTGCCATTTGTGTACATTTTGAGTTATAGGCAAATAAAAATGTGAATGCATCGTATTTTTTTTCAAAAAAATACTTGAATCCACTTCGCTCTTTCCTACATTCGATTCTGAGGATGCAATAGGGATAGAGGAACTTTTACTCCTTGCTGTTATTTACTCTCTTTTAGAAAATTTGTTATCGGGCGTACTTTAAAACAGTTTTCAGTTTTTCTTCTATTATTTAGGGATCTAGGTTTCTTATAACTACTCTTAAAGCTCGTTCCTGCAGGAATTGATAGTGTGAAAATTTGCTTTGGTCTCTGTTGGATACTTCACAATTTTTCTATAGATTTCAGCTGTATATGGTGATATTTTGGTATCATTTGTTTTGCTTGGACATGGATAGCTTCCAGAGCCTGCTGTTTTGTTTATTTGAGAACATTGTAACCGAAAATGTTTTATGTTCTTAACGAATATCGGAGGAGTTCGAGCATCGCTTGGTATCCGTGCGGAATCCATTACCTCCCTCTCATTCTGAAGCACCTGATAGGGGTTGGATGTAAAAATGGAGATTCTTCAGTTGTCTCTTATGATGATGTACCATGTTGAAGCTGAGATTCTTCAATGGTCTCTTGCGGCGATGTACTTGGCTGAGTTTTTCCGAGCTAACAGGTGTCATCATTGGAGGTTTTTGGAGAGATATTCGAGACTTTTGTTTAACAGGAGAAGATCAAGATTTCGAGCCAAACGAGCTAGTTTTCTCATTAGCCACTCTACAAGTGATAACCATCGTAAAAAGAAGTATATTTTGATAACTTTACACAGTAAATATCGACTTTCTGGCGTATCCTTGACCTGTTTTAAGTGAATAATAACAGAGATGCTTCTGAAAAAGCAGTAAATTCAGAGAGCCAAGTTGGAAACACAACCTTGGGCATCAGCTGAAGAAAAAGTAATAAAAATATCGTATTGGATATGATTTCTTTTCGATTTCGATGAATTATTTTTTATTTTGTAAGCAATTTAGGAAGCTTTCAAATAATAAAAAAAGCTTTCATTGGTTTAATGAACCAAAAATGTTGTACGTTTTGAGTTATTCGCGAAAAAAATTCTAAATCCACCTATACTTTTTTTCAGCCTCCTTTCCGTGGAAGTATGATGAATAAATAAATTCAAAAGACTTCAAGAGAAGGCTTGCTAAGCCTCATTAAATTCGTTACAGTATTTTTGCGCTACAGCCCATAGCGACGCACGTTTTATCGGCCTGTTGGCAGTGATATTTATACAAAAACACTTGTGAATTATTGCAACATTGTATCGAAATTTCAAAGCAATCGGAGAACTTTTGAAGATTAGCGGTTATGAACAAACTAACATTTACATTATTACTTATATACACTGTTTCTGACTTTTTGTTATTGACGACAATAAAGCTCATCAATAGCTACTAAACAAAGAAAAATAAAGAAAATAGATTGGGGAACAGAGGAGGAAACGGGACGGAACTTCTTTACTTTTGGGAAGTTATATAATGAATATAATAATGAGAATGAGATTTTGTATACTGAGAATTCATATCAATTTTTTATTGTAAATAATCTACTTGAAGGTCAATATAGCCATCTAAATGCAACTGAATGAGCAAGATCTAGATATATAGGTATTTACAGATTGCTGTTGTGTGATACATCAGTTGATAAAATCGGCGAATGTTCAATAATGACCGAAATCAAGAACTTGAATCATAACGTGTCTTAACCATCCTTCCACAGAAACATAAGATGAACCTTGTAAAGTAATTCCCACATTACAATAACAGTTATAGTTGGGAAATACAGAGCTTATTTATGGCTTTTTAATTGATTTTTATAAATCGAAAATTATAGTAACTCAATAGCATAAAAAAATATTACTAAAATAAGTTATTTATCTTATATTAAAATAAATGTTATATTTGCAGGTGGATGTGCATGACCAATGATTGCATTGGCCACAGAAACTACGTAACCTTCTT
The DNA here is from genome assembly GCA_928085145.1 of Nezara viridula. Taxonomy (NCBI): domain Eukaryota; kingdom Metazoa; phylum Arthropoda; class Insecta; order Hemiptera; family Pentatomidae; genus Nezara; species Nezara viridula. Next base: position 101,905,407 of record OV725077.1, read on the forward strand.
CATGACTATTATGCTCGGTCTCACCACGGCAATCTTTTGTCATGATTCCTTCTTGAATCGCGTAAAAGGGGACGATCCTACATTGAAGGATGCCGTGAAGCAAGTTATTAAAACATTTTTGTTGGGTGAGTTCGTACGAAATTGGTTTCCATTAATGTTTGGATTATAATTAAGAATATTGCTTTTTTTTTTTTTATGTTAGTGACGAACTAAGCAATGAGATAGAAACATAAAAATAATACAAATCTCAGCAAACCCGAAGGCTCGATGCCTACATCACCAATTGCTGTCTAGACATCTCCATCGGTCTCCGTCCAAACCATATCTGTCGGATTTTTACCAGCTGGCTTAGCAAATATTAATCTTTCAGGGATTCTTTCGTTACTAAGCCTAACAAAGTCACAAGTGTTTAATCGTCACAGTGTAATCACCTCAATTATATTAACCGAATACAAATCGTGAAATTCGGTGTTGTGTAACCGTCTGAGTTCTCCGGTTGACTCGTCCTTCATCTTTCCAAGTACTGTACGCCATACTTTATTTTCAAAAACATTAAGATTTTAATAATCCCGTAATATAAGCGGTCATATTTCGTGGCATTACATTAATTCGTGGACCAAACTATGAATGGAGATCGACCGTCTTTTTCTCTCTTGCCATCTAGAAGGTTTGATTGTTATTGAGCGTCTCTTTTTAAGTTATTCAGCGTCAGCCTTAGTGTTTACCTAATTCAGAGTTATTGTAGTATAATCATCGTTGGTGGTTCAACGTTCTTTAGCAGCCAGCTGGATTAAGAAGAGATTCTCCTACTACAATATAACGGGTAAAATCATTCCTGATTATTTTTATTTATTGTGGAATCGAACATTTTATAATGCAACACCGCCATAGTTTAGACTCACTCTCATTTTTCGGAGAGAATCACCTCTTCATTTTTTTGGAAACTCAGATAATAGATATTCGTTTAATTATAATTAACAGCAGATTTATTAGTACAAACATTTATAAAATAAATTAATTTTGATTTGTTTTCAATTTTTTTCATGACTATAATTAATTTTTTCCCGAGGAAAATTTCTTTATTATTTCTTTATATATATAATTATAATGGATGTATAGTATATGTTCATTGTATGCTTCTTATTTTCCTTTCCTACATTTTACCTTATTTAATTTGTTTTAAGAGTTCAAACGACTGGCACTTATTGAAATGGGTTAGAGACTGTTTTCGTTTATTTCAAATCTTTCGCTCATCACTTTCCTTTTTGATAGATTTTTCTCCACCTTAGAAATTTTCTCAATTCGACCACCGTTAGCTGGATTACCTCAAGAATAAATACTAGCTCTTACATTCTATATTGTACATATGTATGACATACCTACAAAGCGTCACTGTATTAACAAAATCATTGAATTGACTTACAAAATTGGTATCAACTTTTACAAATAAATTTAATTCATGACAAATTACTGTAGCTAATATAGCATTTAAACTTCAATGAGACTCGTGCTCACTAATTTATATTGGCGAGAACAAATTGCTCAGACAGACACTGTACGTTATCTCAGACTAACGTAGTGATATTGGGCATACACCTCAAAATGAATATAAAATAATTTAAACATGTGACTGAAAATACTATACTCCCTTTATTTTCCCAACCAAAATTTAGTATTAGACAAAAATTAAATACAAACACTCAAATCCATATGGAGATACGGATTTACGATTAGGCAAAAAAGATTAAAAAGCTACAATATTTTCAGTCCAAAATTTTAGGACTAATATCAAGCATATCCCTGTTACGTAAACAACAAAACTTTACTTTCTCCATACGTCCAACACACGTAATTTTTACTCTAATATGCAATGGAGAGATTCAGCTGACAGATTTTAGGTTATTTTTTAACTTTTCATTAGATCAATAGCAAATAAGAATAAATTAAAAAATATATAAATTAATGTGTTAAATAAACATAAAACAATTTTGAGTAGAACTCTGAAGTCACTATATTACCTAATATATTACCTATTACCTATATTACCTATTACTATATTACCTTTTTATTTATATCTTTTATGTAATTTATTGAAAATCATTTTTACTGATCTAAGTATGGGCCAATTACCCTGAATAAGATCAGGTATTTATTCTTTAAATGTAACATTATCTCAATTTCGACTAAATTAACTAGCTTTGTGGTAGGGCACTGATCTTCCAATGCTCAATGTCCCAGCTTCGAATCCCGGATTAATTAATTTAATTAATAATCGAATTAATTAATATGAAAAATCTGGCGGTTGAGCGTCACCTCCGTTAAATCACCCCCTTGCAAAACCGTTGACTAAGAAACAGTACTTTCCCTAAATAGTACTGAACACAAGACTCTTCATGGGTTGTAAAATTTTCTAATGACAAATACGTCTACATGGTTGTATTGAATTAGTTTATATATATATATATATATATATATATATATATATATATATAAGTTATGGTTAGAGGTAAGACAATATAACAGTTAATCCTAAGTTAATCCTATCTATGAAGTGTAAACAAAGTGTAATACTATATATATGGCATTACTAAGGCAATAAAGTCAGTATTCTTTGAGTAACCACGTGCTTCATTTCGGATCCTTTTTCCCTTTTTTTTATTATTTCTTGTTCGAACTGACGTAAGTGGTGCCGAAACCCGGGACCTTTAGATTCAGTCGGGGAAGTAGTTTTTTTTTTCTTTTTCTCTTTCTTTTCGTTGTTGTTATTAACGTCACAAGAAATAAAAAAGAGGAAGGATGCCGAACGGAATAGGGCAACCACCAGCATCCACCGCACAACAGGTAGCACAGCAGGTAGCACAGGCGACACCGCCGACGGCACCACCAGCAGCACCGTTGGCTCCACCGCCGGCGTTCCCTCCGCTGTCAGAGGCGTTAGCGAGGGATTTTCCTCCACTACCTACGGAAACGTTGGCATCAGCACATGCAACTACGTTAGAGTGGTTGAAGGTGAGAACGGCGACGTCGCAGGATCTTAGGAGAGCGATATCCGATTTGGAAAGATTCGATGGAGGAGTAGGTGAGTTGAATCACTTCCTAAAAGGTGGCGATCGGGTGATATCGCGTATATTGGCTAAGGCGGAGGAAAACCTGATAGACCCGATGGACGCCAATGCATTAAGGGCAGCCCTGGTATGCCGGGTTAAGAGGAGCGTACTGAATATGATTCAGGCGGATGAGGACACTCCATGGAATGTTGTGAAGGATCGGCTGAAGAAGGCGTTTGGAGGAGGTCGATGGGCGCCCGAGGAGGACATCCTGCAGATGTTCCGGGAAAGGAAACAGCCGCATCAGACCAACGGGCAATATGCTGCAAATCTGCTGGCACGATTTAACCGCGTAACAGAGAAGACGAGGGAAGTGGCTGATGCGGTGGAAACGGGAGCCAGGATGGCATTTTTGTCAACCATCCTTAAAGTTCAGTTAGGGAGAGACACTGGAAAGAAGGATGGACTACCGAGGGACAAGAGCTTTGTGGAGTGTGCTCAAGACATGATAGATGCAAGTGCTCGGGAGGAAGAAGCAGCCCGTGGGGATGAAGGGAACGAGTATGGATGGAACAGGGTTTCGTATAGGAGGGCGGAAACCGGGAGGTTCAAAGCAAGACAGGAGGAGTGGAAGAAAAGAGGAGGAGAGGTTGGTACAAGAGAAAGACCGGCAATGAGAGAAAGAAAACCAGGCAAAGAAAGGAAGAAATGGACAAAGGAAGACAGGAGATGTCACGGGTGCGGAAAGATAGGCCACCTAGTGGCGAATTGCCCGCGAACCAGGTGTTTTGAATGCGGAACCGAGGGACACATCGCCAGACAATGCCCGTATATGAGTAGACGGGGGGATGTGGGCCGGGATGAACCAATGGAAGTGAACGCCCAGAGATTCTGGAGAAAGAGAGGAGCAGTATCGGAGTCAGATGAGTCATCAGGGACATCGGGAACCGAGGAAGAGGTGACAGAGATAAGAAGAGCTCGAGGAGGAAGAAGTAGTAGGAGAAGTGGAGAAGGAGGAGCCGTTGCGGACAGGAGAGGAAGATCAGACGAATGAGGAGAGGAGCAGAGGAGAGGCAGCCACGCGGTAGTCAATAATATTGGAGGTGAGTGCGTTGGTTTGCCAATTATAAGTGTTGTGGGGAGGGGGAAGTGTTTGGTAGATACGGGTAGCTCTAGTACAATATTATGTAGAAAGATGCTGGAGGAATTGTGTGAAGGAGAGAGGATACCAGAAATAAAAAATTGCAAGTGTAAGTTGATTACTTTGGGTGGTCCTTGTAGAGTCGAGGGGGAGGTAGAATTAGATCTGGATCGATGGGTGGCCGGAATCGGGAAATTGAGGGTTCATGTGGTGGAGAATATGCCGAGAGAGTATGGAGGCATAATAGGGTGTGACTTATTAAGTAAGGTAAGGCCGAGGATAGATTACAGGAGTACAGGTTGGGTTGTTCGAATGGGAGGGAAGAAGTATCGGTGTAAGCGATTGAGGGTGGACGGAACAAGGAATGTCGGGGCAATAGAACAAGCGGAACATTGGGTACAGAGGATAAAGAGGGAGTACGCGGATATTTTTTTTAAAGACGGGGAAGTGTTGACCGCGACAGGGAAAACGGTCCATGAAATTCCTTTAAAACAGGAGAAAGTGACATACGTTAAAGAACGACGTTATCCGCAAGCGCTACGGAGACACATCAAGGATGAGATAGAGAGCTTGAAGAAGCAAGGCATAATTGTGGATAGCACGTCACCGTACAACAGTCCCCTATGGGCAGTGAAGAAGAAGACCACGACAGGGGAGGAGAAGTATAGGGTAGTGGTAGACTTCAGGAAGCTCAACGACAATACCTTGGATGAGAAATACCCGCTCCCACGATTTGAGGACATCATTGACAGACTGAGCGGAGCCACAATCTTCAGCACTCTCGATCTAAAGGCAGGGTATCACCAGATACGTATGCATCCCAGGGATCAACATAAGACAGCTTTTTCATTCGAAAGGGGACATTACGAGTTTACTCGCATGCCGTTCGGGTTGAAAAACGCTCCTATAACCTTCCAGAGGTTTATGGACGAATTTTTGAGGGGACTGGATGAAGCATTCTGCCAGGTATATATGGATGATCTCCTGGTCTTCAGTAAAAATGAAACGGAACACATTGATCATTTGCGCCGCGTATTTGACAGAGTGAAGCAGTTGGGGTTAAAATTGTCTGCTGAAAAGTCGATTCTGGGGCAGGATGAGATCAATTTTCTGGGACATTCGATTTCGAGGGAAGGGATCAAGCCTGATAAGCAGAAGGTAGAGGCGATACAAAAGATGGCGATGCCCAGAGATGTCAAGGGGATCCGGAGATTATTGGGGACGTTGAATTATTATCGTCGGTTTGTCCCGGAGATGGCGGAATATCTAGCGCCTCTTAATAATCTCCTAAAGAAAGGCCGGAAGATCGCAATAACACCAGCGATAGAGAATAACGTGCGGAAGTGCATGGCAAGGCTGCAAGAAAAGCCGGTACTCGCTTTTCCCGATTTTAGTAAGGGTTTCATTATCACCACAGACGCAAGTGAGTATGCGTTGGGAGCAGTACTTGCGCAGGAAGGAACGGACGGGGAACAGCCAATAGCGTATGCGAGTCGGCGACTCACAGAAGCGGAAACACGGTATAGCGCCCTGGAAAGGGAACTCTTGGGAATTGTATGGGCGGTAGGCCATTTTAGACCGTATATTTTTGGTCGGAGGTTTAAAGTGCATACCGATCACAAACCGTTGCAGTGGGTGGGCAACCTGAAGGAATCATCGGCAAGGGTCACGCGATGGAAGCAGTTCCTGAGTCAATATAACATGGAGGTCAGGTATAAGCCAGGCAAGGAGAATATAGTAGCGGACTGGCTATCCAGAGCCGTAATGATAAATGCCATTGAGGAGGAAGAAGGGGAGTCGTCGCGGGACGTGCGGCAGTTTTTGAGAGCATGGACACCGGAAGGTGAAGGGGAACCCGGGGATGCGAGAACAGAGGAATCGAGAGGAGAAGAGAGCTCGGTGGATGAAAGGCCTACCGACATGGAGGAATGTGAAGAGATCATTAACGATAAGCGACGACAAGTAATTTGGAAGACCAGAACGTCGGGGCTTATGAAGATCGACTTCACTAAATATGGGAAGAAGAAAATTAATACCATTTGGTCCCAACCAGGGGTGAAAGAGGAATAGATTTGCAAGGCTTTGCACGACGCTTCGGAGTCGGGGAAAATTCACCATCTATATGTAGGCAATGCAACCATTTGGGAGAAGATCAGGAAACTCTGGAGGGCAGAGAAAATTAAATGTAAATACTTGGTTGAAACGGTAATGGACAAGGAGCAGCAAAGGGAGGTGACACTGGCACATCACCAGGGCAAGACGAACCATCGGGAGGTACAGGAAACATTCCACGCATTACGCAGGAGATATTATTGGGATGGTATGCGGAATACGATCTCGGAAGTCATTGGAATGTGCGAAGTGTGCGCGCGCACTAAATATGACAGACGACCACCTCAAGGAGTACAAGAAGAAACCCCTACAGGAGATACGCCGTTGAAAGATGTGCAAATCGACACATTCACGTGGAGAGGCTTTAAATGGGTTACCATGCTAGACCTCTTTAGCAAAATGGCAATGGCACATCGGGTACAGGATAGGTCGGCGGAGGCTGTCGTGGGAGCTCTCCAAACGTGGGTCCAGTTCTATGGAGTGCCAGATCGCATAACGTCGGACGGAGGCAGGGAGTTCGACAGCAGTACCATCCGAGAAGAAGCGAAGCGCTTGGATATAGGTTGGCATTTCAATACGCCGGGACATCCAAAGGGCAGGGGAGGTATCGAGAGGTTGCATAGCACCCTAAGTGATCACCTACGTATATATCAAGGGGAGCAGGGATTAGAAGCGGACGTAGCAATGCAGAGGGCGGTAGCGGCTTACAACCATTCAATCCACTCCGTTACAGGGTTTTCCCCAGTCGAGGTACTGTTCGGAATAAATATACGGCGTCGAGATTGGAAGGAAACAGTCACGAGCGAGGATCACGCTCAACAGATAACGTGTAACAGAGCGCAAATAAGGAAAGTGTGGGATAAAACGAAAGGGAGAATAGAGAAAGAGAAGCGGAAAAGGGTGGAAAAGGTTAATTTGAACCTCAGAGATAGAATGGGGGCATTAAAAATAGGGACGGTCGTCTATCGTAGGGTCGGATCCAATAGGGGGAAGGAATTGGCGCGCTACGAGGGACCATTCAAGGTAATCATACTTAGAGAGCACAACGTTTGTACGATCCAAAGTCTGAAGGATCCCAGAAAAAGGAGGACTGTTCACATAGAACAGTTAAAACTCCCGATAGAGACGGAGTCACTACAGTAGTGGGATATCCTCTTTTCTATCTCCTACAAGCTAGGGACCGACGCTAAAAAGTTAATTTGATTTTGTTGTTCACTTTTGGTTGTAAGATAACAGTGTCTTTTAATTTTATTTTTATTGTTTTTTATGCTATTCTTACTCTGGATGTTCTAGGAACTCCAACGGCGATTATATCTTTTCTTTTTGTTTGTTTGTAGTTGTTGTATTTTGGTTATGTATTACGTCAGTTACCCTGCGTTAGTTTATGAGGAATGTTCATAAACTGGCGGGGGGGAGTTATGGTTAGAGGTAAGACAATATAACAGTTAATCCTAAGTTAATCCTATCTATGAAGTGTAAACAAAGTGTAATACTATATATATGGCATTACTAAGGCAATAAAGTCAGTATTCTTTGAGTAACCACGTGCTTCATTTCGGATCCTTTTTCCCTTTTTTTTATTATTTCTTGTTCGAACTGACGTAAGTTATATATATATATATATATATATATATATGTGTGTGTGCGTGTGTGTACCGAATTGTTTACCTCCTTTTTCTCGTGTTTCCAGGAGCACTCCGTCTTGTAGATGGTTTCTGAGGGTGGACCTGAGGTGCTGGTGTTGTTCCCTGTAAGGCAGCTTCTCCACTCTAGTCTGGACCAGAAAAGAAAACAAGGCCAATGGTCCAAGTGGCCTTTCTCCATCGTTACCTAAATCAAATAAAATAATAAAAATAAGAATAAAAGTAATGTAAGTGATCAACAAAAAAATGAATAAAAAATATTTTTTTCCTTAGGTTTTAATAACTTTTGTCATACTTTCTGTCAGAAACCGGCGTTTGTAAATTTTAGACTTTTTAATGTTACTAATTTAAAAACTTGGTGCGCATCACACAACTCTTATTTACAACCCGTTATTTTAGCAGAAAAAATATTTTGAGACAAAGGAAAGTAAAGTAAAAATTACATAAATATATAGTACGAAATATTATTTAATCCAATTAATTTCCATATATATTTCATATCCGTCGAGTTTATTATAGTTATGTTTTTTTTTACCATTAACCATTTCTTTTTACGACTATATATTTTAATTATTTATTTAATTATGATAATAAGTGCCATGAAACATTTTTAGTTCGACAAGAGTGCCACTGATAAAGACAATATACGCGCTAGCATTTATGAACACTGCTTATGTATATGTAAATAGTATTATGGAAGCCTGTATTAACCTTTCGGTCGAGTTCAGGTGCACTGGGGTTTCTACGAGCCCGATATTACTACAAATCCCTGTATTACTACTATTCTCCGTTACGATCTCTGATTTCTCTTCTAGTTGATTATCAAATTCTTTCACATTTTATATTTAGCCACTTTTTATAGTATATTACAATGTAAAATTATATTAAATAAACAAAATTCTAATTAACAATTAATTACTAATCAAATATTTTAATCAAATAAACAATTAATTGTAAATGTACTGCAGAGGAAGAAATTTCGAAAATTAGGCTTTTAAGCTCTCTTTGAGAACATCGATAAAACCTACAGAATATAAAAAATCTCTAAAGTTTACTCTGATGTAATGAATTTAATCAAAATCATTGTTAGAGCTGTTTTCGAGAAAATTGTATGAACGTTTAAAATCGATGAAGTAAAGTGACACGGAAAATATTGTTGACATGTCCCGGCATTCCTTATAATGGACCTTAATTGACTAGAAAAAAATATGTTATGTTATTTTAATTTTTCTTTCATTGCCTTTGCTTTGGCTTTATTTATAATTTATTATACTATATTGCTAGTATATTATATACTGATTATTTTTATTCATTTTTGGGAGGGGAGGAATGGGAGGGGGGGAGGCATTATCATTAATTTAAAAAATCCAAAATGCTCTTGAAGTAAATTTATGTAACGAAAAAGCAAGTTAGATTCCTTTTTAGTGACCTTTAATATCTTAAATACGAATTCTTATAGAAATTTATAAAAAATAAAAATTGTAGTAGTCGATTTTTCTGCAAGATTTATTTCCAGTGATTAAAGTATTCATAAAGTCTCATGATTTATCCGAATTTAACATTAATACAACTATTAGTGAATTAATGATCTTCCAAGAAAATAGATACGATTTCAGATTTAGATATTTCTTTGATGATTTCAACTATTTCAATCAGTATGAATATAAATAAGAAATAAATATTATTTCTTAAAGAACTATTTGTCAAGCGTTATTAACAATTCATAAACTGATAGCATTACAAAATTATTATTATTCAACACGTTTCAAAGTCTTTTTAGTTCAAAAGCTCAAGTCTTACAAATATGTATACAAAGTCTGTTTGAAAAGCATAACTAAAGAAAAAATAATAAAAATTAAAATTAAAAAAAAAATGTATGCCACTGGAATTACTTATTAAAATTACGTAAATGTACGCAAAGGTATATTACTGCATCAAGTTATTTTTTTTCCCAAATTGATTACCCGAAAGTTGCAATTTATATAACCGATTTTGAACGTTTAACGATTTTTATCGAAAACGATTCCGATAATTTCATTTAGTCCAAATTCTACAACATCCATTCTTCATTTTTCGAAATGTCAGACTGTATGCTTCTTTTAATGTCGCACTCCTCAATAATTTTATACTTGAATAAAAGTTATGAAAGGAAATAACAACAGATGGAACCAACTACCAAAAAATGGAGTAAGAAATTGTTTCCTTCTTATCTATCTATTCTTTCTTTAGATAAAAAGATTTCTAGCTTAATAGCAGTGACATTTACTGATAACCACATTAAAATTCCATAGTCATAGAGTTATCTTTAAAACGGATATAATCATCAATATTTTAACAGAGAAGTATGATTTTCATAGATAAAAAAAAAATTGATAAAATAAAATCATTGATTTCCAGACTTCACACGATGTGTTATCCTGAGGTGTTGTTCTAACAGAAATGTTGATTGAACCGGTAGAGTCGATCACCGAACGTAGTAAACACATGAATAAAACATCATTCCAATTCCTCCATTAGCATCAATGCTTCACACTATAAGAGAAAGCTATTTTCCAAACTTATAACAAAATTTACGAATACAAATTATAATTTGTATACAAACACACACAAACATAATTAAAAATATGTATGTTTACTTCTTTACATAATTAAAACCATAATACTGATTAAGGGATAATTTTTGCTGGTGACTAAGTTTTAGACATATTCTAAAATAAATAGGAAAGCAAATATAAATGTTTTTTTTTTTTTTAAATTTGATTTCAGCTGGTAAAAATATTGTATATATTAGGTCGTTTCAAATGAAATGTCAGTTTTCACAGGAAAAGTTATTTAGTAAAACAACTTAAAGAAATACAAATATTTACGCTCATTTTAAATACATTTTTCCCAACTAGTCATCAACTTTACAATCCCATAACAAAGGAAAACCTGTTGGAGATAAGTCTGGAGGTGGGTGTGAAAGGACTCTGTAACAAGGCTTATTTAATTTCTTTAATATCTGTCGTGAAACATGAAGTATGGCGTTGTCGTGTAAGAATAAAGGTCCCTTCCGATCTATGACCATTGCAGGTAATTTTTTAACAAATTTTTGTCATCGAAGAACGATGTAGATGTGATGGTTTCACCTCGGTTTAAAAAGGATAAATAAATTATTCCTGCCGTTCAACACCACATAGAAACCAAAAAATGATTTAGATGTAAATTTGTGTCGAATCACCGGCGAATGATCGTTAAAATATTGTTTCCTGAGCAACATAGTAATGTTTCTTTTAGCTTGGGTTACCGATTGTACAAGTTTAAACTCATAAAACAAATTAATGGAAAATCGCATGTTTCCATGGTCATATTTGATGGCATACCAAACAATGTGTAATCTATTAAGTAAGTAAAAAAAAGAAGATTAATAATTAATCTTTATAATCTGTAAACATGAAGGCAGTAAACAACAGAATCCACTAATACCTCTTTGAATTTCTGAAATAATAAAAACAGACATTTCACTTGAAATGACGCAATAATATATTCTATGACCACAGGTATTTGCATTTTAATTTTAAAGCAATGCAAAACTAGCCCAGTTAATTTAGTATTTGATATCAAGAAAATTCATAATTGGCTGTAAATGTGAGAATTAGTTTCTTATTGAATGTTCAACAAACCATGGAAAGCCCCCTAAAACTCCATGTCCGCTTCTATCTAAAATAGAGGGTCAAACATGTCCGAGTTCTAATAATTAAATATTTTGAACGAAATAGTAGTTCTTTAGAAATTCGACACCAATGTTTTTAAGTGACGACTGAAAATTTGAGCGGAGACAAAAAACAATTGCAGGAAGGAAAAAAAACCAGGGAATGTAAATGAATTGATTTTCAAAATTACAGTAAAGTCATAACAATTTAAATTTAAACACAAATAAAATGAAACAAAAGTTGAAAGTTCAGTTGTTTTGTTTTTTTCGGACATGATTTTTGTTCGTTTGTTCTGCTTGTTACAATTAGTCTTAAATCGACGCCAATAAAAAATATTAACATATTAAATTTTATAGGCAAATTGTTTGAGTCCTAATCACTAATCATCGGAATAAGCAGGTTTGTGGAACAGTGTTTGCCAACGATGTAGGTAGGACCCATTGTTTTGTAGATGTCATGGCAGTTGACCTATTACGTATCAGATAGTGGGTTTTGAATAACTAGTTCCAGATACCTGCTAATTTTATTATTCTTTTTAGTTGATCTGAACAGGTATTTATAAACTCACAATCGGTTATTTCACATGTAGTCTTGTTTAGCCTGATAAAAATAGACAAAAAACAGGGTAGATATCAAGAAAATTCATAATTGGCTGTAAATGTGGGAATTAGTTCCTTATCGAATGTAAAACAAACCATTTTATCCATATATAGATTATCAAATATAGAACCATATATAGATTTTATCAAACTTTAACGATTTAAATGGTTTCTGATCTTTTCTAAAACATCAACCGCTTTAATGGCCGAATCAGGGTTTATTGTTGAGACTGTTTTTTTTTAACTTATTATTTATTAATATTATTTTTTTGCCATCTTTGTATTTTTCATCCCGCATTTCACTTTAAAAGTTAGTTGGAATTTCCTTCTACCATTAATGATTTTCATTTAGTAGCCATGAAAAGAAAGCGTACAACTGAATTTAAAAAAACAAAACAAAAAAAAAAATCACTTTATCTAGAAAGAAAAATATTCATATAATTTCACAGCAACCGTTAATCCTTGAATCAAGGTCTTCCCTGAATTAATATTTCTTTCTGAAACCGTCATACATTTTTTTTCTCTACGTAGATTTAATTATTATCCATCCTAATGGACTGAATCTAAGGTCATTTCTACTTCGTATTTGCGTTTGTGCGGGGGGTTTACAAAAAGATTATACTAACAAAATCGAAAATTTCATTTCAGACACCAAGAAACAAATTAAATTTGATGTTAGGCTGCCAATTATGGAATATAGCAATTTTCGTGATACAGGGTAGTTGTTTATTGTTTTTTTTAAACTTTGAGGTCATCAATTACATTTGTTTATTTCTTAAATAATTTTTGTGCAGGATAGTCACGTCTAGATGGTCCTAAATTAACTTCATTAAATTCAATCCACTACCTTGATGGCCATGCAACCTGTAACTGCAACCTTTTATTTGCAATGCAAAATTAATTAACAATGCAACTGCAACGTTTAATTTAAATGGTTATTTTAATATTACACAATATTTATTTCTAGAAAACGTTTATGGAGATTTACCATATATTAACTGATATCAATTTATTTATATACACAGATATTTCACTTCATTTAAAATTACTAACTTGTTTTCATTTCGTTTAAACCCAAGTTGAAAGATCAACATTACTGCATTTCATTGTTATTTTGTTTTGTTACATTTTCATATATCGTTTTATTTTATAATCGGGGTTTCGGAGATATCTAGATAAATATGATTTTATGTGTATTTATCTTCAAACATATGTGTGTGTGTTTATACTCTATATAAACAGGATGTCCTTAAATAGAGTCAAATAATTTGAGTGATGATAGCAGATTTCAAGAGCTGCAAAAAAGTTTATATAAAAAGTGGTTCGATTTTTCGCAGAAAAGTAGTTAATTATTTTTTTTTTTTTTAAATAAGTTAGGTTTTCGATGTGTAAAAAAATATTTATATTACGAAATTGAAAAATGCGTCACAGTAAGAATATAAAAACAGCTTTGTCATCGTTAAAGGCATTATATGAGGACTTTTGATTGAACAATCTAAGCTAAATCCTGTTTTTAAAATGATAAAATGATGAATAATTCACGGTTTTTTATTTTTATTTTCGTCATTCTCCAACTATACTACAGATACCCCATTGTTAGAAAAACTTTCTTGTTTAATAAGCTCAAATTCTATAATAATTAAGATCAGAGTTTATAACTAAATAAGTTGAGATTCATCTCAACAGAGTAACAAATTTTTTTGATTTGATATTACTTTTGTTTTTATCAAAAATAACTACAAATTATTTCATTAATACATTTTTTATTTATTAAAAAAAATTTTAACATATTGATTTTTCGAACAGTTATCATTTAGGATGATAATGTAGTTCTATTTTTTACCCAGATCTCTATTATAATAATTGATCCGTATTTATAATTGACCTACTAAAAAAAGTTACGTTTTCGTTTAAATAATCAGCAGACTGCTTTGTTTCAAAAGTAAATATTAGGATATCATACATTTAGTTGGTCACGTATTACATAGGGATCAATTTCTAGAATAACATCCAGTTTTATTATCAGTTTCAATTACAAATATTCGAAAAATCATTACTTCTATCTTTTTTGTTTATTAATAAAAAGTGTATTTACGAATCTATTATTAATGAGGTTCTGTGATATAGTTGTAGAATAAAATAAAAATCGCGAATAATTAACGACCTTCTTAAAACAGAATTTAGCTAAGTTTATCCGCTCAGAAGACCTATTTGTCAATGACAAACTCTACTTTTGTTTGAAGTAAATTTTGTCTGGTTATTGCGAAGCGATTTTTATTTACTTAAATTAAATATTTTTTAGTTATCGGCTCCTACTCATCAAAAAAGGTGACGTACTTAAAACAAAAACTGATTTTCCTACTATTCTCCGGAGAATCGCACTATTGTTAATATTAATTTTTTTGTAGCCCTTGATGTATGTTATCTTTCCTTTAAATATTTCTCTCAACTTACTGGACAAATATATTATAGGTCTGATACACGAGTGCCTGTACGACAGGTTCAAGCCTGCTAAGGTCCTAACAAACTAGAGCGATTAACTGCTATGTCTTCTCTAAAGCTGTTTCTAACCCCTATAAGTTTTCAGGATCCTTAATTCGTTTTCTCACACTTTTATCAGGATTACTCTATTATTATATAATAGTTAATTTATCAATGCGCATCTAAATATTTGAAATTTTATAGGATTAATTTTTTTCTCTTCATTTTCATCCTTAACTGACATGTGTTGTCATATGGGATCATTTTTCCTTTTAACATCATTTGGTATCATTCTCTACCTTCTATAGGTAGATACTTCCTTATGTCGATCATTTTAAAATAGTATCACCCTCTAATATGAAGTTTAAGTTATAAATAAATATTTAACCTAATCCATGATATACTATTTAATATTCATGTAAAAAAAACAACAACTAGAAAGAGGAAAATTCTTGTTTTATAGGAAAACAAATTACTTGATTTTTTAAATCCCAACATTCAATTCGCTGGTCGAGAAGAAAACTGAGACATCTACGGAGTACCTAATTTTTCAAGAGAAGCCTTCAAAGATTTATTTTAAAACTTCTTTTGAATTTCTGCTCTAAAAAAAAAAATTGAATGAGTTCAAACTTTGTAAATAGTATCTTTATGTTTAGTTCTGGCATTTATTGATATATTTTCATCACTAAAACTTAAAAACTAAATTAAAAATGGGGAGTATTGTGCAATTTTCATTTATTTTTAGAAATGTAAAAAATATCACACTATTGTTTGTAAGCAAATATTTAAAGTTTTTACCACCTTAATGTGGAGAGAGCCACATCGAGAGATAAAACTATATTGTGCTAAATGGAAATAACACCTCTGGAAAACGCACAAGCATTGTCTTGAAATGACTATGTAGATGTTCATTCAACTAGAAACTCAATTGAAATGTGACTCCGTTTCATTACCTTCCCTTCCTAATGGTAGGTTGTTACCATTGACTGAAAAGCTCTTTATTGAAATTTGTAGTAAATAAAGATGTAACAGTCTTGCCCAGAGAAGCAATAGCTAATTTAGAGATAACAGACTTGTTAATCCAAAAATCACACTTCTTTTTTGAATGGGACAGTCTTCTTCCCGACTTGCGATATACATATAATTTAAGATAATAATACATAATTCATATTTACTATTAGTGTAGCATATCAGTAATTACTATTAGTGGAATATCAGTTTCTTGTTTTATACTGAAAAATTCCAATATGCTCTATTATACCGGCAAAATAGACTATAATAACCTGAATGACTTCACCGTGACCTCAAAAAGAATAAAATGAAAATAATATTATTTAATCTCTCTTTTAGAATACACCATATTCTAGAATCATCTGAGTGAAGAACGGTAGTTAATTTCTTAACTCGTGCAATAAAGAATACTATAAAACTTAACTTTGAGACCAGGTTTATTTAAAAGTTATTGCCAAGCTCAGAAAAATAAATTTGACGCTGATGAGAGGGTATGCTTAGTGGTGGGCTTAATAACTACGAGTATCATTCTTTTTTTTTTTTTTTTTTTGTTAGAAATATATAAAATAAAAGTAATAAAATTAAATCATACTTTTACCTAATATTATCAACATTGACAAAAATCACCATCTAATTTTTTTATGTCTTAGGTACCAAGAAATTATTTTAATTTAATTTATCATTGTTATGTTTTCTCGTTCGTCATAAACGAAGTGAAATAATAATAATCTTTATCCTGGGACACTAAAAGAATAATGAAAATTTACAAATAAAATAACATTTGTCTGGCTGCTTTGTCTGTAATTAAGTAATTTAATTATGAAATAAGACTTTATCATAACATAAACTTTATTTTATTACAGAAATATTTAAGTGTGTGCATTTGATCATCTCGTAAAAATAAACGTGCATATTACATTATTCATAAATCCTAGTGAGTGTTGATGATTGGGAGGACCAATGTTTTTAAGTGGTGACAGAGAAGTTGAGAAGCGGAGACAAAAACAATTGAAGGACAGGAAAAAAAAAAATCAGCGAATGTAAATGAATCGATTTTCAAAATTACAGTAAAATCCTAAAAATTTGAATTTATTTATTTAATTCTATGTGATTTGTATCTGCGCGGCAGCGCATCCAACAAATTTGTTGTATTTATACTGTTTGGTGTATCTGTTTGATTTTGTTTTTATCGATATAGTTGGTCTCTTGGCCATTTTCTTCTTAATCTACGTCGTTTAGGTAACAGGGAGCAAGAGATAGAAAGAACCAGAGGATTGGAGTGATTTTGGGTTGAAGAATGAAATGTAGTGTATTTTATTGTGGATGTAGGATTTTACTATGAGTTATATTAAGTATTGTTTGAAATGTACTATCGTGCGTTAACAATTTTTCGTTAAATTTTCGATTGTGCTGTTTGTATTTTGTTTATGCGTGTTTGTTTTGCCGAACCCCAAAGTTCTGCTCCATATGTTGTTTCGTAAGTTAAATGATGAGCTGTAGTCCAGAAGATGTGAAAGTTTTCTTTATCGTCTAGTAAAGTCTTGTCTTTTTAATTTCGTAAGCTATAATAAAATTCAATATATCAAAACTCTTAAAAAGTTGCCTTTGGCGTTTATTTAACCTTGATTGTACTCTTTTTAGTTCTACATGACCAAAAATTAAAATTTTCTGTATTTCTATAAATATATATATTTTAAGATCCATAACACCCTTAATATTACTTGAGTTTCCGATTTGGCCCAATCCATAATAAACTTCAGAACCATCCAAACCCTCTCGTTTCTAATTTTTCTTCCTATTCGATCCCTGATGACCGTCCAAATTATCTGAAAAGAAACTGGTCTCGAGACCTCCTATCGTAAATACATTTTTAGATTGCTGCTAGTGGGTTGTTTCTTAACAATTGTTTACGTGTTATTATTTCTTGTTATCACATTTACTGAATGTATTTTTATTCTTAAGACAGTTGTAAAAATCATAAATAAAAAAACAATTTTTTTTTTAAAAACCTTTATGTTCTTAATATGGTATTAAAAAAAATTGACGATTATTCAACCAAATATTTGTATTATTATTTCTTTGATGTAGAATACAATTAATACTTAAAGTATAATGCATTGTTATCAACTGTCATTAGCTATCTTCTATTGCTCAATCCATCGCTGATACCATTCTTTGGGATGGCTGTCAAAGAACTCTTGGACCGCAATTTCAACTGCCGCAAAATTATCAAATTTTTTCCCTTGAAGAAAATCTGCCATGGATCTAAATGAGCAGTAATCCGATGGTGCAAGGACTATGTGGTGGATGAGGCAGGAGTTTTTCAGTCAAGGATTTATCAATAAATTTTCACAAATTTTTAAACTCTTAGCTGATTTCTAAAAAGTAAGTTCGTGAGGAACCAGTCTACTGCTCTTTTTCACCTTCCCGATGGAGAGTATATGGCGACCAACAGTATCTTTCGACACACCACACAATCTAGCAAGTTAGCGAGTATAGATTTGACTCAACAGCGTACTGCAGAACCTCATCAATATCCATTAATGGTCGCCTTCTAGCATCGCATCTCCGCTGCAAAATTTTTCAAACCAACTCCGCGCTGGTAAAGGACACCTTCCCGTTTATATTTAATTTTTTTTTCCAGTAATAAATTAAAATTGCGAGAATTTCGTAGGAGATTGTCATGTTTCTTCTTTGAAACAAGTAACTAAACTGTTATTTTTTTAAGAATTCGAATAGGATTAAACAAGCTTAAAGAATGCTCTAAAGAGATTATCAAGTATTGGTAAGTATTAAATAGGATTAAAATATTTACAGTCCTTTGAAATCTTGAATTTGATGAAACGCTCTTTTTTAAAATATATATCATATTATTTGAACTGTGAAAAAAAATTATTAGAAACGAAAGAAAGAAGTACTTTGAAACATAATGATAAACCATAAATTACATGCGAACAATGATGAAATAAAAAATAAAAAATAAACTCGAATTAGAAAAGAAATGACCATGAAACCAAAAAAAAACAAAAAAAAAAAAAAACATGATCTTGGTATCAAATCAGCTTCGTATGATTTATTTAAATCAGAAGTCCATCCAGGCTGGTGAGTTAGGATAGGTTCGATAATAAACACGCTAAGCTCTCATTTGAATGTTAACAAGGCAGGTTGGAAGGTCCCTGTAGCTGTGTAACTGATCTTCGTGTTCCGCCATAGTTCTACCGCCAACATATTTCATCTCCTGGATAGCCTTAAGGTGTGGTTAAAACTGGTCCGGGGAATCTATAGTTAATTATCATTTGATTCAGTGCTGATTCAGTGCGACTTAGTTTCTAACTTTTTTTCTCATTTTATATCCCCAACTACTTCAGATTGAAAACATTCCCGAAAAAATAAAAATAAAAAACAAATTCCCGAAAATATTTGAAAGTCAAAAGTTATAGGTCAAAACAAGATGCAGCCATGCACGTACTTTCATACGGATGTTAACAATTTGATAAATAGGAATCTGTACCACGGAATATTGCATAAATGACAAAACAAATTACATAAAGTTTTGTCATTCAAATGTACTTTGCACTTTTATAGCGTTCTTATTAATTCAAGATATTGAAAAAACATGTTTCTTTTTTTTATTTATCAATTTAAAAACAACTCAGTTGTAAAAAATTCCAGCAGAAAAAAATAAAAAAATAATATATATATACAAATACACATAATAGGTTGATATTATTTTTAAAAAACCCAAGGGAAGGATTTTCAAGAACATACCCTTCGGTTAAAGCGAATTTGCTGAACAACTATTATAACTTCTTAGACGCTTCATTAGCCGCTTAGGATTTATTTTACACTAACAACTGAGAAATGACGATCGTTAATGATTCCAAACAAACAAAAGCTCGGGGAAATGCATTCCTATGGTTGGAACCATTAACGATCGTTATAACTTAGCTGAACGTGATCCTTGATAAACCGAGTATCTAAGCCCAATAGAAGATAAACTTGGTTTAGAGCCAATATCCCTTAACGAAATTGCAAAGTGCCGAGGTTAATTTCCTTGTACGCCAACTTTTTTTGGGTATAGGACCACTTAGGACGAAACGCACAATCGCTGAATATTTCATAAAAATTCGATTAACAGTAGCAGGCGATGTGATATGGCCGTCACGTTTGTTTTACTTTAAACACGGAACCAAATTTATTTTGATGCCAAAAACGTGAAACACGAGTGAACATTTTTGGTTCTGAAACAACTATTTATTAAGGAAGCAAAGGAAAAGTATAATAAAACACAATTTTAAATATTATTGAATTTAAGTTCTGCTACCCCCAGACCAGAATGAAACGTCTAGAAACCGCCCGACGTTTTCGACTACTGCAGCACTAGACAAACGCTCTAAGCTTTCAATCAATTACAAACGACTCATATATTTGACAATAATAAGACCTATTTGGACTTACGGAATTGAGCTTTGGGGCACCAGTACACCAGTAAACCATCGAATTCCTCTAGTATCCAATCCAAAATCCTTAGTAAAATCCTCAACGCTCCTTACTTTGTCACAAATAAAATCATCCATAAAGACCTTAATGTTCCATATGTTTCCGATTTGGCCCAATCCAGATACCCATCCTTCCATAACAAACTGCAGAACCACTCGAAGCCTCTCGTTTCAAACCTTGCTTCCTCCTAGATCCATGATAACCCTCCGAGGCGTCTGAAAAGAAGATGGCCTCGGGACCTTCTAATATAGAACTTAATTTGAGTTCTACCGATGGGTAGTTTCTCTTCATGTTGTACATGTCATGTTACCAATGTCACATTTACTTGTTGTATTTTTCATGTAATACAGCTGTAAATTTCATTAAAATAAAAAAAAAAGTTCTGCGATTATTCAATTATAGCATCAGTATTTATAAATGGTTCTATTAATATTACTTCATGACCTTTGCACTTCAAAGTTCACAACCCCGCCCATACAACCATGTCTGATTTTATGGACGTAGTATTATATTATAAATATCAGGAGAAATGTATCGAATGTTAAAAATTATCAGTGCTAAAAAAATAAAATGCGCCTGTATCACTATAAAATATATAGTGAACTTTTATAAGTAATACATCTTGGGAACTTTTATAAGTAAAATTATCCTTACATTATACTGCATTAAAGTATTCAAAATGTAGGTTCAGCGACAGTCGTCAACCCGAAGAATACGATTAATGATTAACACACACAAATTCTGCCGATTAAGGACTTGTCCCTATTTAATCGTGTCCATAAGCAATCTTCGGCCATCGTCAATGACACTAATAGGCATCCTTTTACATAATTTATTTATGAATTCATCTTTTTGCACAGTAACGATGCCTCAGAAGATGGATGAACAGTCGACTGCAGAGGTTACTAGCATTTGAACAACAGAACGCAATTGGCCAACCGTGAGAACCAGAGATAGCAGTCACTTTTAACTGACTTAATGTAACATAATTTACAGAAGAACTTCCATTATTTAATGTTATGCAATACTGTTGTGTAACACAAACGACATTTTAAAAAAAAATTAAAGAGATATTTTTCTCAGAGAGATAGTCACCAATGTTAGCATCTGTAACTATGAAAATTTTCACCATTGGATTTCCCTGAGAATTCAAAAGTGAATATATTGTAATATTAGGTTGTTACAAAAGTCAGTGTGCATAAGAATAGCTTCATATTACATATTTTAAATATTTTTAAATACTACTATTCAAAGTAAAGTCCATTCTTTTTAACTACTTTGATCATAATTCTGTCAGTAGTTGCATTTGATGCCGGCACCTCTCCGAAAAAATGTTGTTTGCTTGCAGTTCTAATAATTTTTCCTTATGAATATATTTTTTTCTTTCGTTATTGTGTTGTCATCATTAATTTCGCTAATTAAAATTAATGTTTCATAAAAACCATTATTTAATAATGCGATTAATGACATTATTTAATAAAATAACCAATAACTTAATTTATAAATTAAAGCATAAAAAAACTTAAAATATCTCACATAAAATTATAAAATAAAACAATTTTTTTTAGTTATTTTAAAAATCATTTCTGTGCCCTGGTGGTAAAGGACACCATGCCAATTGTTTTATTGTATAATTTTATTACTAAGAAACAAATTTTAATAGCTCAAAGATATAGAACACTGCCTCGACTGAACAAATACAAAAATGGACATGATGTTGTTTATGTCCCACTTAGAAATTATATACAGCTAATATACCAAATGGCATGAAACCTGTAAAAATCTTTGAATTACACAATGCTTCCATTGAGTTACTGTGGAAGGAAAAAAAAAAATTAAAAACTTAAAATTGAACAATTTGATACAAATGAAAAACGGCATCATGACAAAACTGTAATGCAATCTCAGCTAAGTAAATAAAATTGTGAAATGTACTCTAAATAACACAAGTCCTATTATATTATATTATAACATAAGTATCGTACCCAACAGGTTTTCTTTAAATGAAACTTAGTCATGCCATTGAATAATCACTAAAGAATAGGAACATCGGCTGATAAAGCGGCAGCCACTTGAAAAAGTCTTTGTTGTTTCTAATGTACTTCTATTATTAGTTTTGATTAAAAAAAAAAATTTAATTAGATCATTTTATTGTAAATATTATTAAAATGGCCAAATTAAAAATAAATCTAAAAATAAAAAGAAGAGCTCCGTGACTAAAGTCGTATTTTTCCTTCATTGTTGTTTGGTAAAGAAATAAAAATAGCTTTGATCATTTTAGTCAAGCATTCCTAAAAAAATTCAATTCAACAGTTAAATTACTATTAAATGTTTCATAATTAGTTTCAAATTTTACTGAACAGAATGGCGGAATTGATAGAAAAAAAGTATAACATGTACCCATTTATCATACCTATTCATAAATCATAACAACAACAAATAGACGGTGTAGAAGTAAACATAGTTGGATATAATAATATAATTGGAATTTATCGCTATTATTAATTTTTACTTGATGTTTTTAATTTGTTTTTTTTTAAGTTGTAATGTATATAATAATTATATTTTCTTATTATGACTATTTATTTAACTTGTGATTTTTTTGCATGTCCACTAAGGCTCCATAGTTCAAATTTCTGAATTATTCTAAAGGAATTCGTCCGGGAGTAAATAATGCATTATTAAAATATAAATATGAATATGCATATCATACATAATGGAAACACTTAAAGCCTTATTCTAAGTTATGCAACGGATTCGATATTGACTCTTTCCTCCCTTCTGATGACCTTCTGATGAGTGCCTACGCCAATGCAATAAAAAGAAATTTATTCTTATTATTCACAATGATAAATTTGTGAATTAGTATTACAATGATTTCCAAGGGATATTTTTTAATTTATTTCTTTGCCGACCATGCGACACAATTCGATCTTAAAATAAGGTGTTGATCATTGGTCATTCAATTTTGGTTTATTATTTTCAATAATGAACCATTGTGATCGAACGATAAATTCAAAAACTTAACTCCCTCTCAAAATTTGAGCTTTTACGTCCCAGGATGGTTATTTAAAAGTTTACGGAATTTCCTAAAAAAAAAAAATCGTTAAAATCAGGACATTAGGAGCAAAGATATGGTATCTAGATGTGTTTCATATGTTATACTGCAAAGGTTATGTCCTTTGTTTTGGTTTTTGATTTTTGAATCTGTTACTGAAGTAATACTAATTTTTTTAGCATATTACTAATGATTAAAAAAAATAGTTTAGTCCAATAATTGTTTGGAAATAATTAGCCATTGTCAAATAATTTGCAGCGTTCTTTTATTCATAGCTATAATAACTATTACTAAAAATCTAGATGATCTAACTTAATTTTCTCGAAGAGACGATTGAGTAGATCATTTTTTTTAGCTAATAAACTTCTTTTTGCTTTTTTTAAGTAAGTATTTTTAAATATATATCTTTATTATCTATATATTATCTATATCTTTTCCTTTCCTTTAAACTAAAAAAAACTTCTTAAATTCCTTCAACACGAGATCCCAGCACACAAACCTATATATTTCTTCTCATAACTTTTTATTTTGGAAAACCTTTTAAAACTTTTTATTTTTAATGCGTGCTAGATTGTTATGGAAATTCTTACCCAACTGCATACGCTAAACCTCATGTTTAACTTCATTTATACACCATTTTTTTCCATCTCTTCAGGCAATTTTACAAATATATGTAAGAATTAAAAATGTCATCAACCTTATTTTACTGTTATTACACATTTATCAATTATAGTGCCTACCGAGCAAATAAGTAAACACAGGGATATCTATTAACTTATAATTTCATTAGTTCATATGTCTACATAGGCTAGTCCTTGCAGGTTCGACAGGTCTTTGGAAAGACCAGTTGCAAACAATACGGTCTGCAATCACTCAGCAACATTGGGAGTAGTGTAAATTAGCGGCATTGAATTCTATTGTATAGGGAGTCATAATCTTAAAATTAGGATATTCGTGGATGGCTGTTGTTGGGGTTTAATTGGGCGCGAGTTGAGTTGGTTGTTTAAGCACAG
The DNA here is from genome assembly GCA_928085145.1 of Nezara viridula. NCBI lineage: Eukaryota > Metazoa > Arthropoda > Insecta > Hemiptera > Pentatomidae > Nezara > Nezara viridula. Next base: position 101,929,704 of record OV725077.1, read on the forward strand.
GTGTGTACTCCTTCATTTGAATTACATACCATGGCTTAACAGGGAATACACGGATTGTCCACTCTGTAACCTATCAGTAAAGGAGAACCTGTTCCATTTTTCGGCTGGATGTTCAATGCTTAGTCTAATTTCTTGAAACTAGCCCGGTTCGAAATGATATCTTAATTTCTCTTCTAATGCCCTGAAGGAATGTCGTAAAATTGTCGGTTTTGTTCGATATGCATGTATCCACCATTTTGATCTGTCATCCAGCATAGACAATGCTGATCCGTTTAATTTATTTGCGGTCAGTTTTATTCACGTTATTGTTTATGATTACCTTTATTTTCCTATATTATTATTCCTTAGATATAAATAATTCAAAACATTTCTTATTTTATATTTGTACTTGTTGTATTAGGATTTATCAGTTATTCATCTATATGTAATTATTATAAAGTCTTCATTCGTACTGTACCTATAAAACATTTCCGGCAGACGAATAATCATGTCGTATAAATGTCCTGTGTACTTTGAAATTTATAATCAATGTATATTTAATATAGGATTTCTCATGCATTCATAGGCTAATCTTTTATTTTTATTTTAACAATACATAACTATGTAATCTGATAATTATATGCCAGCCATTTAGTGCCAGGTACATCTAAATATAATTGCTATTGTTAAAATTTATTATTATTAGGGGACTAAGTGTCCTAGATTTTTTTTTATTCTATATATTAGTCAAATTAAAGTTCCACATTAAACTACTAATGCTAATTCTTCTTATTATAATTTTATGATCTGTGATTTCGATCTATGGGTAACAATTATTCTTTTTCAAATCTACTGTAGTTAGGATGATTTACGAAAGGTATGCAAAAGAAGGTTCAGCAAAACAAAAATGAAACTATAGTTCAATCAATTAAAGAAAGTCTAAGCCGATAATTAGAGCCAATAGTAGATTGTATGTAGGACATGGTGAGCTCATCGAATGAACCAGCTCAAACCTCTATCTTTGGACCATCGTCAGCGAACACAGGCGAAGACATAAAATCCAATAGCGCAAAGTTAACAATGAACGTTAACAATGAACCTTCCGACAAATTTTAGCTAATCATGAAAAACAAGTATTATCTTCTAAGATACGAAATTGCATGTAAGTAATAGAATTGTCCAATTGTTTAATGAGCACCTGAATAATGCACAGTCCCCAAGATGAATGTAGATAATTTCAACTATTTATTGATATTTGCAATTGGAAGAATGCTTGATATCTATTTGCCTGAAATAATTTTCAAAAAATATTTTATAATAATTGCTTAAAAATGTAATTGAATAGGTACAAAATTAAACGTTAATGCTTTCTGATGAATAGTATTACAGCTTAATCTCAAATTTACTCTTATTTGTTCATATCCCAATGATTATTTCACTCTCTTTATCGACAAAGGTTTTTCACTTACTTGCAATAAACTCTTTCTAATAATTCCCTTTCTCCATTATCCAAGATTTTCATTTTTGGAGTGGGCCGGAATAGATAGCATAGCTCAAAGCCTACTCCAATTCCTAATCTTCAGTTTAAGAAATCTCTGGACAACGCGTGTTTTACTTAAGCATTAGGCCGCTCGGCCAACCTGCCATAATTTTAAGCAATGAACCAAATCGTTTGTCCATGAAAAATTAATTATTTTTTAAACTGTATTTTCTTTTAGTGCTTGTGGTCACGATGCTGTTCTGGATGCCTATACTTTTCAAGCATCGAGGCTTTCAAAATACAAAGGCATTCTTTCATCTTACTCGAGTCAAAAATTTATTTCATAAAGCTGTTAAAATTATTTAAAAAAAAAAAAAGAAAAATGAAACTACAACTAAAATGTTTTATAAAAAAACTGCTAATTAAAATGTGAAAAATTTAAAGAATTATCAATGATTTCAGACAAGGATTGTGAATGGAAATAATAACCGGATGTCACTACTTGAAATACTTTTTCCGATTGATATAATGGTGGTTACAAACCAGATAAAGAGGGTTACGTATTTAAAAGGGTAAATTGGTTATTTAAAAGAGAGAGCAATTAAATTAAAAGTTGAGGTGTAATACTTTATTTCGTAATTACTTTAATTCTAGTGATGTTTGATTTACTAACAATCAATAATTCGCTGTAATTCAATTTTATAGATATTTATTGTTTATGTTTATGGCTATTTTATTTTTTTCCACGAAAAAAAAATGTTGGACCACATTGTCCATTTTTGGATATACTTATGGGTGGGTAAGGTAGTGAAACGTAATTAATAATAATGACCACATAACTTCACTGATGAGAAGGATTGGCCAACATAAAGGACATACTAGAAAAATCGCTTATCATAACAGATTTTTTTCAAAGAAGTATGAGTGAAAGATTAAAAAAATTGAAAACCGAGTGACTGTATTTTGAGTTAGTGCCGAATACCATGTTTTCCAGAATGTTGCAAAATGATCATAGTAATTTCCTTTCTAGGTTACTGAAGTAATTTAGGTGATTTTCATTCGTTGTATTGAATACATTAAATCAAAATAAATATATTTAAATTTTAGAACGGAAAGAATCTGTCGAATATTTCTTATATTATATCAAATAAATTCAAATTAAAGTGAAAAAATTAAATTGATTTAATCATTATCTCAGAATACAATTTACGTCAGGCCGTGACATCCTCGAACCTGTTTATCTCGTTAATAATGTACAATAATTAATACAAACAAATATATATCAACAATTAATATATATAAATAGATAGCTTATTTGTACATAATAGTTATTATCACTAAAAATTAATAATTATAGCTTTATTAATTACCCCACAATTATATTTTTTATTTTAGATGTTATTTTCAAATCACTAATTTGTTTTTAATATTCTTATATTGTTTTTGATTAAATGATAATTAATAATATTATATTTATTAAAAATTTAGCTAATTACCTCTAGTGATACAAATTAAATAATTATATAAATAGTTATAAATGTAACATTATTAATTAATGTGTATAATTTATTAATACTGATTTATTTATATTAATTATAATTCACCTTTTAAATAATTTATAATTCACCTTCATTAGTATTAATTAATAGTGAAATATTGTACCGATTTGGAAATTATAAATTACTAAAGCAGACTAAAAAAAAATGAAAACATTTATTTTATTTTAGTTATGTTGAATTTTGTTCTTAGAATACGGATGAAAATTTGAAAATAACATAGAATCACACGTAAAGTAACAGCGGAATATATTTTACAAGAGCTGTTCACAACAAGCAATTCTGAATAGCTTATTAGCATGTAGATGATAAGAGAGAAACACGGTGCCTTAAAATTGAAGTTAAAAAAAGATACCGGTAGGTTATTTAGTAATGTCTTCCACATAACTGAAGAACTATTACCAAGCAAAATACTTATAACTAAGCCCTTACCTTAACATTCCTCAGTCCTTTTATTAAAGAAGAAAAAGTTACTGCTTATTTTTATTGCTAACTTTCAAATTGACAATACACATAGACAGTATTTAACTGTAATATTCAGCTGATGGTGAAAAAAAGGTAATAAATCAAGTATTTTGAATTTGAGAAAACAGAACTTAAATCACTTTTATTCATTTTAAGTCACGTGTGGTCAATAATATAGGCATAATATACATCATATCATGATTTTATAAACTTTTAACAGTGTTTAAGTAATAAATAATTAACTAATTAGTACTGTCTGTATACTAATAAAACCATTAATGTTTAATTCTCCGAGTTGTAGTACATTAATGTAAATAGTTTCAGTTTAAATGGCACGAAAAAAAATAAATTTAACAACAAAGATTAACAACACTTCCATGAAAATCTGTTTTCATTGAAAATATTTTTTCACAATTTTTTGCCGATTATTTGAAAAATAAAAATTATTACAATTGTAAAAATTTCCGATTTTTTAAAACACACTTGTATTCATTTTTCAACACACACAAAAAAAATAGTGTGTTACACCCTATCTTGGTAATATAAAACCTAAAGAAAAAAAAATCTGGAATAATTATATATATTGCACCTTTATGCAAATATGGAGAAGCATTAAAACTAAAAGTGATGTGAAATCCTTATCTGGTCTGAAGCAATGTCTGAGTATAATAGCAAAACTTGTTCGGTATATTTATATTAACTATTTTTATTCTTTCTGTTAAGTGCTTTTATAAGAATTTAACTAAACCTCAAGAAATGAAAAAAAAAACTTTTTGTTTAATCATCATTTTATTTTTCGGACATTTCCGATTTTTTTTTTTTTTTTTAAGATATTATTTCCTTGAACAAAAGAAATGAGCAAATAAAATAACAAGCAATCCATAGTATATAGAAAAAACATTGAAAGCAATTAATATAATATATTTTGTTTACTTGCGGCGTCGGAGAATTATATTCAAAATTAAAAATAAACAACAAGAACGTAAAATTTTGAAATTAGAAAAAACATTACTGTTTCTACAATAGAACAGCTATCCTTGTGTAATCAAAAACTTCTGCCAAGTAAGGTCTGTATAGCTTCCTCACCGTTTTCATTTGCTAAAAAATATCTATAATAAAAGGTCTAAAATTTTCTTATAATAATAAAATCTCTGGAAAAGCCATTTTAGAAAATTCAGGAATCACTTAAGATATATGGGCTTGATATCCACGAGTTTTGTTTAGCAGGAAATACCAAAATGATAAAAAGTTCCACATTTGCAGATTGCATATTTGATAACTCATAATTTAAAAAAAAATCCAGAAAATACTGAATATGTATCTCGCTACTGTTAGTGCAAATGACTCATGTGAAAATTGAGTGTTCTATAGGAGAGAATAAATACTATTTTTTTCTTTAAGATTTATTAATATAATTTTATATTTTATTACCCTCTGCTATTGTTCATAGTAGTAGACTGCTTATCTATTGCAGATTACATAATGTCAAAAATAGAATAAACACTTTTGCATACGACTTTTGTACTACCAGTAGTGATACAAACTTAATAAGTATATTTTCACTCGTAAAATGGATGGAACAGAAATCCGTAGGAAAAATTCAACTTTTGGCTTGTTCGGAGTTAACGAGACCAATACATTTCTTAAGTCAGAACGAGACTAATTAAGCTGAAATATAAAAATATGCGTGATGATCACATAACTTTGATATTTAAGAAGGAAATTGAATCCACGACGAACTGGCTGAACTTCAATGGAAATAAACATAATCACAATTTATGAATTTTTTTTTAAGAACTCAGAGTAAAAATTACTTAAAATTTACTGAAAATTACACGAAATCGAAGTAATACCAGAAAGTGTCATACCAGTAACGTTTGGAGTCGACTAATCAATACAGTATAAATTTAAAGAAAAATTGTTTTAATAAAACCTAAAATTTTATAACCCCATAACAATATTGTAATAACCTGACTCCCACTTCATATGATCAGTGACTTCCACATTTCACAGCCATTATATTGTTAACAATTATTTATATTAATTTTGATTATGTAATGGAATTTAATGAAATTGATGCTAAGTAATTTATATACTGTTCTCCGAATTCCTCCAAGTTTGCTTCAAACCGAATGCGGTGTTTTCAAACTATAGGCATATCAAATTACACATTTACTGATCTGAAAGCGGAAGTATTTTTTTTTTTAGTATTAGATCGAATTTGATAAAATTGATGCCTATTTCATTTTATGTTTACCAATCCCTAAATTTCTTCCACATTTGAGCCAAATCGAACTTGCGGTTTTAGAGATATAGACGTATCAAGGAAAACACGTTTGCTTATGTATAAGAAAGCAATAGACAGAATTCAATAAATTTGACCCTCCGTTATTTTATCACAAATACCTACATTTTATCGAACTTTGAGCCGTTTCTGAAATATTAGCATAGAATATAATAAAATGGATATGGGACCATCTAAATTCCAACCCACACAATTCGAGAAATTTTCATTAAAATCGGATAAGAGGTAGTAGGTGATATGCTGGTTACATTGATTTGACTATAGACAGACAGATACCGAACCAAATTTGATCCTTGATGTCTGAAACATAAACCGCGAGTAGAAATTTTAAATTCTGAGCACAAATTTTTTTTTAACCTTCTCGCACGAATACAATGCTTCCCTACCTTCGCTAGTGGGAAAGCAAATAAAATTAACGTACTGAAAAGTATATTTTTGCTAATAGTATTAAATTAGTACCAGCATTTTTATTTCATTTTATTTTTAGAACTTGTTTATTGAGAAATTTTAAAATCTGCCTCAAAGGACATTAGTATTATTAATGTACAATTTATGTTTTTTTTTATTAAAAAATAATAATGTTATAACTCGGATAACTTTCTCAAAGAGGAGAATGTAATACAGCTCATATTTTGTCTATCGAAAGAAACAACAAATGTTTACATACCATGGAATACACATGATGTGGGCGGTCTTCGATGTTTTGTCAACAAAGTAAACAAAACAGCGATGTTAGAGAGCTAATATATCATTGTTTTCAAAAACATTGATGAGGTTGACATATCTAGAACCGTAAAGTAGGATGAATTGACAAATATCAAAGCAATATCATTGCAATAATATTTCTGTGATAACATATTCTAAAAATTCCATGCTTCTTTTAAGATGTTCTTTTAAAAAAAACTACACCGTGTTCTTTAAACTACACAATAGAAGTGAAAACTTTTGATTAAAATCAAGTAGCGAAATATTTACCGAAAGCTACTTCATTTTTTAAATATAACTTCTGTAACGGAAGTCAGTAATTAAAAAACAAAACAAAAAAAAAAAAACAACAGAAAATAGAATACAAACGTATAAATTCATGTTTTTATGGCTAGTTAAAAAAATATCTGTACTGACTTCATCAAATCAGTTTCTGAAATCTCTATGGTATTAATATATTGAGATATTTTAGTCCAAATGTTCTAAACAGGCGTCTTCTTTGATTTTTGGTTAAGATACAATTTTTAATAATAGCTGATCATAAAAAGGATTAAATGCTGAACACCTCTCTCGCTTAGAGTAAGTCCCATTTTTAGTGTCTGGGATATTTTAATCCATAGGTAGAAACACTTAAATCAGGCGTCTCAATGAATTAGAGTTCAATATCCGAACCTGGCGGCTCAGTTTCATCCACTCCCCGCAAAAAAAAGTGCAAAACGCGCCTAATGTAGTTTTCACTTGAAAAAAAAAAAGAAGAAAACCAGAAAAGAATCTGATAAAAAAAATCCTGGTTTTAACATTAATTAACCAGATACAGATTAATTAATTAATTAATTAATATTACATGATTTTTTTATTTTAATTTATTATTCTAATATCTTGAAACATTCAAACTGTAAAAAGGCATTTATAAATATCTTTTGGATATTGTGATAGGAAGAAGTCATATAAAAGAACTTTAAAAATTATAGGAAATAAGAATTCTACATTTGATTCTAGTTAGGACCATTTTTATAGATTTTTCAGCTCGCCAAACGCCTCAAAAGAATGTCAACAACGGTCGATTCCCCAACTAAAAGTTTTCCGAGTGTTCCCGAACAGAGGCCCAAAGATTTTCTTCGATCATGGTCCAAAGAAGGTCAGAATCCACTGAAATTCTTCTCCCATCTTCTTTTTCTTTAAATGTGAATGTGATCTATCACTCACTTTTATTTCGAAATTCGACCAAAATAATTATAGTATATTTGTACCTGTGAAAACCCAAAAGCACCTCTTAGAAAAATGTGTAACCATCTCGTTTGAAATTGTTACTACATTTTCTTATTTTATTTGTTTTGCGTATTAATTATATCTCTTATTAACTTGTCAATATTACCTGAGTATATTTAATTGAACTGTGAAACTCTAGTGAGAATTCTCATATTAGATAGATATGTTTTTCCTAATGCATTCCAAGTTATTGTAAGTATCAACATTGGAACATGTATTTACGTATAGGAGCAGACTTTCGATTTTGGTTGGAGAAGGAAGGATATGGAACAAAAAAAAAAAAAAATGTTAGGAGTTTTTATTATGTTTATTGAATTGAATTTTGAATTGTCCATTACTATTGCAAATAGGTGTTTTTTTTTAAATGGAGATTATATCTGCATAACTGAATATTTCTTTAATCTTAAAATGTTAAATAAATATAGGAGACCCTTGAGATTCTAAATTTCCAACGAAGAAGTTTATGACAGTAATAATTGTGGCGGCTTAAGCCAAAAAAGACAAATATTTCCTTAGCTATGCCCGTCACTGTTGCGCTTACCCTATACTGCCTTTCAATATTTAAATTACGATTTATTCCTCTTCGATCAGTCGACTTTTGAAACTATTTGAAACCTTAATTTTTTTTATTAAGTGTAGTAAATTTTTAATTTATGAATTTGTATTTGTCCAACCTCATGAAATATCCTTTCGTTTGATACCTCATTCATCAAAGTACATCGCTCCTGCTCCTGAGTGCCGAAAAGGGATCTATTCTACCATGCTATATATATATATATATATATATATATATATATATATATATATATATATATATATATATATATATATATATATATAAACAGTATGGTATATATATATATATATATATATATATATATATTATATATATATATATATATATATATATATAAACAGTATGGTATATATATACCATAGAGCTTTGTTTGAATTACGACCTATGAATGAAAAAGTTACAACTACTGCATACCTACAGACAGAATGGAACACTTGAAGAAACTTTTAATTAAATTTCGTATGAGACAGGGTTAGTCTCCGCCCAACTAAAACACATTATATGCCAACGATCTTAACAACTAAATTAGCTTTCGCATACGTGCTGAATCCATGATGCGAGGAAAAAGATAACCTGGAAAGCTTCAAGCTCCCACTGGCTCTAGTCCAAACAGACATTAGCGGCACCGTTTATTTAGTTTACTCGCAACTTTTATGCCAAGAATATCCTGCTGAGAAATCTGGGGGCTCTGCCACCCAACGGCCATGTAACCTCTTTCAAATATCGAGAAGGAAATTTCCAGATAAAGGATATATAAAAAGGGAATAATAAAAAAAGAAAGAATAGATTCCATTCCGTCACGTCTTAGCGGCACGAGCAGGATTTAAAAGAAATTCCAAGGAGCTTCCGGTGCAGTTTCGACGACCAATGACAGTGGATTTAAAGAAATCGAAGGAAACAAAATAAAAGAAATTTTAAAAAATAAAGGAATTTCAAGAATATATATATTTTTAATTTTAATAAAAATGTCTTTTCATTTTTATTAAATATTTTATTGTAACTTATTATTTTATTGTATTTTATTAAAACCAGAAAATTTTTTTTTTATAGAAATACTTAAATTTATTTGTTCACTTGGAACCAAACAAAAACATAAATAATAAAAATAAATTAGTTCTAAGATTTACCACAAAACAGTTTTAAAAAACTGGACTATGCTATAATTAAAATTAAATTACAGATGTCCAACATGAGGCATTATATTCATTAAAATATTACTCTGTTGTGAAAGTTATTCATTGTAATATTATGTCATTATCAAATTAACCAAGTACCGAGCTATGTATGCAACTTTTTAAATTTAAATAATTTTTAATAAAAATAATTAAAGTGAAGAGAAAAAAATTATGCATTTAAATGTTGCCTCATGCAATAATTTTACTATAAAATTTTATTTAAACTATGACACTATCAATATGTTAAATTTGAAACGTCAAAGACAATTAAACTGGAAATCTTAAAGACCACCTATATAATAGCGAGAAAAAATAGTATATTCCGAAAACGTTAATAAAAAAAAAGAAACATCTGACCGACTTCAGGATAAAGACGAAAAAAATGGATATGAAAGAATTAGATAAAACAAATATTTATAATAATTAGAGAAGTTTAAAATAGAAGACTTATCACTTGTTCGCGGACAATTGATTGCCTCTATATATTTAAAAATAAATATTATGACAAATTGTAATAAGTACAATTTTATAATAATAATAATAATATACTACTTTTTTGGGGAAATTATAGCTCAATTTACAGGTAGTTCTAAAAGATACAGCTATTGGTCTAGTAAAGAAAATATGTTAAAAAATTAACTATATTCTGGAGTAAACGTAGCATATTTAAGGAAGAAAAATATTGAATTTCAAAACCAGTTGTTTTTATTTTGACCATAAGTAGTTTTAGGAATTTAGATTATTACAAATGTATTTTTATGATGACCACAAATAATGATAATAATAATAGTTTTGTAAATTAAATGTCTGAGTTGTGATGGGCTATAAGAAAAACAAATATTTAAGATAAATGTTATAAAATGAATGTAAGATACACTTACATTTTTGCTTATGTTAACAGGAAAAGAGATTCATTGACAAAAAATGTGTCTGATCCTCTAATCTAGGGTCACTGAATTAGTGAATCCAGAAACGTCACATTTTTCAGCTATTTGGATTCCAAAGTTCATAATTAAAATGTTGACGTGTTCTATGTCCAAAAACATTGAAAGCCTAACTTTGAAAAATCAGATTACAAAGTAGTGAAAACGTTTGGAAGTAGACAAACTTTATAAAAACTTAAAATACCATTGTTCTTTATGATTCATTTCATTTAAAATTGTATAATTAATTTAAGGTTGAGTAAAGATGTTTAATTCAGTATCCGATAAAGCATGTGAACAATGGATTGAATTAAAAAACGATTTTTAGAAAAAAATTATGGAAAATTTTCATATAAACCATAACTCGGAAAATATGTTATGAGACGGAATCAAAAGTGATTTTTCTTAGAACTGTTAACCCGAAAACCTTATTACTATCACATTAATAAAATTTATATTAACAATAAAAAGTATAGTAGAAATGTTCTTCTATCAATATGATCTCTGAATATATTTTATTGAATATATATATTTTAAAATAAATATTTAATTTCAATACATATTTTTTTGCTTATCAAGATAAAGGCACAAGAAACAAAAAGTAGAGATACAATAAGACGGAAGCTTGGATAGTTATTATATAATAAATAATTTTCGTCAGATTACACATGCTAATTATTAGACCCATCTATAGGAGTCCAAAAAAATATTTTCGAGAAAAAAAAAACCTGACAAGTGTTTATTTTTCAAGTATTCAATGGTCAGAAACTACGTAAAACGTTATTTTAACTCAATAGGTCGATTAAATGTAATTTAATGGGTTGATACAATACTTCAGTGTTGACACCATTTTTGAGGTATGTGATATGTCATTAACGAGTTTATGATACAATAATGAGGCCACTGTTACAGATAAAACATATGTGTCAATGGAGTTGGTAACAACAGTTAAAAAAAGTCTGCCAAGTAAGGTCAGTATAGCTTCCTCACCGTTTTCATTGGCTAAAATATTAAAATATTACAAGGTATACAATTTTTCGTATGAGAATAAAATCTCTGGGAGAAGCCGATTCGGAAATGAGTTACCCTTCAACATTCGCGGGTTTGATATCCACGAATTTCGTTTATCAGCTGATATTAAAATGCGAAAGAGTGCCGTTATTTGAAGATTCCATATTTGATTATCTTTAATTAAAACAAAAAATGCATACTGAACATACATTTCACTTAGTGCAGAAGGTCGTATGTCAAAATTGAAATTTTTGCAAGAGTGAGTAAAAACTCATTATTTCTTTTTGATTAGTATCATTCCATAATTTATTGCAATCTGCTATTTTCCATTGTAGGAAAGTACTTATATCAGTTGCAGACTAAAAAAAATTCACCTTTAGCACAAATAGAATAAAAGTTGAAAATTTTTACATATGACCTTTTGCACTAATAGTAATGATATATACTTAATAGGTATGTTTTCACTAGTAACATGGATGAAACTAGAAAATCCATCGAACAAATTCAACTTATTGTTTGTTCGGAGTTAACGTGACCAATACTGTGACCAAGTCAGAACAAAACGCTTTAAGCTAGAAAATATAGAAATATGGGTGAAGTACATTAAAACCTAAAATTTTATAATCCCATAACAACATTGTAATAACCTAACTCCCACTACATATTAACTCCGAACAAAAAAAAATGTTGAATTTTTCCTAAGGATTTTTTGTTCCCTCTATTTTACGAGTGAAAACATAAGAATTTATTAGTTTTCATACTATCCTGTTAAACACTCAATTTTTACATACAACCTTTTGCACTAATAGTAGCGATAATTTTTTTTTTAATCACGAACTATCAGATATGCAATATGCAAATGCGGAACTCTTTCGCATTTTGGTATTAGCTGATGAAGAAAACTCGTGAATATCAAACACGTATATGTTGAGGCATAACTGAATTTCCGAAAACGGCTTCTCCCAGAGATTTTATTCTCTTACGAAAACATTTTAGATCTCGTAATAGAGATATTTATATCTAATAAAAACAGTGAGAAAGCTATACCTTACTTGGCAGACTTTTTTTTTAATGGAGTCCGCAAAAAATATTTTTATAGTTCTGTCAGTGATAAATACCTACTTAAATTGGTTATATGTAAACGCTATGTATAATTTCCACTTTAAATTATTTAATTAGAGTCATATTTTTACATCATTAATCTTATATTAATCATCGTGGATTAATACGAGATTATTAATTGAATAATATATAAGCGTATATAACGTATTTCTTAAAACGAAAATTTATTTCTGGTTTCTACCAACTTGTTATATTTTATAAGAACTTTGAGGTTTACTCAATAAATACATCTAGATTTTGAGACTTAATTTTTATTTTTTCATGTCCTAGTGTGACCAAAAAAAATTATTTTTAGAATGGAATCTCATCAAATAAAATTTTATTGTGTGAGATTCCATTAAATGTTTCTCAAAAAATATCAAATCATTGAGGTTTCAGCTTTTATTTTCGCTATAGAAAGCGATATTTTCCGACAAAGGAAATTCATCATGGACTCGAAAAATGGTGTTAAAAGGTGATAAATGTTAGATTAGAAAAACTCGGATTTATTTATTTATTAAAAGTGGAGAAATGAAAATCATATCAGCTATCAAAAAAAAAAAAAAAAAAGAAATAAAAATACAATCGCTTCTATTAATGAAAGAAGTGATCTTGAAAATAACAATAAACTTTGCCTATCTGACTGAGCCTCCATTGTTGAGTTAACCCCCTTGACTTTTAAATCACATGAAACATCGTCCCTCACATAGGAGATAAATCGTTCATAAATCTCTTTAAATGGATCTTTTCTTCTTTGCAATGATAATGACAAGAGATATGGAAAAAAGATTAAATTATTTCAATTATTCCATTGAATGCGTTTCAAAGCCAACGATACGCTGATAGTGATGTATAATATAAATATTAAAAAGAACCTAATCAGAAGAATTTAAAATTTAAAAAATCTTGAAAAGAAGCAATTATGCATATTCATAATTTTTGTTACAGATATAAAAAAAAAAAGATTAAAAACGAAATATATTTTTTATTCATGAGATTGTATTTCGTTGAAATGTATTTTATTTTCTAATTATCTTCAACACACTCCCCGCTATGTATATATATCTATATATATATGTATATATATATATATATATATATATATATATATATATATATATATATATGTATATACATTTTTTTTATATATATAGATAGATAGATAGATAGATAGATAGATAGATAGATAGATAGATATACATAGAGGGGATTATGTTGAAGATAATTAGAAAATAAAATACATTTCAACGAAATACAATCTCAATAAAGTATATATATACTTTATTTTATTTTTTCTTCTCCTAATCTTTACGCATAGTCACATAAGTATCTTAGGGAACATATGTATATCATTTTTTCTTTTTTTTTTTACAATTTATTTCTTTACATATCAACAGTTATTATTTTTTTTTTTTAATTTTTATATTCCATCACTACAATGCTTTGCCTATAAAATTGATTTTGCGTTCCTTTCTAATTTCATTTAGTGATTATTATATGACTATTGTTTTAGCTCCAATATTGTAGTACTGAACACCTATTACCCAACTATTCTCGTTAATTTATCTTTAGAGCTATTATACTTAACTTATTACTAGTATTTTGTTATTATTCATTGTAATAGGTCTTGTGGCCAGATTTATGGTTAATTTATATGAACAATACTGTTATTCTAAAGGAACCTAGTCCCAGAATAAAGATGATTTTTCTATTTCTGTATTTAATCGAATTCATACTAACAAAACCACTGTCGTGAACATATATTAGGATAGCAAGGTTATAAAAATTATGTGATTAATAGAAGGGAAAAATGGTTGGGGCGAACAAAAAAAAAAAAAAAAAAAAAAAAAATAGTGAAAATAAATAAGTACACTTATTTTTATTTTTGGCGACGTTTTGGCCGAAAGTTCAGGCCTTCACCAGAGCTAAGAAAAACAGATAACAGTAAACTATTAACATTAAATAATAAAAAAATATAATATGTAGGTGAAAGGCATAAAATATGTAGGTAGAATAAACTTAAAGTAAAATAATAACAACAACAGAAAACTAAGAAATAAATAATAATAGCATGTGTGTGTGTTTATATTAGGAGAGTAAAAGAAATATATATATTAGGAGGGATTTTCATCAAGAGTGATCATCTGGTAATAACAGTTATTATCAACCAGCAGCGATTACCACTCCTCAGAGGATACTGCTTAGCAGAATATTAATTGAAATTTCCAACTTCAATTAAGAGGCAAGTAATGGAAACTGCCGTCTTGTTGGTGTGCCCCGGATGTCACCCAGCAAGGAAGGAAGTTGTTGAGGAAGAAAGAAACTAGGTTCGTTAAGAAAGTAAACACTCTCAAAGGGCGTTGGATTAGTTTGTGGATTAGGTGCGTCTTCGACCGAGGACTCAGCTGGATTTACGAGCGGCTATCAACTGCATTCTTAAGAATAAAAATCCAGTTTAGGGCCCGAACAAGTAATCCATTATCGATAATGAGACCATTTTCGAAGAAGGTAGTTTAGTCTAATTTAGCTAACTGCAAACAACATAAACTTTCATAATTATAACATTATAGAAAACATTCAAATCTGAAAAAAAAAATGGGTGTATCATATTGTATTTTGATTCCATAGGAAAAAAATATTACACAAGTTTTTATAACTATGTAAGAAATATGTCGCTGTAAAAACATGACTCCTAATTAACAAAGAAGATGTGAATGAGTTTTAGAAGTATTTGATCTATTTATTTAATTTTATTTCACTGACCTGTATATGTAATATATACTAAAGGAAAGTATTGGGATCGTGTAAATTTTCGAATCTGAGTTTTCAACGGAAATAGACTGATGTCTCCTGAGTACAAATAACCAAGTCCCGCAAAATAGTCTGTGTGTATTCGAACAGTCTAGTTCAAAAACAAAAAGTCGTACGAAACTGATATTACGTATTTAAGAAAGGTATATGACTCGGATGTTACAGTAACTTTTTCCTTAAAATCGGCTTACCGGAAGTGCCACTTTATATCAACGCTGAACTAGATTTTTACAATTTTCTCAAAAACAGTTCTAACGCTTTTGATTAAACTCGGTATATCATTGTATAATTAAGTAGTCTTTAATATCGTTTAGTTCTTATCCCGATTGATGTCACTTTACAGGACTTAAATGCCGAACGTTGATATACGTCTTCCTCTAAAATGCGTTTCATATGGTTTGTTTGAAAAAATTAACTCTCTTTCATTGACGGTAACTATAAAAAATGGCTGAACATAAAGTTTGACGGAATATGATAGTTGGAAACTGGAGAAAAAAAGAAAATAATACTTATCCACGTTGAAAACGAATCTCCAGAAATAACTGTCAGAAGGTATATGTATAATATATCGTTGAAAAGCAGAGAATTTTAGAAAAAATAATATAAAATAAATAAAGTTGTAAAAGGTAACGGAGAGTGACGAAAAAAATATATACAATAATTTCTGAAAACTAACATTATTTAACGTAATTCACATGTGTCTAATGTGGAAATTAAATGAAATTTTCTTATTAAATGTAAACTTTATTTTTTTTTTAATTTGAAAAAAAACATTTAAAAATCCATCTAATCGAGGCAATGACATTGTTTAAAATACTATTATATTTTTTGTGTGAAAGAAGTAGAGAAATAAAAAAATATTTCTTGGATATGATTATAACCTTAAATACATTTACTGTAGTTTAATAATTCTAGTTCAGATATATTTAAATAATTACGTATCTATAGGCCATTTATTCAGATAAATCATCAAGTGAATATTTTGGAAAATTATATTAATAATTAATTTTCCCTTTCTGAAATCTCAACATTATTCACTTTCAATTAGTGTGACAAGTTTTGACCTATCCATGACAGGCAATGAAAATCACTTAATTTTATTTTAGTAAACTTTATATAAAAATATTAGTTTAATAACTAATAGTCCTACAATTCATAATCATTTATAGGTTAAATATTCAGATGTATTTTCAAATTAATCTGGGTATATATAAGTCTTTTGGTTGACAGAATGACTTACTCCAATTTTATATTCTTTATTATTAATTTTAGTGATGTTTCTAGTAGTGATGCTATGTTTTTTTATACACCATATGATATATTTTAGTGCAAAAAATGTATTCATACGGTTTTGCCGTATTTTCGTGCTTGTTAGGACAGAATGAATCCACTATCATTGTTAGTTTGAAGAAATTCTTTCAAATATTCCAAGTTGAATATAAAAGGATAAATATATCGCCATCACTTAAAGAAACCACAGCTATAAGAAGAGAACATGTCTAGATAAAATGGTTTGGATTTGGTAGAACGATCCCTAGGATCAGAGATGATTTTCATACAATATTCTAATAGTCCCCTTCGGCAGATCCTCTCTCCGCCTCGTAGAAAAAGAGGGATAAAATAGATCCCTTATCCTCCAAGCCCGGTTTTCCAAACAGAAATAAAATGTCAGGGTTTGAAGATGGTAGCATGCTTAAGCATCATACATTTTTTTTTTAATAAGCAGCTGGTAAATTTTCTTTAATGTTAAATGACTTTTTAAAAATTATCTGTGGATTTAAAAAACTATAACATATATAAAATTGATGTGAAATATTGAAAATATATTAACAAATTCTGAATCTTCCACAAACCTTTCTATTTTTCACAATCTAACCTCTCTACAGACCTGACCACTACTCTTGGTTAAAACGTTAATTCTTCTTTAGCTTTTAGTTAAAATAAAAAAAATTAAATCAGATGAGTTGCAGTACGGTTTGATTAAAAAAAAAAGAAATGGTTACTTACAAAACAATAAAATTCTGACCGCTTAACCAGCTATTTGATTCCAACAACAGTTAAGTAAATTTCCTCAATCATTTACTATATGTTGAATCAAAAACGTGACAGCTTGAACCGATGCTTAACGTAATATAATGGGTAATAAAAAATAAACACTTATTTTTTTCGGCTACTCAATAAAAGATAAAATGGAATCCTTCAAGCAACTATCACCAAAAGTCACTTTCGGTTAAAAATAATTCTTAATAACTTTTCAGCTGAATTTTCTTAAATTTAATATTAATAAAATACATAATTTTTGTATACAATACACAATATATATATATATATTAATATTTTCGGAAACGGTTAGGAAATATAAATGGTATAGTGACAAAAACATTGGAGTATTTGTAAATGTTTTGTAAAAAAAAAACATATTATTTATTCAGCTACAAATGCATTTAATTACGTACACTAAATTGGTGTTTGACTAAATTCCTGTTTGACTATATTATGTGAACAGTCTAAAAAAAAATATTCTTACAGATCTCGTTAATCGAACCACATCTTAATATTTATAGTCGACCGAACTGAAGTTAATCAATTCGTACAAACTGAACAAATATTAAAGAATCACTTTATTTTCATAAAACGGTGCTGCCCAATCATATTGAGTTCTTACAAACACAGCATTACTTATTAATCATTATAGACAATTTTTTAAAACTTATATACAAATATACAGTATTAACAATATATATGAGCATAGTATACAATTTATATATATATATATATATATATATATATATATGTGTGTGTTACTTTTATATATTTTTTCTGTTTTTTTTTTTTAGAGTTTCTTTCATTTATTCATTACCATTCTACATCCCCTTATTTTCCTTCTCTCCCCTTATACATTTCTCTTATTCCCTCCTCTCTCTTTATATAAATAAATAAATAATATAAAAATGGTGTAACACATGCATGTTTCCCACCCATGAACAAACTCTCTCCCTACCCGCTCCAATGCACATTGTGGTGGATGATTCCCAAGGAGTAGAGGATTATATTCTCGACCAACCTTGCCACGTCCTTTATGTTGACACCATGGCCCTACATTTAAAAACACTACAGTATATTGCATTCGACTACTTAGACCATTCTATTCTCTTCACTAAATTAAAATCTCTATCCTTTTCCAATAGTTCTATCTAATGGTTCCAATCCTTTCTTTCTGACAGGACTCAAGCCGTTAGTATTCCGAATCAACCCTTATCTTCTTTCCACACTTTGTCTCATGGAGTAGCCCAATGTTCAAGCATTTCTCCTATCCTTTTTAATTCTTACATCAATGACCTTCCTAGTTCAATCCACCATTTTTCATACCATCTATATGCTGATGACTCCCAAATTTAATTTTCTTTCCGCCCACTGAGTTATTAGAAGCGTTTGCGAATATTCAGAGAGACCTAGATAGGATAAGTGCCTGGGCAAGCTTGAATAAATTAAAATTGAATGCAATGAAAACTCAGACCATTCTTATAGGTTCCAACTCCCTCCTTAGATCCATTTCCACCCATCCTTCCTTGAATATTAATGACCAACCAATCTCCTTCACCTCCTCTGTAAAAAACTTAGGAATTACCATTGATAAAAACCTATCATGGAATCCCCATATTGCTCAAATCTCCAGAAGGTCAATTGCTACTCTTAAATTGTTTCATCGCTCTCGCCAGCATCTCCCACAACCTATCCGCAAGCTCCTCGTTTCCTCATTGATTTTACCCTACTTTGACTATGGCTTTGTGGTATACGGTGACCTCTCGTTGGAGCTTGAGGACAGACTGAAGAGAATCATGAACTGTTTTTTTTTAAGATTCGTCTTCGGCACTTCGAGATGGTCTCATGTGTCCCACCTATATGCCGAGTCAAAGTGGCTCTTCCCCTCATCCCGCCGCCTATACTTCCTTGGAAATTTCTTATACTAAACGATCAACTCCCAGCACCCTTCCTATATCTGTTGTCTCCTACAGCCTAAACCCTTAGTCCACTCAATAAAAACGAGGTCCCGTGTTTCTGACCTCTATATTCTATTCCACAGGACAAAAATCTATGAACGTTCCTTCTTAGCCCGCTCGTCCTCGGAATTCTATGCCACATAACATCCGTCATGCCTCTTTCCTGTCAACTTTCAAATACCTTCTTTTCCAATATCTCCTTACATCCCAAACAGAAGATTTACCACCATAAATTTCATTTTATGAACTGAATTTGCGTGAAGTAAATGGTGGTGCCTACTGTTTAAGTTTTAACATAAAACAGCAATGATCTTTGTCACCTAGTTTGACTATTATTTTTACTATTTTTTTTTTCTCTTCTCCTCAGGTTGTGCTTTTTCTTTCGGGTATATATGTTTATATTTTATATTTTTGTCTTTCTGTGTCCCAATATGAGAATGTACGTATAAATAGTTCCTTTTATTTATTTATTTTTTCCCATTACACCACAAGTAATCCTAAAATTTTATTTTATCTTAGTGTCTGCATATTATTATATAAATCACTGTAGATATTATTACATTTTGTATTAAGTTAGTTTTCTATTAGATAGCCTATTGTTTATAAATTGTGTAGTTATGTATATATAAATATGTAATTTCTCTTCTATTTTTTTTTTTCATTACAGTTAAGTAATTTTGAGAAGATTTTATGTTCATTTGTATATATTTTTTGTTTTTTATTTTTTACTGGTTACATACTTTTTAAATAACGTATATAATATTAAAATTTTTAGAAGTTAGTTTTTGGCCAGATTTGTACTTTACTTTGTATTAACTCATCATTGTTATTCTAAAGGGACTTAGTCCCAGAATAAAGTTTAATTTTCTATTCTATTCTATTCTATATTGGCCTGATCTTTGAAAGAATGACAAGGACCCCGAAAGTCAAAACAAAAAATCTCTAAACCATAGGCAAAGACTTTTATACTTCATGGAAAACGATCGAAATTGAAACTCAGACTGTTTAGGAGACAAAATATATCAGTTTCTCATGGCCAAACTATGGGTTATGATTCTAGACATAATTTCCAACAAAAAATTTCATTTGATGTATGGGCTGAATTCGACGGGACAGGAGTTACAATTATGTCTTTTCTTAAAAATGTCTCGTTTTCTCTTTCATAGGAAGCGATAATACAAAAAGTATTTAATTTAGGTAATTAAAAATCACATTATAGTAAACCAGACAAAATTTCCTTCAAGTAGAGTTTTACTTTGTCAAAACCATTAAAGGGAAGTTTAAGTTCCCTTAAAGTTAAAGTCCCGTTTAAAGGGGACTTTAAGGGGGAACGTCCAAACTGTGCTAAGTATGTTTTCAGTAAATCATGGATTCGCTATATTTTTTTTAAATTTTACTTCAACTACAATACAGCTACATCATTCGTATAAAAATGTCTTTAAACTATAAGCTTTAATTATATATTAATTTATTTGATGTTTATTTTACTGAATCACTAGTCTGTTCTAAAAAAAAACCTCCAATAAATTAAATCTTATATTTTTAGAAAATGTTTATAAAAGTGATGTATCTGTATTATAGTTGAAGCATAAAAAAAATATATATATATCGCGAATAATCCATGATTTAATTTAAAATACAACTAGGCGTAGTTTAGCCGCCCACAAGCTCCCATAAAATGGCTTTGACAAATACAAACTCTACTTGTATTTGAAGGAAATTTTGTCTAGTTTACAATAAAGCAATTAATTATGATCACGTGATCACCTTAAGAAAAAAATAAAATTAGACGATTTACATCAAATAAAAATTTATTTGGCTTTTTTTTTTCTAGTATATATATATGTGTGTATATATAAATGCCAATTTCAAAACTACAAAAATCTTATTTCAATCAAAGAACTCAAAATTTGTCAGTAAAAATGTTTAAAATCAAAGGCAAACAGTGTCGGTATTTGTTGTTTGCAAGAGTTAGAATAATAAAGAACAAACTTATAAAAGAGAATTTTAATAATTGCCTACAAAGTACTTGTGGTATAAAATATACAGAACTCGAAACCCTGCTTACTCTTAAGCGCGAACTAAATCTAAACTCATCACTATTCCTGGCAACTGCTCCAATCACACTTGGAATGGTTTAATCAACACCGACAACGCATTACCGGACATTACTATTCACTCCTGCTGGTCCGCCAAAGCTTGCTTTAGTTAAAGCAATACCGATTGTTGAAAGCAAAGGCAATTAATTCATAATGACGATCTATGTAGTTTATGTCTACAGAGTATTTTGTAAGTAGTAATCAACCATTTATTATACAATTCAAGTAATTATACTACATAAAAAGTAAATGTGAAGTATAAACATAAAAATAAAAAAAAAAAAGGTCATGATATAACTTATGATGGAACTACCTATGGTTGCAATTCAATAACTGTTCTTAGTTAGGAGCTCTCGTGAAAACGTTTACATGACTCATAAAAAGTAAAAATAAAATTATCAACACCTTTATTCATATACAGTGGAACAACTAGAGATCGTATTTAACACAACGACTTGTATCCAAAGTGATATTTATTTCGGAATAAATCTACAGTGTAATGAATAAATAAATGTTAACAGGCTTTTGAGCTCTAATAAGTTAGATAATAGTTATATCTAAGGTGTCTCAGTTCTTAATAACCATTCTCAGGGATGTAATTATTTACAAAATTTCCAACAAAAACGTTCATTTAATGTAGAGGCCGATTGTGAACGGAAAATTTTGTGTTTTCTTAAGTTGATAACGTTTTTTTTGGAATTACTCAAAAACTATTCGAGATAATTAAATTCTAAGTACATCATCGTAAAGTAAGTTAAATTCTTTTGAGATAACAGTGATTAATTTACTGAGGCAATGAGAAACGAGACTTTCAAGAAGTCAAATTCAGCTGTTGCATAGCGATATGCTGTTACTGTGGCTACTACTGTTCTGCGGCTGTATAAAACTTCCTGAAAGTTCATTTTTTAATTGAACTTACTAAATTTTATCACTTTTTACTTAACAATTTTTGTCTATCTTCTGTTAATTTTTCCTAAAATTCGTTTCTTGAGGTTTTATTTTTTACATACATTAGGCCATTATTCACCAACATTTTATTTTTTATTTATTAGCTACTAATTACGACGTTTCGACTATACTAAGGGCCATTTTCAACTCTTAAGGAATTCTCCATTAGATATTTATTATTAATGTCACATTAATTTGTTTAGTGAAAAATTAAATTGTCCTGCTATTTAAGAGTTTATCCTTCGTAATGGAGGAGTCATTAAGACTTGAAAATGGCCTTTAGTATGGTTTAAACTTCGTAATTAGTAGCTAATAAATAAAATGTTGGTGATTAACGGCCTAATTTATGTAAAAAATAAAATTGTTGTGTACTTTATGATGGTGTACATAGAATTTAATTACCTTGAACAGTTTTTGAGGAATTCCTTCTTATTCAATCAAAACCTTGACTACATTAAGAAGAATATAAAACTGGTCCCAACTCATTTTTCGTTCGGAATCGGCCCTTGCATCAATTGAACTATTTTGTTAGAAATTTTGTCTACAATCACATCTCTCACCCAGAGTTTGTTAATTAACAACTGAAACACCACAATCTGACATTTTTAATTGTGATAAACAGAACATTACTATAGGAAATTGAAGTACTTAATTTATAAGTTTTTGACTGAAGATTTTTTTTTTTTTTTTTTGTAATCACATTTATTGTAATTTACAACTGCATTACATGAAAAAAAAACAACTAGTAAATTTGAAATAAGTAACATGATATGTACAGCATGAAGAGAACTACGAAAGGTAGCACTCCAATTATATTTCTATATAAGAAGGTCCCGAGGCCATCTTCTTTTCAGACGCCTCGGAGGTTTATCAGGAATTTTTTTAAATCTTTTTATTGAGAAATAATACATTTTGCCACATTTAAGGGCACTGAGTACTAAAGCTGGGTGAGGCCCATTCATACTGTATATACAATTATCAGGAATAGAAGAGGAAGCAAGGCTGGAAACAAGAGGTTTCGGATGGTTCAGAAGTTTATTATATAAGCGAAATCGGAAACATATGGTGCATTAAGGTCGTTGTGGATGACTTTATTTGTGATAAGGTAGAGACCATTGAGGATTAACTTTTAAAAAAATGATATAATGGTATTTGTTTTTTTATAACACTATTCAATGCATGTGAAGTATACCATTGTTATTAAAATATCTGGTGTGTTTCGTTATTAAAATATCTGGTTTGTCCACTCACACGACTTTCCTACCTATTTCAGAAAAGTTTTTATATCTTTACATATGTTCATAACAAAATAAAAACGAATCGAACTAGATTTATTTTCCTGAAAATTGATCAAACAAAAGATTTGAGTACGATTTATTTGATAAACTAAAGAAATGTAAGCCCGCTTAAGGTAGATTAGTGTAAAAATTTCAATGCCCTCTAATATTGCTTATCAAAAACTTTTTGCCTTAGCTTAGTATTGTCAAACAATAATTTCTGTTAAAAGAAGAGGAAATAGTGAAGATTGTGTAATGCGGGCAACAGATTTTCTTACTTTCACTTAGTCATCTAAAAATGACTTATTTAGTCATATAAGAATAAGTACTATCATTCATCCCTTTCTGATACCAGGTTATGAATCCGTAATCTTACATTGGAAATGGAATAGCTGTAACTTCGTTAATAGTTGTCCGAAATGAACGATTTTTATATGGCTGGATGGATTAGAATGAACTGTATCATCGCTAACACTGGTTCAATTCCGATATTTTTTTTTTAAATTTAATTACCTTTCAAAAATTTTATAATAAATTTTAACGTATAATATATACTTGAGGAGTTAGGCCCCATAAAATTTTTCTTTTCTTTATAACATTTTTTGCTGATTTTTTTCGGGAATTAAGTCTATATACCAAAATTTAAAGCACAGGGGTTAAAACATTATAGGAAAGTTTAATCAAAATCGTTAGAGCCGTTTTCGCGCTACAGTCTATAGAAAAACGTGTTTTTCATTTATTGCGCGCAAGCTATTGCGCATGGAGCACCGAATTTCTGTCACAGGCATCAGTAATCAAAATCCTAAAAAATAAAAAAAGAAGCAACAAAATCGGTTCAGTAGTTCCAGAGAAAATCTTGGCACGGACAGACCAATGGCTAAAAATGTGTTTTCGGACTCAGAAGGCTCTGAAACGTATAGATCCGTCGAAAACCGCATATTGGAAATTTGACCCGATTGCAATACTTTCCTTACCTAGTATAGGTAGCAAAGTAAAAAACAAAAAAAAAAAAAACATAATTATAATATATTTTATTTTTTCAATAATATGCACTGTTGGAGACTGCAACGTTTTTTCATAACATCGGGCAAAGAAACATACATAATTATTTTGGTCTTCATCATGATCACGACTCAACCTCTTCCATAAATAGTTATTCAAACGATAAACATAGCATATTGGTCATCAGGGTACACCAAAGGGGAACCTAGAGAGCGTCAACATCGTAAGATCCTCCTCTGTTTACCACCATTATCCTTCTGGGTCATAGCTTGTCCTTCCCTGTTTATATCTTCCTTTAATTCAAAGGCTTTCTCGCTGATAACTTTTGTCCAATTAATATCACAAATTTCTGGGATATCTTACAGTAATTGTAAAATATTGTGGTAGAACATTTAGACATACACAAAAATACATGTGATAATTATAGACTAATAAACTGAAAAGCTTAATCCATTTTAATTCGCCTAGTTGCGTTCACTAACGCGAAAATCGTGACTGTTAAGGTTTAAATCCGTGTCTCGTGTGTTAACAGCAAAAGGTCAAAGAACGGCCAAAATTATTTTTATTTTATATTGAAGAACATGTAATATCTGATGTAAAGTAATTTTCCTCTATAATTGACCTATTTCATAGCTATTTTTATATAGGAACAGTTCATTTCAGACCTTTATCTTTATCTGAATCTTTAGTTTGTTTTAGAAAATATTTTATCAATTCTCAATCCTGAATGTGCTCGTAAGAGTCTATTTTTAAAACCACATTGCTCAAAATAATCATTATCGTGCCGTACATGTTAACTACTTCACTAACGCGTGTATTTTTTAATACTTCTGTCTAGACTGTGATAGAATCAATAATAATTCTATAATACGTTTAAAAGGTTATTCCTATATATACTCTCTTTCTCACCTGTGGTGTTCCTCAGAGCCAACTGCTTAACCCTAATTTCCATAAATTGTATACATGAAAATGGTTCAATCTGTATAACATTTTTATAAAAAAAAAAAACAACTACCAAATGTAAGTACAAATGTGTATATATTTTCCATTTATTATTATTATTTTTTTTTAAATAGAAAGAGATTAAATTGCTTCATTGGCGTTAAATAGACAAATAAAAGCTTTATAAATTATTACCCAATTGTTTATTACATTAAAACAGTTATAAGTTCAATATTTATAGCGAACGACTTTAACTACAACATAGAAAAATATATATATACCAAAATTAGTACATTTAAAAAGATGTATTTAATATTATATCTTTTTAATAAGCTACCTATATAATTATAAAAATTGTCATTCCAGAAATAGGACTCTACTACTAAGTTTGAGAAATAAATAAAAAAAAAAAAAACGATGCAGCGCCTAAACCAATTAACCGATTTTAATGAAAAGTGGCCTTAATCTTCTTTTCGAAGAACTCGGAGCCGGAAAAATTAATTACGATGTTAACATTAGATATTAGAAAAATACAAGAAGTATTAACGTTTTTGTAGATATTGTATTGAAAGTATATTAAATTACCTAAAAAATAACAAAGTAAATCATTAAAATCGGACGATTAGATAAAAAGTTATGTTGTTCCAAATATTTAACAAAAGTTTTGTCTTAAAGAATATGAATGGCGGATCTTTGTAATTAATGGATAGATTTTTATGTAAGTTTTTTTATCGCTTAAGAAATTTAAATGTCTTCAAAATATTTTCTGACCCAAAAGATGGAAAAAGTGCACCATTTTTGAGTTATTCGCAAATGTAATTTTGAATCCATCAAAACCCTTTTTCGAGGAGGTATGTTATATACATAATTTTATGGTGTTTCATAGGGAATACTTAAGGAAAGTTATTATCAATTACTAATCAGTTTTACTTCTGTCGTCTATAAAGGTTTCAGCTCTATGTTGAAACAAAATGGCGGCTGGTTACGAGACCCCTCAGAAGCACCTCTCCAATACCAACTTAATATAGATACAAAATTTCAATATTTTAAATATGTTAGAAGAAGCTGTGAGATGTTCAATACTTTTAAAACAGGGAAAAACGTAAAAAGACATTTTTATATTAATTATTACGAAATTTTTCACAAGTTTAATAGTATTGTTCCGCCTGAGAACCAACTCTAAATAACCAATTTCTGCTTATTCGGTGAAATAGCGGCAGATTTGGATGCCGAAACATAGCGGGGAAAAAAAATATACGTATGTATATATCTGACATCCCGATTGTAGAATCTTCATCGAAAATTGCAGAATCGTTATTTAGAGTTCCCAAAACAGATAGAAACCGCAACCCCGCCTTTCGCTGATGACTTTCGATACAGTTCAAACAGTCTATAATTTCCGAAGGAAAAATAGACAAAAGTCAACTCCTCCTTGAAATTTGAGATAATACGTTTAAAGATAGGTAGAACCCGTAATATCAAAATACATTGAAAACCGTCCAATGGCTTTTCTCGGAAATTACTGGACTGATTTTTACGAGATTTGGAATGGAAGTCAAAGGTTATCCCAAGATTGTCCTCGGAATTTGACGTTAGCACCCACCCGATTCACATATGTGTCACTACAGCCAATATAAAAAAACGGATACAACGATATTTACAAAACTTTTCACCTGAAAGCCCTTTAATTTTACTGTGTTGTTTATGTATATAATATACTTCCTCGAAAAGAAGATAGAGAAAAAAGTTGAGACAAATGTATTATTATCTTTTTTTGTAAACAACTGAAACTGTAAACATTTCATGATAGATTTTTTGTAACGAGTTTACTTGAAATACAAAAAAAAAAAAAAAATCACTGAAATCGGACTGCTTGGTGAAGGAATACAGTATTCTAAACATTATAAATCATCGGATTATTGCAAAATATCATGAAGTGCATATTTAATATAGTTAACTTTCAAATATATTTTTGTAAATTTCTGCTTTTTTTAATGATACAAAAACACTTTATGCATTAAAATAACACTTTTTAAATTTTTTTTTTTTAAATTCCTGTGTTTTGGTTTTGATAATTCAAAAACAGACATTATGTGAGTATTGCAGGTGTTCATATTTAATTTTCTATATTTCATAACATAAAGAAAAGACCTTAATGTGATTAACATTTTTACACAATATTCAAATAGCATGGTGTTAAGAAAAGTCGTGGTAAGGGACACGCCACACATAATTGATTTTTTTTTTTAAATAATAAACCATTGTGCAATAATTGGCAGTTATTTTTATACCTCTTCTTAATTTAATTTCATTTTAGATTACATGATCAGAATATCTTATAATTTACATCAGGTATAGCGAACGATGATAATATTATTTGCAATTTGACTCAAAACAAAACAAAGCGTTGATGCTAAATCCCGAGAATATTGGAGTTATTCTTATTTTAGATCCAATTGCACAAATTTGTTATTAGAATTTAACAAATTGTAAAATTCGCTGAAGCTTCGTGGTAGAATCTTCGATTTGGACCTTTACAATATTTGTTCTAGTCTTTGTTCAAAATGATTTTTTTTTCCTTTCTTTTTTTAAAAAATAAATTTAACGATTTTAGACATATATATTGAAAAAGAAGTGTGAGTTTCAAACCTATCTTAGACTAGAAATGATGATGGTTTCCATGGTGTTCCACGAAATGAATCAGAGGGAATAAAAATGACAGGAGTCTATTTTATGTAGAACGAAGTATAGCTTTAATGGATTTGTCTATCGTGGCATCAAAAATATTAATTTAAATAGCACATACAATTTTTGTAATATTATGTTTCAGTGATTACGGCTACAAGAGGAAGTAAATCAGATTAAAATCTAGCCATCTTTATTAAAATACGTTTCCGTGACGATTCAAGATATAAACAGTTAATTTATTTTTTCTTATCCTAGACAGCTTTTAGACGAGTTAAACCCTTGATATCAACTTAATTTCCTATTTTTAGGCTCGATGCCTTTTTAAGAGACCCGTGATATATCAACAACGTGACAAGAACACGCGATTCTGGAAAAAGGTCGACGATTTCACTAAAGCAACTTATAATTAGACTGATTCAGTAAACAAACATTTAAAATATAAAATTAGTAATATATAGCGAACAACGTCAATTAATCATTCTTAAATGTATATCATTACCCCAGTATCTATTATTTGCTAACTCCATGTAATTAATCTAATGGAAAAAAAAAATTATAACCTGCAAGAAAAACGTCCTTACAGCTATATCTGGAATATCCTAGGAGGTTGAAACCAACAATTAATTTTTTTTAGAACACCGAAATTTTAAAAAATATATGTTTCGTTCATTATTAAAATTATGTTATATTATTCTCAAATGATATAAAACAGAACTGAAATAACTACAGATGAAAAAATCTACTTCGGTAGTAGGGGAGACTGGGTATAGTTGTGACAGTCGTCATATTATCGAAACTAGAGGGGCAGTTGAAGGATAAAAATGTGAGGCGTGTAGTAGGTCTCAAGATCAAGTCAGCCATTGCGCGACATTAACGCTAGTAAAGGCTTTCATTACTTTTTAAAGGACAAAAGTAATATCTTTTATCCTATTTTTTTTTATTAATTGTTGATTCATATGTACAGATATAGTAATGTTTGTTTTTCATCTTTATAATTTAAACATTATAGATTTGTAATTGTCAAGGCTTTTCATATATATATATATATTATATATATATATATTTTTTTTTTTTTTTTTTTTTTTTTGTGAAGTAGTGTGTTGAGTATAGTTGTTACAAATGTTGTAGGCACGGTTGTGAAAATTTAATTATTTTGTTTATTTG
Source organism: Nezara viridula (assembly GCA_928085145.1). Classification (NCBI taxonomy): domain Eukaryota; kingdom Metazoa; phylum Arthropoda; class Insecta; order Hemiptera; family Pentatomidae; genus Nezara; species Nezara viridula. The sequence continues at coordinate 101,959,182 of OV725077.1, forward strand.
CTTTTAGATGCCTTGAAAACCCTTAGGAAAAAACAAATGTTGATTCTCACACAAATGTTTATTTTTTCCACTGAAGCTTATTTAAGAGTTTATTTGGTTTTACACGTTCGTGGTGCAGCTCAGACTCGATACGGGCATGTGTGTTCCAAAATTTATTAGTTATAAGCGATTAAACTATTCCCCAATTTTATTTCCTTTGTTATATATATATCAAAGTGACCTTAGACCATTTTTGCGCAATTTTGAATCTGTCGCTACTGACCCCAAGCATATTTTACTTTTTTTTTGTCTATTTTTCTCCTATGAGTTAACTATTGTCCTTGAAGAGAAACTTTTTATATGTAGTGAAATATAGATTTGACTATAGCAAACTTTTTTTTTCTAGGTAATTGGTATACAAACAAAATTGTGGAAAATTAAATGCAAATTGTCACAACTGCACTACAGTGCCCTTTTCCGGCTCTCATAGTGTGTTTGCAGTGTAATGAAATAGATAGTATGATAGTAATATTATATTACTATACGAATATGTATGTTGTATATATGAATAAACATGTTCTCATTGGAGCATACAAGTGAATATTATTATTATTACAGTTCATGAGATATTCCATTTTCTAAAATACTGGTTTTAAATAAATTAATTCATTAATATGTACTAAGGAAGGCTTGAAAAAATTAACTCCTTTCCCGAAAAAAAATTATTCCTCGTGTCTTTCCCGATTCGTGTTACCAGTTTTGAATTTGATCGATATAAAATAGATTCCATCATGACAGCTAATTCTTCAACGAAACTCTATTACTAATTATAATACATATATATAATTATAAAAAAATATGTATAAAGTTCATGTCGTGTCAGATCGTAATCAAAACATGCGTTCGCACACTGGTTTGAATAGATAATAGATCAGGCGAATAAATCTTAATATTTAATGAAGTTCTGAATAATTTACTACATCGGATACAAAGAAATCGAAATAAATTATAACAGGTTTGAAACTATTCAGGATTTTCGTTCGTTAGGTAGTATCTTTAGGAGGGGTAATTCCCAAACTGGTAGATGATTCAAAGGATACGTTTCTTCGAAGCCAGTGCCGTTTCTTTCTCTCGGAAGAGGCCCTATAAATTAGAGGTCGTGTAGTGCAGAACCAAGGTCGATGTCTCACGGGGGAAAGATCTTACAACTTTAAAGGTTTTAGTCATCAGAATGTATGTAGCAAACTGTGAAGAAAATTAATTTTTACAACAGAATAGAATTATATGTAATTTTATAAAACGCCTACAATTGTGAGAGAAAAAATGTAATTTTTATTTGTAGGAGTAGAATAATTGATGACATTTTATTTTATTCATTTGTTTTATTATCAATGTAATAAATAAAGTAATAAAGTATTAACATGACACCTTATTTTATTTATTAATCTTATTATCTATCAATTAGGTATGAACATGATGACACTTTATTTATTTATTTCATTATCAATCAATTAATTATGAAAATGATTTTTAAAATTTTAATATAAATTAATTTAGCATGAACATGATCACGTTTTATTTTATTCATTTTTGACAAAAAATCGATATTTATCAGCAAGTATGAATCACAATTTCGCATATATTTAAAGAAAATAAGGTATTACATTGTATTATTATAATTACGTCGATTAAATAAAATATAAACTTGTATGTTGTGTAAAGATATTTATTATTGTAAATGTATTGTGTGACAGCTAAAATGACCAGTAGATGGTTGAAAAACCTGCTATATTGCAAATAAATAAATAAAGTAAAATTTATGGTTAATCAATCAAGAGTTCAGATTCAAATATCTATATATTTGATCACATTTATTAGCCATTTATTTACAATACTGAAGATGGCCGCTTCTTTTACTTACTTCTTAGAAATATATTTCTTAAAATAATTTGCAATAATTTTTGTTTTTATGAAAATCATGTGACCGGATATTTATACCTATCTAACTTGATACCTTAGTAATGTTAAAAAAAATTAAACATTTTTTACAAAATTGTTGTTTTTTAACTATTTTCATATGGATTATTGCTAAGAAAATCATTTCAAAATATTACCACAACGTTTTAAATATTTCAAAACTATAATATAATTGATATTCATTCTAAATAAAGAAAATAAATATCACCTAGATTATTATTTACGTTTTTTGTGTGTTTTTTTTGTAATTAGTATCTTTATAGGAATGGCAGGTTATAATACATTTAATCAAACTATTATATAAGTAGATATTACTTTATGAAATTGCCAAGACTGGACTCGAATCGGCACCGCTTTTGTCGCGAAGTTACTACAGTGACGTCTTAACACTCTTGCCCAACAGGACCTCTTATTTATTTATTTTTAAATAAAATATGTAATAAGTTTAAGAAAAAAAATGTTGATATGAAGACGGCAAATCTATTTCGTCGGTTTGTTTCATTAGCTATTTATGTTTAGGCTTATAAATTATTCAAACGTTAATAAATTAAGTAACAGAAAATATAGGAATAATAAAACTAATTTTACATGTTTGGCACATCGGATTTCATGTTTTTTTACAAATAAATTTATTTTAAATTATATACTTAAAACATATTCTTTGTATGAGCTCATAATGAAATCATCATATTTCAAGATAAATAATTTTTCGCTATTTTTATCAAATGAGGAATAATGAAAGAATAAAATATATAAAATTAGATCTATTTGAGCAGATATTCATATATCGTTTTTTTTTTTTTTTTTTTTTTTTTTTTCTTTAAGAAAATCATTCATAATAAACTGCTCTGGATCTGGCATCCAACCCATAAATCCAAAAACCTATATATTAAATAAAGCGAGGGAACATTTTTCATCTAAAAGGTCTTGGAAGCTGGAATGACGGTGCATTAAATCGCTCGAAAAAACTACAAACCTCCTTAAAAATCTATCAGAAACATGAGACTTTTCAAGATACAATCATTTTTTTTTTTTTTATCAGGAATATCCTAAACTTCATAAAACTAATATTAAGAGAATATCCAAACGTTAAATATGAAACAGATCATATAAGCGAAATGATTATGCACATTGTCATGTGAGACAATTAACAACAACTAGTTGTCAGGTGCGAATAAATCGCATAGTATGACGCTCGGTGAACAAATAGAAATAAAACATGTTAACTCAAAATAATATGAGAGTAAGGAATTTTTTTTATTTCTTTGTTGCTAACAATGGTTCATTATTGCAAATAATATGCAGAAATTTAGATCAAATTTAATAGATTATATCTTTGCTAAAGATGGTCTGATTTCAAAGATTTTTTTTAGTTCCGTAGGAACTTTAGAAACATTTCCTATCGCGAGTTTATCAGTAAATGGAAGGGTGTTTCATCTATTTCCCGAGCATTATATTAAAAACGGTAGATTTTAGGCTTTAAAAGTACCCAATACTTCTCGAGAGAGCCTAACCATGAAACGATGTCCACGCGATATCTTCAAAACTCAGTCTTTCACGTCTTTATCCACCGACTGTCCCAATATTTGAAGCATGATAAAATGTTTAGATGGACTTTATTTGTTTTTGAAAAGAAAAAAGAAAAACTCTGAGTACGATTCGCTGACCATTCATAAAATTCTGAATCCAACGGTACCCCATTCATGGCATTTTTTCTTATCCTCTATTTTAGTTTTCAACTATTATAATACAAGTACATGCAATATATACATATATATCTTGTTGCTTGTTCATAGCTGAGCGAAAGATAGTACTCATTCATGGTTATTGCACTTTCCAGTTTACAGCCATTCATGGTATTTGAGCATACCATCTTATATTTGGTCTAAAACGAGGCTTGGTGAAATAATGTAAGTAGCAATTATAGATCAATATTAGTTGATTAATCAAACTACAGAGAAACCTCTGGACACCGGACAATCATAATGATTAATTTTTTTGTCCTTTAACGAGATGTGTATCTAATGTAGAGGCTTATGTAGACACATATACTCTAGTGCCAGAAAATTCAAAATTGGCCTATAAATAAAGGTGTCTCTTAGAGAGATAGAGAGAGAGAGAGAGAGAGAGTTCCATAACGTGAGTTTTTACTGTATTACATAAAAGAATACCCATTTCGTTTGTAACCGCCGATCGCAAAACGTACCAAAGCAATTATTTTCAATTTTAACGTTAACCCCTTCATCATTTTAGAAAGTTTTAGCAATTATAAAATCTAGCAGTTTTCCACGGAGCAGTTACCATTTTCCAATCAATCTGGAAATGGAAACCATAACCAATCACGCTCCTAAATGTTTGCAGTAACTGGCAGAAATTGGCAAATGCTACTCTGAGTACTGAGTACCAAGTACTCAAATTCTGTCCTTTTTTGAGTATTGCAGAATTTAATTACTATTTCAGTTGATGTAAAACGATTAACTTAAGTAGTGATTGAATTCCCAATAGAGATTCAATTAGAGTGAAATACTTGATACTCGGTACTCAGATTAGCATTTGCCCATCTCTGGTAGAGGCAGGGTTCGACAACAGTTTGAATATCTAGCTTCTATTCTATCTTATATTAGTTGTCTTTAAATTGTTTAAAACATATTTCATTAAAAAAAGAAAACAGTCATCTATCTTAAAATATGTCTTCAATCTAGATCCTTTTTTTTTTTTTAGCAGTTATTCAATTAATTGCAAGTTCGTAGTAATATGCACATAATGTGCAAGGTAACTTTAATCCAAAGTTAACGCTGGCACGACTTCAGAACTCAGATAGCTTACACAGATTGCTTACCTAATTATATCTAAAAACTTATACATTTAAAAATCCTTGCAAAGGAACTTTTTCCACACTGTTATTGAAGAAATCATTATTGTCTTTTCGATATTTTAAATATACCTTTTCCAATAATGTTTTAAATCACGTCAAATTGAAATCAGATTATGACACAGACTGTATTACTCTTAAAATTTAGTTCACTGCGGTTTTAAATTATTTTATTAACAAGGAAAAAAGTTAAATGTAAGAACAGAGGACTTTTTTCTTTATTTTTTATTAAGAATTTAATAAATATAGAATTAAATTAGGCATATAACTCTAATAGAAATTTAATAAAATCCATCAATATATTTATTGTAATTTATCAAATTCAAACTTAGAAAAGAAATATATATATAATAATACATTTATAATACATTATAAATATATACGTAATATTATACTAATTGTTTATAGTTATTATATACTATACAATATATTAATAATATGTATCTATGTATGTATATATGTATGTATGTATGTATATATATATTTTTTTTTTCGGATGGCTCTATAGACCTTTTAGATCTTTGGCCGCCTGAACAAGTCTTCCCCACCTCTGCCTATCTTGGGCCACTGCTTTCCAGTTTGCGGCATGAAGCTAAGGCGTATCTTTGTTTATCCTATTTATCCATCTGGTTTTTGGCCTCCTTCGTGGTCTCTTGCCTACTACTATGGCATTCATTGCTGTGTAATGATGTCCTGATGAATTGCTACGAACTACATACTTCGCCCCTCTTAACCTCTTTGCCTTCATGTCATGAGATATTTACTGACCCGATTCTTTCAGCAGTTCTTTATTGTTCGTTATCCTCCATGTGTCAAGGTCCTGGTCCCATATAGGTCCTGTTATCTTACGGAGAACTATTCTTTTATATATGTGTATATAAAACGATTGAGATACTGGACTGAAAATAAATTGTAGTAAATACCCCGCGAGAATTGTGCCATTAAGAAAAGATAGTGACGTTGAGTTAAGATATTGAGAACCATTCAAGTTGTCAATAAGCCGGATGTTTTCGAAATGAGTCACTTTTCCTTTAAAATTCCTGATTCAATGAATTCCAGATGGGATATATCACCGGTAATGAGTGGCGCTGGATTATCGTAATGACCTCCCCTCAGCTCTCGTTAAGATAAAGTGAGTATATATCCTCAATTAAAATGGTGAGTCTGATGCAAAAGGTAAAAACCATCTGAGCTTTTATAGGTTTATCTTCTCCGCTACAATATTTGGTACATATGAATTCACAAAAACAAATATTACTTATTGTTAGTTAAAATGAAAGGAACATGACTCGAAAAACTTTTTTCGGTGTTACAAATAATGAATGCCCTTGCTGACAACAAATAATGTTGATTCTTATTTGTTAGTTTGCAATTATATCAATGTATAAATTCATAACCAGATCCTATTACATGTTGCGCTGTTGGAAATACTATTTAAACCAAAAGTAAACTATAAATTAGAAAATCTGCAGAAAAAAACATACAATCTTTATAAAATCTAATGATAACAAAAATATTAAGGGATTCAATAAAAAAATTCTGTATACGAAAATTATAATACATTTATTGCTAAAAATAAGGATTTCCTTAGAATTATTGATTTCATTTATAAGAGGTTCAATAAATGGGGCTATTATTTAATAGAAAACCTATTTCTGTTATTAACATAGTAGCAGCAAAAGCGGGGAAAAACACACACAAAAAAAATCTGTTGTTTGCAACACACAACTTTCACTAACCTTTCTATTTTAGATAGAAATTATTTTCTGGCAATGTTGAGCAGTTATAAAATTTTTGATGTGCACTTTTAACGCAGCTGTAGCTTAAAGTTTACAGCTAAAAAATCATTAACACCATTAATATTACAAAAAATCTATTTATTATTTCAACGGTAAACAATAAAAATCTAGTTACTCCATCTGCTTTTATAAACCACATATCTTCAGACTATGATCTATGTGTGCCTTTCAGTTGACAGAATGACTAATTCCAATTTCAACATTTTAGTGATATTTCTAATTGGAAAAGTTATTACTATAAACACAGTGAGATAGTAGATTCCAGAGTATACAATAAAAATCCCGGTACTCCCATCTGTTTTTATAAACTGCATAACTCCAGTCTCTGACCAATATATAGATGCCTAGAGAGATTTAAACTGTATCTTTATATTGAACCTATAATTGATTATGGATTGTACGCCTATTAGCTATTGAACTGTTATTTTCCATTGTAAAGTTTACTACAAAGAAATTACGAGATTTTCATTGCCTGCCATCGATAGCTTAAAAGTTTTTACACTAATTTTAAGCGGATAATGTTTTCATTTCACAAAGGGAAAATTCACTAATTTATTTTTTTAAAAGGTTAAATGGTGATATTTCGGAATAAACGGACGCTGATAACTAATTATTTAAATAAAATAAATAAGATCTAGAGTTATAACTACAGTAAATGCATTTAAGTTTATAAACATATGCTTTATACATCCACGAAATATTTTTATATTTCACTTCTTCTATCACATAAGTACAATGAAATAGTTTTCAAACAATGCTACTGCCTTAATTAGGTGGATTTTAAATTCTGTTTTTCAAACTTGAAAAAAAGTTTAAATTTAGTAAGTAAATTTCATTTAATTGCCTTGAAAACAAGTGATTTCCGTTAAGTATACGTATACCTTCTGACTAGTATTCCAGAAATTCAATTTCGACCTAAATAAACATTTCTTTCTTAAGTTATATTTATCATTTTTTCGTGACTCTTAATAATGAGAGATGGTTAATTATTTAAAGTAAACCAAATTAAAGTTTCTTTAGAGGAAGGCATGTTGAACATTTATGCCCTGTATAGTGACAATAATGGGGATAAGACCTTAATGATATTGAAGATCACTTAATTATACAATGATGCACCGAGGTTAATCGAAATCGTTCTAGCTATTTTTGAGAAAATTGTAAAAATGTGTATAACCGATGCATATAAAGTGCCACTTCCTGTTTGTCCATTATAACAAAAAAATTGATGTAACATCCAAAGCATATACAAACCTTAAATATGCAATATCAACTTTTGTCATCAAAATGAAGTTGCCAAAAAAATGTCGTTTTTGAGCTAGCCTTACCACGTATATACACGTACCATTTAGCGAGACTTGGTTATTTAGACACACAGGGGCTCAAAACGTGTATTTCCGTTGAAAACAAAGATTCTAAAATTTTAAAATTCGCAATGCTCTCCCTCACTCTATATATTACATATATAGGTAAGTAAAAGAAGAAAAAAGTATATTTGTATAAAATAGAATTAATAAGATGATATTAGACTGCACAAGCAGACGATAAAAAAATGCTGGGACAATATGTTGGTCCTTGTGCATCACCGCTTCAAATGAACCAACTCCGACACACATGTTCCATTAACATTTAGTGACTGTCACATGTGCAATACCTTTGGCCCTAACTGAACTCAAAGGGCCAGAACATCCTTCTGATGACATATATTTATGCTTTAAACTCTAAAATATTTTGCTATTTGCCATCATTAATATAACAAGATTATAAAATTTTAAAAAGATACAAATAAAATAAATTTCTCGAATTTAATTTTTCATGTTAATGATTTATTTTTCACAATATGAGATGTGGGTCGTTTTACTGAGGAGGTTATTTTCGTTAAAGACTTATAATTATTAAAAAACTGAATGAAATAAGCTCTCTGATTAAAAATATGTCATTTCTTCATGAAAAATATTTTGAATAGCCTAAGTGTTGAATAAATGTAACATGTGCATCTTCTGGAATACTTAAAGCATTATACTTTCATGATCGAAAAGTGTCATGATTATAAAATCATATGACCCGATCGGGTAGATGCGGAATGTAAAAATAAATAAATAAATCTATCTTCAGAAAAATTCTAAAATGGCCGCAATCCACCCTAAGTAACTTTAATTGACTTCAAACCGCACATAAATATGTCAACTAACAATAAATAAAATTTGAAATTTCTATCTTTCGAGTCCTTAAAAATAAACGCATAACTTTTATTTGAAAAAATAAAATTATAAGTTTTAAGCTTTCCATTGACATCTTTAAAAAAAATTGCAATATCAAAACCGAAAAGCAAAACGTGACTGCATGATATTTAAATTCTTAGCGACATGTTATTTACATAGGAAATAAAATGTTTCTAGATATCAAGAACACTTTGATGGCTAAAATAAACATTAAATCATGATATAAGACTTAATATTAACTTCTTTTTTTTAATAACATAAAAATTCTTAAAAAATAAAGAATATTAGACTTTGAAAAAATATAAAGCTACATAACAAAATATGAAACTTGTAATATAATGTAAAAATAAGAAAAGTTATTTTTTCTTAAGATTAAAATGAAAATTAATATTAAAAAAAAAAGATATGTCCTCACATTAAATAGAACTTACTTTGCCTTATAAAACAAATGTTTAAAAATGAATTTGGCTTCGACAAACAATAACAAATAAATCATACATATTCAGCAGATAATATTTATAATAAGGGTGCAGAGGCCATGTACACAATTAGATTTATTTTTTTTATATATACTTTGTGGAAACACTTTTTGAGAAAATAGAGCCATTAAGCAAACAAGTCGTTTGGAGATTAATGATATGCTTGCTTTTAATTTTGAAACTAAAGATCAATACGACGTTAGACAAACATTAAATAAAAAACCCAAAGAGATATGAAAACATTATTTTGTTATAGCGTACAGTGCAGTGGCCTGAAAGCAGATAGCGCCACAAGAGGTAATAAAGGCGGTACGTGATTGTCATTGCTCCATGATAATTTATACTCACTATAAACCGTCATTTTGTTACTATTTTAGGTTGTTTTTTATAAATGATTTATATATATCAGTCGTATATTATGATCGTAACTTTGATCTCTGATTAAATCAAAACATTTTAGTAACATAAAATCTATTATCACTTAAGATAAAGCTAGCAAATAGTCATTAAAATACTAGATAAATAAGGAAAAGTAAATACATTTAGTCCTAATAAAAAAAAAAACAAAAAAAAACACGAACGGTTTAATGATCAATAAATCTCAAGATTAATTTAATATGTTTGTATAAGATTCGAAAAACGGTCTTTAAGAGAATCATTATTTTATTTCTTCAATATAGAATTATTTAATGTTTTTGACAGAATTGGTTCTATTTTGAATACAAAAAATAATAATAATAATAAACTAAAGTGTTTTTAACCACACGATAGAAGTGAAAAAAGCAACAAGGCGAGATTAATGATATGGAATATAAGTAATAGCTCACTATAAAGAGGGTCAAATGCTGAATATTTCCCTCGCTTACAGTATGCAGGTCCGATTATTGCCTTCTGAGATATTTTAATCCATATCTTCCATAAAATCCTTTAATTTGCGTATGCGGTTCTATTGTATTCCATTTATTTTTATTACATCTTTCCAGTTGATATTGGTAAACAAATTGTCTCCATAAAAACAGACCAAACAATATTTACCTATTGTCTTTTTTATTTGTTCTTTCATGCATTTGCTCCATCTCCATTGAGCTTTTTACATCAGGGTTACTATGTGATTTTAGGTTATAGAGTGTGGAATTGATATATTTACCCGATTTTTCAGTTTCCCTTTCAATATTAGTGATGTTAGGACTAAGTAGAGCATTAATCTTACGTAACTTATAACTTATAACTAATTAACTTATAACTACTGATCCATGATTTCTAGAGAGAGAGAGAAACACTTTATTTTCATAAAATATAAAATATAAAGAATTGCTGCCCAATTATATTGGGTTGCTATATACACAGCATACTCTTCTATCCTTAGGTCAATATATGAACTTATATATATAAATATACAGAATTTATATATAAGTGTATAATTTATATGAACTTATATATAAATATACAGAAGTTTATCACAGAAGTTTATTTATACAGAAGTCAGGGTTTTTTATTTCGTTTAATAAGAAATTTTTAAAGTTAATATAAATGTTCTGTTCCATCAAAGACATCAATGCAAGGCCAATATAAAAATGTCCTTAATGATTTATAATTTGCTTATTTAAATTAGTGATATTTACTAGTTTATGATGTATCCAACGACTATATAACATTTATGTAGAAATCTTCAGTTAGAAGGTTATGTAATGTTGTATTATCATATCTCCAGTTATTATAACTTACATTATTTATTTTCTTATTTTGTATAAATTGGTAATAATGTTGTCAAAATAAAATTTCAATTTTGTAATGATATTAGCATTTTTAATATATATTATCATTTGGTTTTGGACACAGTCTTGTTTCCTCTGCTACTCTCTAACACGGTGTTGGGTTAAGACACAATTTTGAATAATAGCACTTAACAAAGAAGGCAAAATGTTGAACTTTCCCTCTCTTACAGTGTACAGGTCTGATTTTTAGTATCTGAAATATTTTAAACCATATATTCAACTAACCTCTTTATCATTTGGTTTTCGATACTTTCTTTTCCCTTCTCGTCTCCCTAACGCGATGTCGCGTCAAGATACAATTTCGAATTATATCTTATTACAGAGAGGATGAAATGCTGAACAATTTCCTCGCAAACAGTATGCAGACCCGATTTGAAGTTTCTGATATATTTTAAACCACATGTAAAAACATTTCAATTAATCAACAATAGCCAACTTTACACGATCGTTAAAGTCTGACGGATCAATCTAATTCACTCTCCGCAAAAAAGTGCAAAATGCGCCTAAAGAAGCTTTCACTTCAAAAAGTCAGAGATACTAAAATGTTTGCTAATATGCAGTATTAAATGTCAACTAAAATATATGATACGTGTTAAAGTGTAATGAAAGTAGCTCTAAATTCTAATTTCCCGTAAATTATACAAATATAACTCCTTAAAAAACTGTAAAAATATAACAGCATGACAAAATTTATGATGATAACACTGCTTTCGACAAATCGTTCATTATCCGATCCTCATCTCTATGGAACTCCATCCCTTCCCATATCCGTCAATCTAATACCTTTCCTACCTTTAAATCCCGCCTGTTCAATCATTTCTTATCCATCCAGTCCCCATAAAATCGTAAATAGATACTACTAAAAATATGTACATAAATTATTAGTTTGTTCTTCATTATTTGTACTCCAATTTTTGTTTATCTATTTTTTTTATTATCAACTGATCAAAATTGGAAAGCAACTTATATGTATATGTGTGTATATATATATATATATATATATATATATATATATATATATATATATATATATATATATATATATATATATATATAAAATATATATATATATATATATATATATATATATATTTTTTTTTTTCTTTTTTTAAAAGACTGTTCAATTACTCTGTATTTTTATTTATGTATCTCTGAGGCTCTTTAGCCCTCATTTCTGTCTTCCTGTATTATTCTAAAGGGACTCGTCCCAGAATAAATAAAGTATTATTATTATTATTATTATTATTACAAGATGCATTTCATTTTCCGGATGCACTTTTAATAGATGAATAAAATCTGTATTGCAACCTGTGGAAACTATAGTGGCTGAAATATAGTGTTTTTTTTTTGTTTTGTTTTTCATAGCCCTTTTTATTTATTTTTGTCTTGAATGCTTCTCATTGTCTTCGTAATAGTCCTTTTACTGCTTAAAAGTATTGTAAGGTGTATTTTTTTATTTTTTTCTCGTTTCTGAATATTTTTTCTAGATCCGTAATATAAAAAGTGATGGGGCTCACCTCAGGCTTGAGTTGACCTTATCCTCTAGAGCTTACAACTAAATTATATAAAACATCTATCTCATGTGAGTTGTTGCCAACGTTTTGGAATTTTGGCTGGTAATAAGTTGTTGAAAAGAGTGTTTGCCATGTAGTGGGTTTATTTTTATATTTAATAAATAATTTAATGACAAAAAAATGTTAACGTGATGAAAACTTTCTTTTTCTGTTTTAGTGGTGTTCTATCTATGTTGATTTCCTTACCGTCGTAGTGTGCACTATTAACTCATGTTAAGTTAAAAACAAAGTTTTATTTACGAGACAAGTCATCGTTGAAAGTCGGGGGCGTGTGCTAATAGGCTAAAGCGTGTGCACAACACTGCTAGTTGCCTGGCAACCGGATAACAGAGATTTGAGATGATATAAAAAGTACGAGTTCGCGTCCCGGTGCCGGAGGGGATTTTAAATTCCCCGCCCTCACCCCCCGGCCCGAGAAAATCCCGTATAGCCTAAAAGGCGAGGTAGGGAAGAACAAAAAAAAAAAAAAAGTCATCGTTGAAAATAGAAGAATATATAATTCTTATTTGTTTAGTATTGGTCTCGCTAAGTCCGAACAAACAACAAGTTGAATTTTTTTTATTGATTTTCTAGTTCCATCCATTTTACTTTATTTATTTACATTCCACCCTACCTTGCCTGATGGGCCATACGGGCGTTTGCAATAGTGGGCTGTTATGCATGACTGCATAACAGCATACTACTGCAAGTGAAACAGTACAAAATATATCTTCGGTGACGTCTTATCAAGGGTGTCCGTCTTCCGGCGGTCTTCTTGGTGGTGGTCCTCTTCTCCGTGCTCCGATGTTGAAGTGGGCTGGACCCACTGCCTCCTTCCAGTCATAAATAAATTTCTTGAACCGAGGGAAGTTCTCCTTACTTACCAACTGAGGAAGTTCATCCTCTGTTAGGACGTAAATTCCTGCGGTTCTCATCATCGTTGCCCTTATTCCTTCAAATGCAGTGCAGGCCGTGACCACGTGCTCGACAGTCTCCAGAACTCCACAAGTGGGGCATTGGGGATCTATGTCCTGGCCAAAGCCATGTAGCTTAGCTCGAAAACCCCCATGCCCCGTGAGAAACTGTGAAATCCAATAGTCCGGGAGGATCCATTGTGCATCTAACCGCGACTGTACGGTGGGGAAATATTTTCTGAGAGTACTCCCTTTCGGGGTAGCAACCCACCGACGGCTCCATTCCTCAATCGTATCCTCCCGGATTATCTTCTTCCATTTGTTGGGACTTTCCACAATCCTCACCCGCAGATTTTCTGGAACTCCAGCCAAGCCTTCTTTCTTGTATTTATGCTTGGTCACATCTTCTCGCAGGAGGAGGTCGAGAGGTACCGCTCCCGCTAGGACCTGCACTGCTTCATGTGACGTTGTCCTAAATGCTCTGGTGACACGCAACAGGGCCATCCTCTGGATCGACGCCAACCTTTTTCGCTGTCGCTGTGTGAGGTTCCTATACCAGGAGGGAGATGCATACCTCAAGATACCCAGCACAACACCTTTATAGATCGTCATCGTTGCGGGGTATCTGAGGCCCCAGAATGCACCCCCAACACGACTGAGTCCGTTCAAGGCTTGGGTCACCTTAGTTGCTAGATAATCCAAGTGAGGTGTTATATTTAGGCCTTTTCCTAACCTTACACCAAGATATGTTACCACCTCACTTGGGCGTATTATTTGACCTTCTATATCTATGCTAATGGGGTGTGCTCTATCAGTCGTGCCTTTCAAGAGGATGGCTTGCGTCTTTTCAGCAGCCATACGCATTTTCTTTCCCTCACACCATCTGGCTACAAGGTTGGCACATCGCTCTGCTGCTAGTTTGATCCCCGCCCTGCTGTTGGATGCCACCACAGCAGCTAGATCGTCAACATAGGCAGTGGCAGAGAACCGCTCATTTTCAAGCACTCCCAGCAACTCATCAAAAACCAGCTTCCATAGAGCAGGACCAAGTACTGATCCCTGAGGGCATCCCCTCTCTACGGAAGCTTCTACCTCGTAATAGCTGCCTTTGATCTTCACTCGCCTGTCCTGAAGATAGCTCCTTACGAGGGCATATAGGTTGCTGGGAGCGTCATATTTTTGCAGCTGCTGGAGTACGCAGGGCCACCATAAACTATCAAAGGCGGAGGATATATCAAAAAGGAGCAGCATGACGTATCGCTCCGCCCTTTCTTCAACATCTCTGCGAACTCTCAGCAGAGCATCAGCGGTTCCTCTGCCTCTGGTAGAGCCGTATTGCCGTGGATGGCTTGCTTGATTGAGAACTGGCCGTAACCTGGTCATCATGAGGTTCTCCAGGACCTTACTCATCACAGGGAGGAGACAAATTGGTCTATATGACTTAGGAAGTTGTTTATCCCTGCCTCCTCGCTTGTAGAGGAGTCTCAAATCAGCGATCTTCCATTTCCTTGGGAAGTATCCCCTATCTAAACAATCATTAAAGATTCCTAAAAGTCGCTCTTCAATATAGGAGATACTGTTCTTTAGGATCGCTGCATCTATATCATCAAGTCCTGGAGCGCGGCCATTCTTTTGCCTACCCACGGCAATACGAATATCATCTGCGTCCCATGGTGAGCAAAAGTCAGTGCCTGGCGGGTATACCGTGGTATGTCTCACAAAATGTTCCTCTTGGGTGTCTTGAGATGGGTCGTCCTTGGGGTAAGTCGCTTTGACGAAGAAATTAGCGGTCTCTTCTAAGGTAGTAGCATGGACATCTTCATGCCTCATCGCCGCTATCGTTTGCAGCGGAGTCAACTTGCCCAGAGCCACCTTATACGGAATACGCCAAGGATTCTTTGAAGATTCTTCGACGATAAAATCGTCCCAAGACTTCCGCTTTCGTGAACGAACCTCATTTCGGTATACCCTGGCCATGGACTTATACTCGTTACGAAGTGCAGTGCGCCTCTCGTCGCATGTGCACCTCTGGTACGACCGCCGTGCCTTGTAGAGGTCTCTCTCCATAGCTGTTAAGGCCGGCGTCCACCACGGGACAGGTCGAGCCCTCGTCTTCCGGTGCTGGAGGGAGTTCTCGGCAGCATCACGGATGGCATCAGTAATCCTTGACACCCTGTAGTCTAGGTCATCGGTGTTTTCTGAAACCTCAACTTCCCACTCTTCGTCGACCATTTCACCCTCCATCATGCACCGAAAGACATTCCATTCACTTCTTCTGGTCAAATAGCCCTTCACGTTGCCATAGGAACATCCTGGATCATCTACCAGGCCAAATGCAATCGCATTGTGGTCCGAACTCGTCTCTGATCTGAGTGTCCAATCGAAGATGTATCTAGATAGCGTTGGTGAAGCTAGAGTGATATCTATCCAGCTCTGCCCTCTACCTCCAGAGAAGGTAGGTGTAGCAGATGGATCATTTATCACCACCAATTGGTTTCTAGCAATAAATTCACCCAGCTTGACGCCTCTTCTGTCTGTTCGATTGGACCCCCAGACCGTGTTCCAGGAGTTGGCATCTGAGCAGACGATCACGTTTCTTGTACCTTGCAAGATCGTTTCCATGGCGGATATATCCTCTTCAACATCTCTTCTATCGTGCATGTAGGCAGATATCAGTTTAAAAGCAATCCTGCCCCATCTTATGTAACATACAGCACGGTCCGCCATGGTATACTGCCTCAGTTCCATCACGTCAAGGTTGGGGTTATTGATAACTATAGCAGCCCTGGGCCTCCCCTCTCCACTGCTCAAGGCTATAACCCTTGACGTGAGGCCAAACCCCGTGACCATGTTCCTATAGCAACCTGGTTCTTGAACCGCGAAAATGTCATAGCGATGCGCTAGAGCTCGTAGCTCATCAGACACAAGACGCCGTCGGCCCATATTAAGTTGTAGGATAGTAATCTTGTTACTCATACTTGGTTCTCTTCGCTAGTTCTTGGGTCTTCTTTAAATGGACTGGGCAAGTTTGACAGCCCGCTTGGTGCTTGGCCAGGTGTTTCTGTTTCCCTTCTCGTACACAATTCGCACAAATCGGTTCTGCCCTTTCCTTCTTTCTTGGGCACTCCTTAGCTATGTGACCTGGGCAGGCACACCATTTGCAAACCAGAGAGTCTGCTGTGCAGGACGCCTTAGAGTGGTCATATCCCAGACACTTCATGCAGCAAGGAGGATCTATATAATCTTTAAAGTTCAAGGACCACCATCCTCCATCAATAACTGATGTTTGTATTAGGCCAAATCTTATCATCGGATGAACCTCTATCACCCAATTCCTTGTAAGGCCTCCTCTTGCTATTGAAGAGAAACATGCCTGGACACACTCCTTTCTTTCTAGCCCAATGGGTATTGTCCCCTGGGGCAATCTTCCCCATATTACCATTTCCAATTCAGATGCGGTCCAACAGTGAGGTGCTCCCCTTACCTGCAGTCTAGGCTTTCTCCTCAATGCCATCTTAGTTTCTATCCCTTTCTCTAGTAACTTTTGGCACTGTAAAAGCTTGATGGCTTGATTTTCATCTTCTACGCGTACGAGAACAGCACCAGCCTTGGTTGTACGGATTACTTTTGCCTGTACTCCTAGTTCATTCGGAGATGGTAATTCGCTAACAATTTCTAGAGCAGATTTCCCTCCTCTAGCCATTGTAACAAACGCATGCCGCGGTGCATTTTCCTTAGGTTTAATCGGTAGCGTTTTAACTATGTCCGCCATAGTTTTCTTTGCCGGGGGTAAAATTGAGGCATTAGAACTGTTCTGTACTCCTTTCAGTTGCTCATTTACTTCCTCGTTCTTTTTGGCTATCATTTTAACGTTTTTCTTTTTTCTTCGACTTTGAACTATAGCAAAATCTTCTGATTCTAAAACTTCTTCTGAAGGTTTAATTATTAATTCATTGTTTAATGAATTGATCCCAGATGTTCCAGCTTTAGGCGGTGGGTTGTGGTTTTGTGTTTCCGCTGCTGGAAGCCTCTCGAAAATTCTAGGTAGAGATCGTTCAACGAGAATGTCCGTGATTTTGTCAAACACGCTAGGAGATGATAGTGTCTCCTAGACAACTCGTTCAATTAATGCTCTCTGTTCTTTCGATCTATCGATGACGGTTTCCATGATATCGATAAGATGACTCACTTTACCGTTTATATCTTTTTGTGTTTTCACACTTAATCTTTTATCCACGTTCGTAAGGTAAACTCTTAAGTTTTCTTGAATGGCCTTCGCCTCTACTAACAACGGATCCGTTTTACTCTCTTTTTGGTCTGTTATATCAGGCGATCCATTCCTGGCTCTCTTGGCTACAGGTCTTGATCTTTTAGGTTTTTTCTCATCTTCTATCTCTTCTTCCATTTCTATAACACTATTGTCCATTGTAAATAGTATTTTAACACTAATTACTGCAGTGATAACAGTTCTAACCTATCTAATTTAAAATAGTTTAGGAACAGTTATCAGCAATTGTTTGTATAATTCTTTTGTAGTTCCAATGGGAACTTCCTATTATATTTGCTAATAAAGGATTCTAAATTTTTTCTTTTGGTAGTCCTTGATAACTCAATACAATAATACAATTTATTAAACGAATTTGGATAGGTTATGAATAACTTACCTCAACCAGATTTCAAAAAGAGTCTTTTCTGATAAACTTTAATTATTCTAATTATGATACTCTAATTAGATATTAATATTTAGTCTTTCTCTATCTCTAATATCTCTAGATATTAATAGTCTTTATGTACTAAGGTCAAAATTTCGTGGAAAACCATGCGAGGCTTTCTAACCTCAATATTCAAAACTATTTACACTTATAAAAAAACAACACTACAATTAACAAACCATGTCTAAAAAAGTTAATTAACAGTAAACAAACATAAAAAACAACAACAACATAAACAACACAAAGACAGCAATCAGAAAACACACTATACCGCAAATGCGACTGGTCACAAGCAAGTACAGAGCTAAACTCTAATGTACCATCCATTTTACTTATGAAAACATACATATTAAGTATATAGGTATACACTCAATTAAAACACTACTATTAGTACAAAAGGTCGTATGAAAAATTTTTCAACCTTAATTCTATTTTTGACATTATGTTGTCTACAATTCACCTAAGCAGTCTTCAACTATGGAAAATAACAAAGGGCAACAAAATAAAAAATTATATCAATAATTCATAAAGAAATAATTATTTGAATCATCTTCTGTAAAACACTCAATTTTTACATACGTCATTTGTACTGACAGTAGCAAGGTACATATTCAGTATGCACTTTTTTTAATTTTGTATTTAATTAAGGATCATCAAATATGCATTTGTGCTAAAGGTGACATGTTGTAGTCTTCAACTGATATAAGTAGTCTGCTACTATGGGAAATAGCAGAGGACAATAAAATATGAAATTATACCAATAAAGCATACAGAAATAATGAGTCTTTACATACTACCTTTTGCACTATCAGTAGTGAAATGCATGTTCATTATGCATTGGTATTTTTCTTTTAATTAAGTATAATCAATATGGAATCTTCAAATAAGGCACTCTTTCGCATTTTAATATTAGCTGATAAACGAAATTCGTGGATATCAAACCCGCGAGTGTTGGTGGGTAACTTTATTTCGGAATCGGCTTTTCCCTGAGATTTTATTCTCATATGAAAAATTATATACCAAGTAATATAGATATATTTTAGCCAATGAAAACGGCGAGGAAGCTATACTGACCTTAATTGGCAGACTTATTTTATTATTAATCATTTTAGGCCTACTTATAAGCAACTCCTCTCCAGTCCTAAATGATTCAGGAACGGTTCAATTGTTGTCTAAAATATAAAATATTTCTGGAAGCTTATTGTCGTTTTAGGAAAAGAGTACATGTGAAATGAAGAGAGGTGATTAACAGAGAGGACGAAAGGTAAATTGAATCTCTCTGGTCACATACATATAATCCGAACATGGTACATTGATAGTTATGATATGTATAATATTATAATGTAATATATATATATATATGTATATGATATGCAATCACTTTACAGTTTCAAGGCCAGCTTCAATTACCTTGGTCTTGTTAACATCCTTGCGGCCTATTCAACACGCAACATTCTTGAAATTAATATTTTCACCATGTATACGCATCATACTTACAAATATATATAATCATCAAGTTCAGTCAAGATACCTAACAGGAATAAAGTTTTCACATAAGGTAAATGTATTATTCCTTTGTCTCTTAACAAACAACAACCTAAGAGGAAACGATTTTAAAAGAAACAAAAGTTCTGTTGAAGCCTTATCGATTGCTATCCTTGGAATTCCATTTGTCTTTCCTTAGTGACTACTTGAATGTATTGAATACTAAGAACAGGACAAAAAAAATATGCTATAAACAATCATAAAACAATAATATTGTTAATATTCACACAAAAAGCATTTCGTGGCTGTAGGTAAACTCGTAGTCAATTACTAAAAAAACAATCACTAATAAATAATCAATTATAAATAACAACGACGGGTATTTAATGTTGCACTATTGATATCTGTTATTCTTTGTGAATTGAATAATTAATAAAGGTAGGATAGTTATGATTTTTTTCAGTAAAGAGTAGCATATTTAAAGATTTTGGTCTGAACGAAGATATTTAAAAACTTCTTGGTTGTATGATTGAAATGATAGGCTTGAGCAGGAGTTCATAACCTTTAATCACCAGCACATTTACAGGTAATAAGTTAGTTTTCGGACCCCGTGTTTTCATTCAAAGTGAATTGCGGAAAGGTTTCTGTTTATATTATTTAAAAAATAAATGTGAAGTACATTAATAAAAAAAATATATATACGTACAGTAACAAACATCTTTATTATTTCCAAAACAATGAAACATTTTCTAAGCCAAAGGCGGAAACAAGTTTAATGAATGTTATAAAGTTCATAAAGGGTTTTTATAATAGATTAACATATTTTTAAATTAGAATTAAAATTGATTAGAAGCGGTATGGATTATAACTAGATATAACCTAGATATATAATATTTATGTTCAATTAATTATTGGATATTTATGCAAATAAATATTCAATATTTTATTTTACAAAAATTTGCTGTGGAAAACAGTAAAATTGTCGTCAGGTTGATTGCCGATAAAGGTTAGAAATGGGCGGGCACAAGTTCGGACACGAATGACGTCACGCAGATTCAGTGATGCCCGCGAGCTTTGTGTTGGAAATCCCTGGAATAGAGTAATCTAAGTATCTCATCTACCGTAAGAGAGCAGATTTTTCCAACAGGATAAGCGAGATATGTAAAGGATATTACATAACAAGATGTAATAAATTTTCTATGAATGCTAGACGCCATTTGGTGGTATTTGTGAGGATTTATTTTAATCACAAATTTCGATAACAATCTTCAAGGTTGAGATATGTGACCAAAAAATTAAGAATGTAATTAATGGATTATTTATTACTGAGTGACGATTATTTTTCTTTCAAACCAACTTTGCAGGTCTTCTTCATGGATGTATATCTAGGAAAAAGTTTCAAATAATATAAGGATAAATTGATATTAATAAATTATAAATAATATTTTAAATAATAAAACGATTGTTTATTATATTAATTTACTACATTATTTTAAATAACAAATCGAATATTTATTCCTCATTGATGAAACACATGTATCGTTAGAGTAATTTCTGTTTTGACTGTGGCATGATTTCCTGCAGTGCATCGGTATAACTGACAGTCGGACCTGTCCTTAGTTCTCTTGAAACAGTATGACAGGAGAACGTCCCGACGCTATATATTAAGCTCATGTGATGTGTGGAAGCGTGTTCTAATCATTCGGGCGAGTTTGGATGAACTCGGGCACGCTCGTATTTCTTTGGTTAATGATTCCAACTATTATCCGTTATTTTTCATTATTCTTCTTATTTTTCCTTTAGTTAATTATCAAATTCTTTCATATTTTATATTTAGCTATCTCTCATATTAGAAATGAATGTGAAATCGTCGATTGTTTCAAATAAACAAAAATTAAAGGTTCTTTAGGAGAAGCTAATATTGAAAATTAGCCATCTAAGCCTTGTTAGAAAACATCAATCAGAATAAAACCTACATTTTATTTGCAACTGCTTAATTTTCCACTAATATAATGAATTTAATCAACATCATTAGAGTCGTTTTCAAGAGAATTGTAAAAATGCGTTGGCCCAAGATATAAAGTGCACTTTCTGTTATCTGATTTTGACGAAAAAGTTGCTGTAACATCTCAAGTATATAAAAACCTTAAGTATGCAATTTCACCTTCGTTGGACTTTTTGTTTTTGATTTAGGCTGTTCTGAAATCACAGATTCGAAAATTTTCACGATCGCAATACTTACCCTTACTATATATTTCATATGCCTAGTGTGTTGCCATAAATAGTGTTACAAAAGTTGAACTTTGTTTTAAGCCTTGGGTAATATTTAGATAATCCTTACCTCTATCAGGTTATTTTCTTCACATGTCAGGATAGCAATCCTAATTAGTTTGTATTTTTCTTTCGCTCAGTTAACATTGAGTGGGGTGATAAAGAAAACCGAATGGCTTTGATCGCCTTACACAAAGTTGGAAAATGTAGGTCAGAGATTTCAAACACTTTGAAACCAATGGGTAACCGCCGTATGTTCGTACTGTATATGTAATAATAATAATAATAAGGCTTAGCGAACCCGAAGGTTCGATGCCGACACCACCAATCGCTTGTTACACACCTCCCTCCACCGTTCGCCGTCCAAACCCAGTCCCTTCAGATCGGCTTTAATGCAATCTTCCCACCTTCGCTTCGGTCTACCCCTCGGACGCTTACCATTCGGCACAGCAAATATTAATCTTTTAGGAATTCTCTCGTTACTAAGCCCAAAAACATTACAAGCCCATTTGATTCGCCGCGATGAAATTACCTCAATTATATTACCCGGATACAGCTCACGCAATTCGGCGTTGTGTAACCGTCTGAACTCTCCGGTTAACTCATCCTTCTTCGGTCCGAATATTCTACGCAATACTTTATTTTCAAAAACCTTAAGACGCTGCTCATCCCTTAATGTAAGCGGCCAAGTTTCGCATCCATAAAGAACTGTAGGCAAGATAATTGTTTTATAGATTCTAATTTTTAAGTTTCGGGACAAGAGGCGCGAACTAAGTAGTTTTGTCACAGAAAAATAACAAGCATTCCCCGCCTTCAGTCTAACCTTAATCTCTTCTTCAATTTCGTTTTTTCTAGTTATCGTAGAGCCTAGATACCTAAATTTATCTACCTGTTCAAACATATTACCATCTATATCGATATCACCAGTAGTATCGCCTTTTTTGCAGCTAACCATATATTTTGTTTTATCCACGTTTATTTCGAGTCCTAGTTCTTTACCGGCTTTCATTAACGTTGTCGTATTTAGTTTTATAGTTTCAACGTCTTCGCTTAACAGTACCAGATCATCAGCATAGCCCAGCACGGATGTTGTCCCGCCCAGATCCAACCCTCACTCGGTTCGCATTACCTCCCTAATGCCATGTTCTAATGCCAAATTGAACAGGACAGGCGAAAGAGAATCCCCCTGTTTTAAGCCCGAACGAACCTCAAATTTTTCGGACAAATTATTACCGATTCTAACTTTATTGAGTGTCTCCGTCAAGCACATCCTGACTAGATTTACTAGTTTTTTTGGAATCCCCTGCTCGATTAGAATATTATACAGTTTCTGGCGGTCAATAGAATCGTAAGCCTTTTTAAAATCTATATACAGCTGGTGAACAATACCGTTATACTCCAATTTTTTCTCTAATATTTGCCGTAAAGAAAATATTTGATCAATTGTCGAACGATTCCGTCTAAATCCTCATTGGTAGTCTCCGATAATTTCCTCGGCGTATTCCGTGATTCGACTGGTTAAGATTAAAGTGAATATTTTATAACATACCGGAAGGAGTGAAATTCCTCGATAGTTATTACAATCCGTCCTCGGACCCTTTTTGTAAACCGGAATAAGAATAGATTCTTTCCATTCTTCAGGTAATTTCTCGTTCACCCAGATCTTTTTAACCTACCGATGTATTTTAGAAACTCCAGCTTCCCCGCATGCCTTAATTAGTTCAGTAGGAATATTATCGATTCCCGCTGCTTTATATGTAATATTCACGCACTGTATATATATAATATATAATATATATAATGAAACACTGTCTGCATGTGACAGACCTCGAGCGTGCCGTTCCCGCCCTGTGAGAACAACAAATTCAGTGAGAGCAGTGGCGGCTCGAATCAGAAAAAATCCCATTCAAAAACAACAAATAATGTCTTGGAAAATGGGAATCTTTGTCAGATCAATGTCTCGCATAATAAAAAGCGACCTTAGGATAGGAGTATTGTGAAGAATGACAGGACAAAGGAAAACCACATGGCTAAAAAAAATTAGAGTGGATAGATGCAAAGTGCTCCTGGGCCGTTTCGCATATGGTCTACATCGAAAGATTTTGTTTAGCGGTGGGAAAATTTTTACAATTGAAGCAAAATGTGATCGCCAAAATGATCGTGTGTGCCCACACAGCTCTAAAGAAGCCCAGAAAGTCATACAAAGAGTAGAAAGATGTCATCACCCATCCTCAGTGATGGTTTCGTAGGGAGTTTGCTTTGATGGATCCACAAAACTCCATTTTTGTGAAAAAGGAGCTAAAATAGCCGTTAAAAGCAATCAGGACAACATTTTGGAACCTGTTGTCAAGCCTCTAAATGATACTCTGTTTGCTATAAGTCATTGGGTTTACCAGTAGGATTCAGCCCCAGCTCACAAGGCTAGGTCAACTCAGCAGTGGCTGCAAAAGAACATTCAAGAGTTCATCTCTGCCTCGGATTGGCCCTCAGGAATCCCTGATCTCAACCCACTTGATTATCGGCTTTGGTCCGAACTGGAGAGGATGGCATGCCACAGAGCACAACCTAACTTGGATAGCCTCAAACAATCTCTTGTTCGAGCAGTTGAGAGCTTTTCTCAAGAAGTGCTGCTATTGATGACTGGCCACAAAATGCCTGTGTTGAGTTGAAAAGGAGATATTTTGTGTAATTTCTTTTTTGCTTTACTCTTTATAGATATACATTTTATTTTCTAATAAAGTATTTGAAAAAAATTATTATCTGTTGAAATCTGTATATGATTCCTTGTAACAATATTTATGACAGGTCTAGGTAATTATTAAATTATTAATTTAAAAATTGTAATATATTAAAAAAAAATATTATAAATCTTCGTTTCCAACAAGAAAATGAAATGTATTATTATGACTTGAAGGTGTTGATGAGGATTTATAACATCGATACAGTAAAAAAAAAATATTTCGATAACAAAAACCAAAATTAACAATTAGAATTTAGATAAAAACGTTATTTAAACAACAAAAGAAATTTGAAATGCCATAATTATCAAGAAAGCCTTTAGGGGAGAAAAACATGATTATTAAACGTGTAATTGAAGACTAAAGTCGCGTGTCAACTAGCAAGAAAATTAAATTCGTAGTTATGAGTTTTTCAAGTAAAATCCGGCACTGATAGAGCTAATATTACAAGATTACGACCAATTTAGGAAATGTGAAGGGCAGGTTGGTCTAAAGACATGGAGGCACACACGCTAGGCTGGACATGAAATACTAACAATACAGGACATGCAACGGATCCTATTGCACCACTAATTACCATCAATTACTGGGATTGATGAAGCATTGAGCGAAACTAGAGTAATATTTCTCAAAGACTGGGTGAAGGACGGATTCAGGGACCGACTGAATGTCGAGTGAAAATAGAAAAATAGATACAAAAGTAGGATGGATACTTTATATTCACATAAATAAATATATTTATGGTCTTTTTGATAAAAATGTCATTTATTAAATACGATGAAAACAGAGTCGTCAGGCGTTTAGAGACGGTACAATTATTTAGACTCAATGTCCGAGCTATAAAATTTTAGACTATTCGAAATAACAGTTGAGATATCTCACACTACATCTAATTTTATTTATTGTATCAAATAAATATTGCTTCCTCATGAGCATTAATTTATATTTTTAATTTTTTAATAAATACTACATAACTTAAAAAAAAATCTGGTGCGGTACGCTCATGACACAACTTTCACTTAAAACCTTTCTTAAGCAGATATATGTGTTTTAAGGGAAACGAAAGTGAAAGTAATTATTACAGGCGGTACAAAATATTATTTAAAATATTTAATTACCGATAGTGTAAGGATAGTTGATAGTTAAGGCCTTATTAATCTCAAATAATATAACAATTTATTATAAAATTATCAGAATTTTTTCAAGAAGAGTTTTGTTACAACGTGAAGTGGTTAACTGTTTAAAAAAAAAAATAAAGATCCTTTAGAGGAAGAAATTTTGAAAATTATGCATTTAAGCACTGATACAGAACATTAATGAGGGTAAGGCCTACATTATATTAAAAACCGCTTACATTTCACAATGATTTAATGAATTTAATCAAAGTCGTTTAGGAGAAAATTTGAGAAAGAATAACAGTACCTTGAATGAATCTTAAAAAGTAATGCAATATTGCTTCGCAGTCAATGAAAGCTATGTTTTTTTTGTATTGTTTTTTATATCTCTATTTGTCTACGACTGTCACTAACCAGCAGATGGACTGATTAGATTAACGAAACTGGCATGTCAGACAGTAATTTTTAATTTAATAAAATTCATGTTTAAGGTCGATCCAAATCGGAATGGTACTGGGCTGCAAGATCTTTGGTGGCGGAAGCCGATATAGAAAGACATAGTTCTAGTAGTAAATTAAAAAAAAAATATATGTTTAAGCTCGAAATAGGAAAATTAAATACCTACTAAAAAACAGAAATGTTATTTAAGAACTTGATAGTAATCAAATGAATGTATGAGGAAATATCTAAGTAAGGAAAAATAATCCTAGATTTCATGCAAACAGAACTTAGCACAGTTTGGTAGCTTAGGAAATCCTTTAAAATGGTTCTGAAGATAAATTAATTTTGTTTTTTAAAAATTAATAACTTGCTTACCACGCTGCAACTATTAATTGCATTTTTCAATAGATTTACTTAAAAAACAAAAACAATAATAAAATTTCCGGCATATCTAAAATCTGATCTCTATAATATTTTTCTTAATTTACGGGACACTTTATGAAAGTATTCATTTATAAATTCCAACTGTAAGTGTAGATCTTGTTACTATTAATACACCACCAAGTATAGTTTAACAACATCATTTTCTATCTAAAAAAAAAGTATTTTTCAAGTAAAGAATCTGATCTCATCACAGAGGGATCTACAGGAGGGAGGGAGACTTTCGGGCTGAAGCCTCCCCCAAAATGGGAAAATATAAACATGTTTAATAGAAAAAAACATTAAAAACTATCTCTTAAACTATTATTGTTCGTGTAATTACATTTAATAGGACTTCAAGAATCGCTAAAACACCATGTCATATTTGTAGTTAGTTTCTTTCTTTCTTTTTTTAAAATTAGTTATCGTTATATATATATATATATATATAAATCCTTAGGGCTTAAGCCACCTCCCCAAAAAAAAAAATTCAGTCCTCGATCCGCTAGTGGATCTCATTCTATAATTTGAAAAAAATAACAAATATAATAGATAGACAAAAAAAAAAAAATACATACTACTTAGTAGATTGAAACATATGCGATTTATAGAAAGTTATTGTTTGGGGTAAATAATGATTTAAAATTTTAATGCATGGTCACTGTCGACATTTTCAGCAATATACACGTAAATAATAGACATTGTCATGTCCATAATGGAAATGGATTGCATTACATTTCATCAAGCAGCCAAATTTTGATTTTCAAATGCCTTCAGTCCACTAATGTAATGCAATGAATGCTATTTGGTTTTGATAATCGTAATCAGCATACACTATGTACTTATCTACATGGTTTAAAATCGTAATTTTTTTTCCCACAAAATCAGGTAATAATTATTATATTTGATTTTTAATTAAAACATCATGCCTGATTTATAAATAAAAATTTAAATCAATCTTTGATGTTTATTGATCCAATTAAAAATAATTATTACTCACTGAGTGATAGGGTTTTATATAAATAATAATGATTAAGTAATGATAAAAAATTTTGATTAGAAAATAAAAATCATCTGTTACACACACACACACACATATATATATATATATATATATATATATATATATATATATATATATTATATATATATATATATATATATGTTGTATGCTTTCTTATGAATTTCGGAAATAAAGATGTTCTGTTGTTAATAGTTGACAACAATATTCTCCACTTACTACTCCAGACTCAAAATATATCATAGAGATTACAAAAAAATGATATTTCTGACTCAATAATTTTAATTAATTATGGTCAAAAATAAAATTGATTTTCTATAAATCCAGAGAAAAAGTTTGATTAGATTTTATTTTTATTTTTATTAATTTTACCGATTTCAAGCCTAGTTTGCTATTATAATAATATATATTACTTTTCACCACATTTATTCGATTGTTTCCCAATACACCTAACAAAATTACACTAAACTACTTTACAGACTTTTTTTTTAAAATAATGCGCATTGATTGAATTCGTTCTGAATACACCAACTTGAGAAAAAAGAAAGATGAACATTTTCGATAATTAGATCATTGGACCACTTCACTTTTTTGGTGCCCACTTCGGTAGAGTGAGTGGATTGGACAAAAACTTTGGGAAAGAAACTGTAAAAAACAGTGGCCATTACAATTCAGTATCACTTACTGGATTCAGTGAATCCCGAATGCCAACCAATCTCAAATTATTCCAGTTTTTTCCTTCTTGCATTATTCTTCCATTTCTCAGCGTGAATTCTATTTTACTTCCTTTCCTCCTACGCTATTTCATAATTAAACTTCAGAAAAGAACTTGAAACGACCGAGCGGATTCCCCAGTGCGGAATTATCAAAATTGAATGATGAAAATAGTCAATGGTATGCTTAGACATTTGGCCTATTTTTTTTTTTTTTTTTTGTGGAGGGAGGGGAAGAGGATTCACGAATAGATTCAAATCCTTGCTATGGTTCACATCATTGTAAAAATCAATGTAAACTCTATAGGTTGAAAGTCTGTGATGGCCGAGCGTGCCGAGGGTTTCACGCTTTAACATTTAAGTGTTTAGCGGAGCCAGTTCGAATCCGGCCTGGATGGAGTAAAATTTATTTTTATAGGAGCCGAGTGGGACGAATCGATCCAAATCTTCCTTATCGATTACATGACTCCTAAAAACTATGTTGCCTATAGACTAACAACCCTTCATGAACGAGCTTGTTGAGGGGTTTCCCACTATAATGTTTTAGAGTCTAGCGGATTTGGTTCGAATCCGGCCTGGGTTAATTTAATTTAAGTTTAATTCGATTTGTCTGTTTGTTTTTTTGTTTTGTTTTTTTTTTGGAAAGAGAGGAGGACGGAGAGTCACGAATAGATTAAAATTATTTCTCATCAATCATATGATTGCTAAAAACATGTTGTTTATAGACTGAGAGCCCGTGATGAGTTTCCCGCTTTAACGTTTTAGAGTCTAGAGGATTTGATTTGGTGGCTAGGACAGTTTAACATTTATTTTACACAATGAAGTTCGACCTTTCCAATCACTAGGAACACAAACAAATCTAACTATAGAATAGGTTTGGTTGTACCTCTCGAAATAGCCTTACACCCTGTATGCCTGAAATGGCGAAGTATGAACGATAAAAAAAAAAAATACTAAAAATAAAAAAAGGAGAAGATTATACAAACAATATGAAATAATTTTAAAAAAACTTTCTTATAACCACCTGACACATGGAATTGTAACTACTAACCTGGGCAGCTAATTATTATTCTTAGGAACGGGCTTGCTACCATTAATGTGACTGCTATGCTGCTACATTACTTATTTTTTTCTTGTTAACCTTTAGTAATATCCTGACTGGTTGAATTCCAGCTTCCAGTGGTTTACCAATTAATTATTAAATAATGCACGAAATTATATCAAACCTTTGTCCGCCTTTCAGTTTTAAATATTCAAAAATTACGCTGTATTAGCGTGTCATTTCAAAAGATTTCTTAACTTTTATTTTCAAACCTAATTAATAAAAGTTTTTATAAACCATTTACTTGAATAGATTTCAATGAAAAGTAATATTTTTTACGTTTTAATAACCAGCAAAATATAACCATCAGTATATGTACACAGCTATATGAAACATTGTATTTTTATTTGAATTTAACAATTAACATAAAATTAAGCAATTAATTTAATTTAACAAAAAAGAGAGTACGTAATACATTAATTCATTAGCATTAAAACTTTTACTTTTCTAATAAAAATATTTCTTATTAACAAACAAAACTTTGCATTGTATAAATATAACATTGAAATATTTTCCAGGATCACAATATATTATTATATTAGTTTCCTACTCCGAGTTTTGAGATGTGAAATAATTATGAACTCCTATTATAATTTTAAATTCTTTGAGATCCCACCTTTTATTTTGGAGGAAAAAAGTAAAAATTTAACAAATACCTTTTATGACATTTATATGTGCATTAAAAAAGTAAAATAGTTTTTAACCTAGAAATTATATTTAACAATTCTGAAAAAAAACTCTATCCTTTAACTACTTATTGGTAAAAGATTTTTTCCAACGGTTGAACACTCTTTTAAAAAAATGTATATAAAAAAAATAAATATCTGTATAAATCCCTGATGAGAAGCAACAATCAAATAATGTAAAGCATTTTTTTATTTAAAATAAAGTAAACTTTAGAATATTTTTCAAAATTTATATTAGCAGTTTTACTCTGTAACTAAAACAGTTTAAAATATCTCTGGCTTAAACTGTTGTTAGTTTTTATTTAACAAATTTGATTGAAATAGAACTGAAGATATAGTTCAGTGTACTTAATAATATATTGTTCTTTAGTAACCTCAAAGCTTTGTTTAAATGCCGAGGTGGTGGTCAATGGCAGGACTCCCCTCGCAGCAAGACGCTGGAAAAGGATGTGGCATTAAACCCAAAGGACAACAAACAATGCTTCATTTTGAAAGATTGCTTACGTTTCTAAAGCCCTACTTTGGTAACAGCTGTCGACTTCCGCTAGCTTGGCATGTTCAAGAAATAAACAAAATCCCTAATACCACACGTCTTGTGATTTATATAATTGGACAAAGCAGAGATATTTGTCAATTACTCTAATTCATATATTAATTTATATAAAATCGATATACATGATTTGATACGAACAATATTTTCGCCAATAATCTGTGATTATCAATACGACTAAAATAAAATGGAAAAAGCATATTCAGTTAAACGGTCATCATTATTTCAAAATTCGAAAGTGATAAAACCTGGTTACACTATATTAACACACAATATTAATAATGATAATATTAATTTAACTTTTAATAATATATAACTTAATATTTAATATGCCAATCATAATGCACATAGCCCTAGATAGCCAGGTCAAGCTATCTCTGATGGCTTGGAAATAGTTATCTAGAATGTACTGACTGGACAGAAGGCACTTATCAAGACTTAGGGAACAATAACTAATTTCAGCTAAAGGGTACTTTCTCACAGACTTCATATCAATTCTAAAAGATAAGGATATCAATTATTAATAGTTATAACTTCATTCACACACTTCCCAGACCGTCCAGAATTGATTCATCCCCCCTAATATTCCTGAGCATATAACGCCCATCCTTCTAAGACCAAACCACTCATGTAGTTTATTCTCTTGATGTCTCTTACTGCAGGAGACCTGGAGTGAACTTATGTAGTCAACTCATATATCCATAGTATATTATTCTGTATTCTAGATGCCATTTGTAACATTATGAATAAAACCATTATTTATGAAGTCTCCACTGCCGTTAAATTTTAATAATCTACCTATCCGGATAAACAACTACAGTTACAGAATTATTTTCAGTATAAAAAAAATTAACTAAAACCATAAATTCTCCGGAATGTAATTAAAAAAATGTTGTGCGGCATGCGCATCACGCAATGTTTATTTACCACATAAACATTTATTATACTGACATAAATATTTTATTTCTCCTGTAATAGGGCTGGATAGTATTTGAGCGGCAGGATGCAGATATTTGTCTTCTATTGTCATAATAAACGATTAAATAAATACAAAATCTATTAACTTTATGCTTTTAAATGCTTGATATGCTTGAGACCGATTATTTTCAACAAAGAAACGTAAGCTGTTATTGTTTATGAAGAACTATTGAGTACTATTTTATAACTATCTATATAAATTCTGATGAGTGTAAATTTAACTTACATCAGTATAATATCCCATAAAATATTATGTTTTAGTTCTTTACTTATGCCGCTTTTGCATTCAACTGCTCACTCAATTATTTAAAACTTTTTTTTTTTTTTTTTTTTTTTTGACTTGATTCTTCAACTCACACCTGTCAGAAGTTCCGACAATCAGCGAGTGTGATGTCAAGATGAAGAGATTGGTCTTGGAATAGGCGTGAGGGAGAGGAGTACCCAGCGGCGTCCTTCCTGTCTTGAGCGTAATATTTCTAGTTAGTGGAGGAGATCCCTCATCCAGCTTCTTTTAAGCCTTCTTCGGGTGCTATCGGGCATGTTAGTTGTGGCCATGCCTCGAATCAATGAGTTTGTATGTCCGTGTAAGTTATTATGGAATCGTTTGTAGTATGTTCGTATGTGGTCGTTAACTGTTGGCATCTGTAAGTCTTTATGTAGAGTAATGTTACTGACGTACCAGGGAGCTTTGGTAATAGTCCTGAAAGTTTTAGATTGAAAAGTCTGTAATTTACGTATGTGAGTCTTTTTGGCTGTCCCATATATCTGTAAAGCGTAGGTCCAAATAGGCTTGAGTAGGTAAGTATATGTATTCAATTTCTGTCTAAGTTTTAATTTCGAATTTCTTGCAAGGAGTGAGTACAATAGGCGTAGTCTTAGGTTTAAAGTTTTTGTTTTGTTTTTGATATGTTGGCCCCATGTCATTCTTCTGTCAAAGGTCAGTCCAAGATATTGAACTTTGTCTGTCTGAGGAATTTGGATATTGTCAAGGTAAATAGGGGGGCAAGTTTCACGTCGAAGGGTAAAAGTGATATGTTGTGATTTGTCAAGGTTGAGTCGAATTTTCCAGAGTTTGCACCAGTCGTAGAAATTGTTTAGGTGATATTGTAAAGTCTGTGAGGCGTATGCTGAATTTTGATGTCTTGTCAAGATTGTTGTATCGTCTGCGTAAGTCGCGGTCAGAGTATAGAGAGGATCTGGAATATCATATGTGTAAATAATATACAACAGAGGAGCGAGTACTGACCCCTGAGGCACCCCTGCTATGGCTGGTTTAATGGTAGATAGTTCTGTACCTTGGCAAACAGAGAAAAATCTGTCAGAAAGAAAAGATTGAAGAATAAGATAGTAGGTTGGAGGGAGTATAGTCTTAAGTTTGAAAAGAAGTCCCTGATGCCAGACTCTATCGAACGCTTGAGCAACATCCAGAAATACTCCTGTTGCATATAATTTGTGCTCTAGTGCTGTCGCAATGTAGTCTGTCACTCGGTGTAGCTGATGAATGGTTGAGTGGTGTGAACGAAATCCAAACTGATGTTCAGGTATTATGTTTTCAGTAGTCAGTATGTCAAGAAGTCGTTTGTAGAGAAGTTTCTCAAAGATTTTAGAGCATAATGGGAGCAAGCTGATGGGTCTGTATGATGAAGGAAAGTCAGTGTTTTTGTTAGGTTTGTGAATCATTTTTATGAATGAGTATTTCCATTGTAAGGGGAATTTAGTCGTTCTGAGTATTGCGTTATAAATTGATGTTAGGTATACTAGAGCTTTCCTTGGCATTTTCTGGAGCACTTGAGCATTTATCAGGTCATGACCGGGAGCTTTCTTTTTAGGTAACTGTCTGATTTGTTCTGCAACTTGAGTGGGAGTGAAGCAAAGTGGAGGTAATGACAGTTGTAAAGGAATGTCTAAAGTGTTTTGTACATGTCTTTCGTGATCAGTATTAGAGAAGTCAGTATGTGGTATGAAAACAGAAGAAAGATGGTTGGCAAAGAGCTCAGATTTTTCAAGGTCTGACACAGCCCAGGAACCATCTACGTTTCGGAGTGGTGATGACACCTCACAATGCTTTACAAGTTTCTTAGTCTGTCTCCATAAGCTTCCATCGTCAGTCGAAAGATTTTTGAGGTAATTGTCGTAGTTCGTTCTTTTAAAATTCTGAATCTGTCGTTTAAGTTCATTGTTAAGTCTATTGAAAGTCCGTTTGTCAGATTGAAGTCGACCAGTCTGCCACACTTTGCGCGCTCTTCTCTTTGCTCTGATCAGGTCTCTAATGTACTGCGGATAGATTGGAAGAGACGTATTTCTGCTAGGTCTTGGTACAGATGATGACCATACAGCCTGTTGTAAGCTGATTGTGAACTTATCAACAGCTTTTTCGAGTTCCTCTTCGGTCTTAAGGGACATTGGGATTGATAGCGTCGAATTTAAGTAGTCGCTGTAAGCTTTCCAATCGATTATCCTATCTGTAAGTGTTGGTTTTTTTGATGCAGTACGAGGCTCATCGCATAGTACCAAACTGAGAAGAGAATGATCAGAACAAAGATCAGAGCTTGCAGTTACAGTATACGGCACTGTCCTGAGTCCTTTAGTAATGAAAAAGTCAAGTAAATCTGGTGTTTTCTGTCTTGAAGTTGGCCAGTAAGTAGGTGTATCAGGTGAGATCGTGTTTAATGAAAGCTGATCGATGGCAGACTTTAGATTTCTTCCTCTAGGAGTACAGAGTCGTGATCCCCAGGACTGATGTTTGGCATTATAATCACCACCTGCAATAAAACACCGACCGAGATGTTGGAAAAAATTGTAAAACATTGCAGATGTTAGCACGTATCTCGGAGGGCAGTACACTGCAGCGAAGGTAATGGTATGGTGCTGGGTATACAGAGTAATTGCTGTGGATTGTATGTCAGGTGTAATGGGTAATTGTAAAGGGTTGTGTTTTAGTGATTGCTTAATCAGTATTGCCGTACCGCCATGTGCCGTCTTATCAGGGTGGTCAGTTCTATATATTTTGTAGCCTGGAATGTAAAATTTAGAATGTGGAGTCAAGTGTGTTTCAGTGATGAGAGCAATGTCAGTCCGTTTTTCATGTATGTACATGTCAAGTTCAGTCCTGTGTTGGTTTATACCATTTGCGTTCCAGAGAAGAACGGACATGGAGCCCACTGTCAGCCGATTAGTAGCCATAACTGGAGGATAAGGCTTGTGCAACGTGAGACAGTTCTTGGAGAAGGCTGAAAAGAGGCTGGATGAGGTTATTCAATCCACTTACCAAGTTGAAGAGCTGAGCTGAAGCCGGGTGATTGTAAGTCGGTAGTGGCGGTTGAGTAATGCCCTTTTTCATTTCTGGATGCTTTGGCTGGTGAAGGTGATTTTCTGGGACTTCTGTAGGAGAAGTTCGCAGTTTTGGTCCTAGATATTGAGAATCGGGTTTTGAAGAACCTGAATTTGCGGTATGCTGACTTTGCGGAAGAGAAGGAAACTCGTCTATACCTGGGGGTGCGCTAGTTTGTGCTTTTTGGGGACTTTGTATATTTTTACGGAGATTGCGTACTTCCCTCAGTTGTTTTAGAGTTGCACAACCTCTATAATTTGCTGGATGGGATCCGCTACAATTCGCGCATGTTGCTGCGGTCTCTCTTGTCTTTGTGCAGACGGTGCTATCATGTCCTTGGCCACATCTCACGCACTTCGGGGAGTGATTGCAGTAAGCCTTTGTGTGGCCATACTGCTGACAACGGGTGCACTGTGGAATCATTCTTTTCTTTCTTGGCTCTTCGATTTTCACTCTAGTATAGTATAAAAATTTGATATCAAAAATTTTTTCATTAAATGTGGCTTTAGAGATATCGATAAAGAACATGGGAAGTGGATTTTTGTATCTGGAAATAACGTTCACAATACTTGTGGCATCGTAGCCTAGGCATTTTAATTCGTATTTTATGGTTTCAATTGGAGTAGCATGGTGTAAGTTTTTTAATACGATTCTTGGATTTCTATCTTCTATTAACTGATAGGTATGGAAATCGGCACCTACCTGTCTTAAGTTAGCTACTATACGTCTATATGTGTCAGAGTTTTCAGGATATACGGTTACTCCTCTTGATGTGGATTTTAGGTTAAAGCTGTTCAAACCTCCTACATTTTGGAGAAATGTGACCAGTTCGGTGTAGTTCTGTACATCATTCAAGTGGATAGGGGGCGGTTTTACAGAAACTGGTTGCTTAGTGGTAGCATCAGACTCGTCACTAATGTTAGTTAAAACTTCAAAACTATTAGTGGTTACTGTTGTAACTTCACTTACCTTTTTAGCTTTTCTTGGGTCTCGGATATTGTCCATTGAGCGTTTTCTTCCAGTAACGAGGTCCCAATGATTTTCAGTAGTTTGGTTTGAGTTTAAAGCGTCCACATTTTCTGTAGAACTGGCAGATATCGACGTCTCAGACATCGTTTGCGGTGAAACCGCTACACCGAGGTGTGGAGTTCCTATTTCTTGGAGCTAATTGGTTTCAACAACAGAATGCAACAAAAAGAAAAGTTTTCACTGTTAATTTACTCTAAGATTTTGTCAAAAAGATTTTCAAAGAAAAATTAACCTCACTTTTATCAATGTTCACACATGATCCAGCTCTCATTTAAAAACTTAACTTCAACTTTTAAATTTAATTGTATTGTTAACTTATATCCTTTTAATCTTTTACTTTTAAGTTTTCTGACATAATTTAACTGTACCTCTGTATTCAACAAACAATTGTAAATTTTTTATTGTCTGCAGTTTTGTTATTCATGCATAAGTGGTAGTTGATTAAATTTCAATATAGGCCGAATTGTAATAAAGCCCAAAACATCTATAAATAAGTATATAAAATTATAAAGTTACTATCAATTAGAATGCTTGAAATTTTTGTAGCAGTTTACAAATCTTCTCTTAAAAAAAAAGTATAAATAAAAATAAAAAAACAATACAAGAAGAAGTAGTATACTGACTATGAGATGCAGCTAATTATTTAAAAAAAAAAAAACATATTAGAGGTACTTCAGAGAAAGATATTTAAAATGTTCTCCATTTACGTTCTGTACATTCATGATTCAAGTCATAATAAGTAAGTAAGTGTTTCAATGAAAAATAGACTTTTCTGACATTAAAAAAAAAATTGTACATTTATATAACGAATCAATCAAACTCGTAAAGAGACAGCTTATTTTATATCAATTATATGTAGATGCAGCTAGAACTTTGTTTGAGTAAAATAAAGAAAAATTAAAAGTATAAATAAAATTGTTTTAGTCATTATAAGTAAGTAATTATGACAATTTAAGGATTAATAATATATTTGTTTCATTGAATAATACTTAAAATAAAATAATTTAAAAAAAAAAATCACATCTAATAGTTTAATAATTAATAAACAAAGTCGTAAATAATGAAGCTAACGTTTATTATAAAAATAAAAAACAACTGAGGTGGGTGTTTTATATCAGACAATAGAAGTGAAAACATCAATACGACAAGATTAATAATATTAAATATTAATTATAAATAATAGTTTATTATAAAGATAATAAAATGCTGAACATTTTCCTCACTTAAAGTTAAGATAAAATTTTGAATAGTAACAATATGGAGGTCGGATTTTTCAATTTTGAGATGTTTTTATCAATATTCAAAAACACTTTAATTAATCGAATCCAGCCGACTATAACCTAGCTTTACACATCGGAGATCTGACGGCTTCATCTAATTCACTCTCCACAAAAAATTACAAAACGTGCCTTAAGAAAGATAAGACATTTCAAAAGAGATGTATAAAAGAATAAAAAAGTAGCACACTATTGTATTATAAATATAGTTTTATATATTATTAAAAAAAAAATAAGACAAAACTGAAAAATAATATGAAGGTCTTTTGATAAATGTTACTACACATTTCCATATAATGGGTTTTAAAATAACGGATTAAGATAAAACTTATAAGTAAATTATTATTTGTAAAAAAAAAAAATAAAAAATTATTATTTGTATTTAACAAATAAATATGAATATTGCTAAAAAAAATTTAAATACAAATAATATTATTTTAGCCAAAAAAAAAAACATTTAATCTCTTGTTAAACCAAAATATTGATTTTCATGTTGTTTTTTTTTAGGCTAATTAAAGCAAATAAACGCCTTACACCAAGGATTCTCTCCATATCTTTATGATAAATGAATAATCATCCTATTGAAACAATATGCAATTCTACAGCCGCAATTTCTTTCAAAGTTATGTACAATCTTACATAAAGTGAGCTGACATATAAAATAATACACATAATATTCATTCTGAACTTTTTTTTTTTAAATTTATTTGATTACCCTTTCATGTCTTTATTTGTTTTCTGGATAAAAAAGGTAAAATAAGGGTTCCAATTGAAAACGTGGATTTCAAGAATAAACTTGTGTTTTATCAATTATAAAAAGATTAGATCAATTAGATAATAATTTTGAATCTTACACTATTCAACGTAAATATATTGTATTTGAAATTTAGTCGCATAAGGTTTATTATGGGACTCCAGAGCTTCCAGGTTCTTACGGTACTCTGCAAAGGTGGCACAAGTCCAAATCCAAAGCTTGCTGTTTCGAAAACAAATTTCTTAATGTCTCAGCCTAAGGAAGATTTTACTTGCCGTATTGCAGATAATGATCTCTAATAACTTCCAGTGATTTAGCAGCTCTGCATAAAAAAAAAAAAAACAGAAAGAAAACACAATCGACCTTTTTTAGGTTAAAATAAACATGGAACAACATCCCAAACAGGAGCGGATCCAGAAATTGTCTAAAGAAAGGAAGAAAAATTATCTTTTCAAGTATTCGGCATTTGATTTATGATTTATCATAGTCCTTTAATGTGTGAAAAAAAAACTATTATAAATTATATTTATATTATAATTATATATATTACACATATATAATTATAACAAATAATTACATATAAAAAATTTTATATATTATAGAGGTTATTAAATTCTCATTTCTCCGAACGGTATGGGGTTCTTTCATTTAGGAGGGATGCGTTTCAAAATATAAAATAACTGCTTATTTCATATTTTTAAAAATATATTCTTGCTTTGGAAAAAAATATTGAGGGTATAAAATATAATTAAGCATAACATTTTTCTTTTGTTTAGGGACACACTCCCCTTCCTCTCACGAACTTTGGATCTGCCATTTATCGTAATTAAAAGGTTTCATTAGTGAAAAGTAGAATACAGGAAATGAAAAAAATAAAATAAAAAAATGTTAACATTATTAATAATAAGAAGAAAATTATTTATCAATACCTATTATTTCTGTTCCTTTATCTCAATTCTTATAAAATCTATGTGATAAATGAATAATAAAACCCAGAGTACTTCTTAATTTACTTCAAATACGAAACTTGCTACTCACACTACCTTAAATAATGATCGGGCTAAAAGTTGTGGTTAAATTCCTGTCACGCCAATTTAGACCTTACATAAATTAGGTGCTGAGATGTTTTGTGAAACTAATCGAAACGGAGGGACGCTTTTTAATTTCAAGACACAAAATTATTTACTTTATAATTTATTTATTATATTTTAATTATTTGTTTACAATGAAAATTAAGACCAGTCACAAATTCGTAAAAAAAAATAAAAAAAAATAAAAATTGAAGCTCAGATGAAAAAAAAGCAACAAGTATTGCTTGTCAAACCTATCATTAGCTTAATGATGACAAGCTTAATTTAGCTTCTATCTCGATTGCTTGAAGGAAGCTTAAGGACTACCGAAACAGGTTCGTTCCAATTTCTCGTTAGAGCAAGAATAATGTATTATTTATCAATTTTTTTTTTTTTATAAATTTTAAATAAAACTAATTTGCTTAACATAATTGTGACTGGAACATATAGAGTTTATAATTGAGCATAATTTAATTTATTATGAAGCTAATAGTCATTAGAATACTTAAGTGTAATATTTCTTTAATACAAATTTTTACAGGCTCAAAAAAAAATACGACGAAAATAAAATTTATAGTAAAAACATTTTTTTTTTCAGATTTAAAGGAAAATTTGGAAGAAATTATATATTTAAAAGGAAGAACTGATTTAGCATTAACGGTAAGTACATGCGTAATAGTGAATTTGAATTTGACACATACATCAGATTAAGGGATGAATCTTTTATGGAACTTTCTTAAAGAGTATCATTTTAAAAAAAAAATGCTTTAAAAACAGTTGTTAAAAAAAGTCACGGCAAATTAAAAAAAATCTGCTAACAAATCATGAATACGAGTTCTATTAAAATAACAAAAATCCTATTTATTACATCAATGGTTTATTCTGGATTGTACGATCCGTTTATTATAGATCATACTACTATTAGTTATTAAACAATTATTTTTCATTGCAAACTTAACTAAAATGGAATTACCATGATTGCATTGCCTGTCATAGATAGGTCAAAAGTTCTCACAGTAATTATAAGTGGATACTGTTAGGATATCATAAATGAAATATTCATTAAATTATTCGGTAATTTAATTTTCTAAGGTTTCATGATGATTTTTTGGAAAAATCCAATATAGATAACTAATTATTTAAATATAATATTAGATCTAGAGTTATTAAACTACAGTAAATGTATATAAGGTTATAAACATATGCATGAAATATTTTATATTTCACTTCTTCTTTCACACAATTACAATGAAATACTAACTTAAACAATGTCATTGTTTATCGGAACCCAGCCTTGCTTCCGTGGATTTTAAACAATTTTTGTCAAAATTTAAAAAAAAATTTACATTTAGTAAGAAAATTTCATTTAATTTCCTTAAAAACATGTGGTTTACGTTAAGCAATGATAGTTTTCAGAATTTATTATTTATATTTTTTTTCGCTACTCTCAGTTTCCTTTTACAACTTTATTTATTAGTTTTTTTTTTCTTTTTCTGAAATTCACCGCATTCCAACGATATATTATACGTAATGCCTTCTGAATATTATTTCCGGAGATTCATTTTCGACCTGGATAAGCATTTTCCTTTTTATTCAATTATCAAATTCCTTCGAAACTTATATTTAGCCATTTACTATAGTTACCGTCAATAAGAGAGAGTTATTTTTTAAAAATGAACCAAATTAAAGGCACTTTAGAGGTAGACGTATATTAACATTGAGCATTTAAGTCATGTAAAGTGACATCAATGAGTTTAAGACCTATATGATATTAAAGACCAATTAATTATACAATGATACACCGAGTTTAATTAAAATCGTTGGAGCAGTTTTTGAGAAAATTGTAAAAATCTGTTTCACCGTTGATATAAAGTGGAACGTCCAGTTAGTCGATTTTAACAAAAAAGCTGCTGTCACATTCAAGATATATGACTATCTTAAATACGTAATATTATTTTCATTTTTTGAGCTAGACTGTTTACATACTCATACAAACACACACACCATTTGCGGGACTTAGTTATTTGGACTCAGGGTATCTATAGTAAAACGTGTACTTCCGTCGGAAAATTCAGATTCGAAAATATTCCCTTATTATGTATTACATATGTTGGTAAGTAAAAAATTTAGTTGAAACACATTTTGACATAATAAAAATAATTTGATAACGAAAAGTTATTTTCACCGTACGATCAGAGTTTTAATAGATAAGGATCCTAATTATTCCCCTAATTTTAAAAAAGAAAGAAAGAATTGAATGGAATTGGAAAGAAATCCTCATACTTAAAGAAATTAAAAAACTTCATTAATTAAGTTAACGATGAGAGATAGCTCGGGTCACATCGATCGAGGAGTGGGCTTTCGATATGCTCGAGGGATAAATTGAACCCAAGAACGAAATCTTCATAATTGGCAAGCCGGTATCGGGATGCCGATTCATAAATCGCCTACGCCGCTAATAATTTTCGTGTGAGATTGGGTCGGATATATTAAAAATAAAATATGAAAGTTGATTTATCGAAATTTTCTTAGTCACTTGAATTTAATATGGAGTCAGTAAAAATTACTTTTAAAATATGGATCATTTATGAAAGGGGATATTTTCATAGTAGTTGAAAAATGGTGTGAATTACATTAGGCTTGGCAAGAAAAGACTTCTTCCTATTACATGATTGAAACAAGTTTTATTCTTAAACTTGATCAGATATCTGATTTTCTCATTTGCTTGAGAGGACAGAGTGAGACAGGGAGAATTCCAAGCAGTGGAGATGGAATCTTCCGAAACCACTGCAAGTAAAATCAAATAGCAAGAAATCGATGACGAGTTGCAAATAATTAAGAAGAGATAAAATAGTATATTGTTTCCTC
This sequence comes from Nezara viridula, assembly GCA_928085145.1. Taxonomy (NCBI): domain Eukaryota; kingdom Metazoa; phylum Arthropoda; class Insecta; order Hemiptera; family Pentatomidae; genus Nezara; species Nezara viridula. The sequence continues at coordinate 102,001,310 of OV725077.1, forward strand.
AGAATCAATCATTGTGTTCTTTTTCATAGCCATCTTCTTATCTATTTAAAAGTCCTATCTATCTAAGGTGGTGCGTCCATAGAACAGTGGACCTTAAACTGGTAGACAGTAACCATTTTGCAGCCATGATAAGGAAATTAATCATGGACTTATTCTTTCAAGATATCTTGTAAGACTCGCAAGAAGAATCAAGAGCCCGAGCCAATTTACTAAACATAATAATATTCTTTTATAATATGAAATATATATATACATATGTACTAGTTGGCCCGTGCGAAAAATTCGCAAATAATTTTTTTTAGTGAAGAAATATTAAAACAATATGGAAATAAGTAGTTCCTATGTATTATATAAGGAAGGAATTGATATTTTTTCCTTAGTCGATTACAATATTCCATCAAACCTAATAGGCCAAGATATTTATAAAAATTGCTTTGCTAGGACCTATTTTTAAACGCTGACTGGAATGATAATAAAATTAATAAAGAAAAATAATGCCCCGATCATAGGATATTCTAAATTATTTTAAAAAAAAAAATGTAAGAACAACCAAATGTCTTTAAGAAATAATAAATTTAATATAAAAGCCAGGAAAAAAAGTGTAGTAGACTATTCTACTCCTAAAAGCATTATCTTTAAACAGGAAGACATTATTGAGTATACCAAAACTAATGGACTGTATCTTTATTAATAATTGTCCGAATTTTACGATATTTTTTGTTTTGTAGGTAATGCATAATTTTTGAGTTATTCGCAAATAAAGTTTCTTTCCTTCCATAACTTTTGTTCGAGAAATTTCGGAGGGATAGGACTATTTTTCGCCTGAGAATGAGCAGAATACATTCAATACGAGTGGTCAATCATTGGATTTGATGAAGAATTGACGAAGTTATGGCGTACCGACAAAAAACACCTTTTAGAAATAATATATAGGATTGACATGTCCTCGGTCCCACTTGGGTAATGATAAACACAACAATAGATATATTGCCACTTCATTATAAATTTGTAAATTTCTTATATTGCCTAGTGGAAAAAGAGAAAAATAATATATTGGGTTAGTACAAAAATTGTCGTTAAAAAAGTAATAATGACGTTTTAAGGATTCCTAGACATAAAAAATCAATAAAACTACTGTTTACAATCCAATGTAAAAATACAATTGTAGGGCTGTAGAAAATCAAAGTTCAACAGAAAGGTCAGCGTTGATAAACCTCAACCTATAATTATAACCACAACAGTAAGCCGCAAAAATCTCCACCAAGCTAATTTTGAACATAAAAATTAAATATCTCCATATCTAATCAGTCAAAATATATCGATCAGCTATGTTATGATGATTTTTGAATTCATCAGGATATGATGCAAATCATCATTGAAAATTACATACACGAATATTGTCTTAATAAACAATATATGTTTTTGTAGAAAATCTAGACTGAGTCGCGGTTATAAATTTTATTAATGACGTTAATTTCAAAGAAAATTCCGTATTAATAATGGTGCAAATATATTTAATTTATACATCAAATGTTTTACTTTAGTGACTATTCTAATTATTATACTTCATAGCTATATAGCATAACAATAATAATTATATTAGTTACAATATAACAATCTCTCATAATTGTATTGAAAATAATAGTATGAGACAAAATGGCCAAACTTACTAGCTCTGATTTCGGGAAAAAAAAACCTTTAGAAAATTAAATAATTTATACATAATTTTGTGAAACTGCTTTAGATCAATTTCGAAAATGAGTCTTACATATATGTAATTTCTAGTTCTATGAGGCTCCGATTAAAAAACGTAACAACATATTAATCAATTGGTTTAACATATCCAATACAATGTTCATTGGAAATATGGATTAGTCCACTCTGGTTCTCAAGTCCAAATCGTACATTCTTAACGTTTTTAAATTTACTCGGTGAAGCTTTGTTGTTTCTAATTCAGATTTTATAGATCCGTAATGTTAAATGTTTGTAATCTTTTTTCCTTTTTGTGATAGGCAACAACTTTCACAAAGGGAATCTTCGCTATGAATAAATAAATAGTTTCTTCATTATTTGGGTATATTTCTAAACCCAGCGTTGAGCTTATTGAAGTCAGCGTTTCGCCTAATTTAGAGACGAATTGAGCTTAGTGCTGGGTTTAGGAACTAGCCCTCTCTAAACAACGGCTTAAACTTCTCGAAAATTTTCTCTGAACTTATAAAAATGTAAGGTTCCCAAACGTTTTAGTTTTATGCCAAATTAGAACGTGGTCATCGTGAAGATCGGCTTTGTTAGTGCTTTTAATATAAAAATATTTTCAATTCCTATTTTATTTTATACTACCTTTTCATTACATGTATAGTAAAATTGAAAAAATATTAAGTAATTTTTGATTAAGAGAAATCAGAATCGTACTTTTAGCAACATAAATTCGCGTTATCTCTCTCTCTCTCTCTCTCTCTCTCTCTCTCTCTCTCTCTCTCTCTCTCTAAGGAAGTAAGACTAAATAATAAATACTAGTATAATATCTTAAGGTGAACGTAGGAGGTATTTAAATATATACCGTAAACCGGTGTCACTTTGGACCAAAGGAGTTATTATGTACTAGAATATATTTTGAATTTTAAATCACCTGGCGGACAGGAAAATTGTTATATTAAGACTAAACGAATGTTGTCTCGATATATTAAATGTTTTAGCCAGTTAGGTAATTTCATATTAAAAATAAGTTCTAGTAGATAATAATCGAGAGCGTTGGGGCGTGGGTCCCAATGTGCCAGGTTCTGAACGTTTGGATTCGATTCCCACCTGGGTCGGTTAATTTTCATTTCTCAGCTGCCCCAGGAAATAAATCTTGGCATTCCCACTGTGGCAAGTTGGCCGAGTGGTTGACAGTCACTATAGGCTCAATTGCTGGACTAGTTCCTCCCACTAGTACCAGCACAAGTACCAACTCCCTATTCCCAAAGTAAGATTTAGGATTTATTTATATGTATATATGTATATATATATATATATATATATATATATATATATATATATATATATATATAGAGAGAGAGAGAGAGAGAGAGAGAGGGAGAGAGAGAGAGAGGGAGAGAGAGAGAGGGAGAGAGTGAGAGAGTTCATTGTTCTTTGTAATACACTAACATAAGACAGGAAAACTTTAAACCGGCTTTAAAAGTAGACTCGACTATAAAGTTTGGAAAACCCTGCCAGAGAAGATACATCACCTAATATTTTAGGAAAATTACATTTCAGAATGAATATCCACGGTCTTGGATTATCTTCGTGAGAGGAAAGGACATCTGTCGGGACAGTGCTTCGATTACAGAGTTTCTCAAGGGTTCTATCTAAAAAAGCTTGTCCAATGAAAGGGTCCGTCTCACCTAATGAAGTTCTCTTTTCCCTCTGTCCTCCCTCCTCCAATCCTTTGCCGCTCACTCAGTCGCTGATTAAGTCCAGATCTATCATGGTGGCCATGAGGAATTCCGTTCAATGAGTTAACAATTTTAATCAATTCGTGAGTGTCTCTGTTCTCTGTAAAGGCTCTCACCACCGCCTAATAATAAACGTTTTGTTTGAATTAAAAAGATTTTATAAAATAAAGTAACTTTTAGGAAGATATTGATAAACCAAATAATAATAAAAATAGCATAATTTCAAATACTTTAAGTTTATACATCAACTACTGAATTTTATGTAATATGAATTAAATCATTGAGTTCCAAGAATCTCTTAAATATATTTAAGAAATATAAGAATGTTTTTTTGTAAAATAAATCAAATATGAAGAAACACCAGGAATCGTATTGTTAAAAGTCTTTTTTTATGCCATTATTCATATTAAAATGTAATTTTATGAAATGGTTTCCCCGATAATTCATTCTTTTTTCAAATAATTAAAAATTCATTGTGTTTAATGCTACCTTTTTCACCGAATAACTTAGTGAGTATATAAAATTCATGTTTCCTCCACGTGTTCCAGCATAACATTTCTTGAAAAAATAACAGTATTAATAAATTGTCCCAATAAACAATTGTTTTTTAATGCGAAAATTCACCTGGTTATAAATTTGTTGTTTATAACTTGGTTGCTGGTTATAAATTATGAAATTCGAGTGGTTACATGTTTTATTAATAATATTAAGAACAAAGAAAATTACACATAAGTAATAGTATAAACATGGTTAAGTCTAACAATAAAATTTTGCTGTAGCTACTACACTAATTATTATACGACACAGAAATATAGTGTTACAACCTAATTTTATGCTAACATGGTTTAACATAAGTATTAATTTATAATAATTATATTGATGATAACATTTATTATCAAGACCTAGAGAACCTAAATTTATATCAACCTTACCGGTTTTTTTTTTTTAACTTTAGAAAATTTGACCAATTCCTAGCAGAAATACGTCTCTTCCAATCTATCCGCAGTACATTAGAGACCTGATCAGAGCAAAGAGAAGAGCGCGCAAAGTGTGGCAGACTGGTCGACTTCCATCTGACAAACGGACTTTCAATAGACTTAACAATGAACTTAAACGACAGATTCAGAATTTTAAAAGAACGAACTACGACAATTACCTCAAAAATCTTTCGACTGACGATGGAAGCTTATGGAGACAGACTAAGAAACTTGTAAAGCATTGTGAGGTGTCATCACCACTCCGAAACGTAGATGGTTCCTGGGCTGTGTCAGACCTTGAAAAATCTGAGCTATTTGCCAACCATCTTTCTTCTGTTTTCATACCACATACTGACTTCTCTAATACTGATCACGAAAGACATGTACAAAACACTTTAGACATTCCTTTACAACTGTCATTACCTCCACTTTGCTTCACTCCCACTCAAGTTGCAGAACAAATCAGACAGTTACCTAAAAAGAAAGCTCCCGGTCATGACCTGATAAATGCTCAAGTGCTCCAGAAAATGCCAAGGAAAGCTCTAGTATACCTAACATCAATTTATAACGCAATACTAAGAACGACTAAATTCCCCTTACAATGGAAATACTCATTCATAAAAATGATTCACAAACCTAACAAAAACACTGACTTTCCTTCATCATACAGACCCATCAGCTTGCTCCCATTATGCTCTAAAATCTTTGAGAAACTTCTCTACAAACGACTTCTTGACATACTGACTACTGAAAACATAATACCTGAACATCAGTTTGGATTTCGTTCACACCACTCAACCATTCATCAGCTACACCGAGTGACAGACTACATTGCGACAGCACTAGAGCACAAATTATATGCAACAGGAGTATTTCTGGATGTTGCTCAAGCGTTCGATAGAGTCTGGCATCAGGGACTTCTTTTCAAACTTAAGACTATACTCCCTCCAACCTACTATCTTATTCTTCAATCTTTTCTTTCTGACAGATTTTTCTCTGTTTGCCAAGGTACAGAACTATCTACCATTAAACCAGCCCTAGCAGGGGTGCCTCAGGGGTCAGTACTCGCTCCTCTGTTGTATATTATTTACACATATGATATTCCAGACCCTCTCTATACTCTGACCGCGACTTACGCAGACGATACAACAATCTTGACAAGACATCAAAATTCAGCATACGCCTCACAGACTTTACAATATCACCTAAACAATTTCTACGACTGGTGCAAACTCTGGAAAATTCGACTCAACCTTGACAAATCACAACATATCACTTTTACCCTTCGACGTGAAACTTGCCCCCCTATTTACCTTGACAATATCCAAATTCCTCAGACAGACAAAGTTCAATATCTTGGACTGACCTTTGACAGAAGAATGACATGGGGCCAACATATCAAAAACAAAACAAAAACTTTAAACCTAAGACTACGCCTATTGTACTCACTCCTTGCAAGAAATTCTAAATTAAAACTTAGACAGAAATTGAATACATATACTTACCTACTCAAGCCTATTTGGACCTACGCTTTACAGATATATGGGACAGCCAAAAAGACTCACATACGTAAATTACAGACTTTTCAATCTAAAACTTTCAGGACTATTACCAAAGCTCCCTGGTACGTCAGTAACATTACTCTACATAAAGACTTACAGATGCCAACAGTTAACGACCACATACGAACATACTACAAACGATTTCATAATAACTTACACGGACATACAAACTCATTGATTCGAGGCATGGCCACAACTAACATGCCCGATAGCACCCGAAGGAGGCTTAAAAGAAGCTGGATGAGGGATCTCCTCCACTAACTAGAAATATTACGCTCAAGACAGGAAGGACGCCGCTGGGTACTCCTCTCCCTCACGCCTATTCCAAGACCAATCTCTTCATCTTGACATCACACTCGCTGATTGTCGGAACTTCTGACAGGTGTGAGTTGAAGAATCAAGTCAAAAAAAAAAAAAAAAAAAAAAAAATTAATAAAGTATACGAGATCTGAAAGAGGTGTATATGCCTGAAATTTCACTTATTTGTATTACTCATATTTTTTATTAATTTCAATTTAATTAAATAAAGAAAATTTAAATATATTCTAGTTTCAGATTATTCGTACCATATTCATCTATGTAAATCTTTCCATTTACCTGTTGTTGTTTTTTTAATAATTAATATTCATCAATATAGTTCAAAGCAATGATACCTTCTAGAATTGTGAGAAATAACCAAGAGACTGTTATAAGGGTAAATTCCTGTATTTCAAAAATAAAACAATCTACCTATTATACATGTTTCCTCGTTTTCATGTTATGAAAAGTATGTCCACATATTTATACGAAATTATATTTTAAACCCATTAATATGGATAAAATGTATCTAAATTCTAGCGATTAATCTTTTTAACCTCACTTAAAATTTCTTTCAAAAAGGTTGAAAAAATATAGTTGAAATTTCATACTTTAGATTGTCATAATACATGGATGACAATCATTAAGATTTGTTTTAGACCCACTGTCGTCTAAATTAAACAGATTCTGTTTTAATTTGTTATCCTGTATAATTCTGAAATTTATTTAAAATTCGTTGAATTATGTTTAAGTTGAATATCAGATGGAATTGTTCATGCACTCATCAAGTGTATTATATTTATGAGCCAGACCTTTTTTTTTCCATTATGGTTTAACGGGTTAAAAATTTCTGTTATCATCGCCGGTTTTTGGAATATAGCCCAGATTTAAGTCGGGTAAACCGCAGTGCATGGCTATATTAACTTATAAAACTGTTTTAATATTTTATGATGTGTTGCCATGCGGTTTACATTAGTGATGATAAGTATTGTTTGGATGAAAAAAAATGATCAGGCGTTTCAGTAAAAATCTGTGCAATGAGTTAGCCGACGTTTCGAACCAAACAAGTAAGTCATCCCAGGGCTATCGTTTGAAAGCCCATAACAGAACTTCTTGTAGAACTGAGTTGTTTTCTCGACTTCCAAACAATAATGATGAACCATATGTTTTGGTCGAAACGTCGGCTAACTCGATAAAGACATTTTTACTGAAATTCCTGACAATTTCATCCTCATAATTCATCAGTCGACTACTTGCTCATTCCATAAGTATATTTTTTAGTTTTGATAGTAACAGAATGGATGAAACATCGTCTCATTGGCGATTCATAACCTTTTGAGAAACTAAGGACTTTGTTCTGAAGTTTTCTTAACATTATACCAATACTAGTTCTAGACATTTTTGTTTTATATTCTTTTTAAATTGTATTTAATTTTATGCATATACTTCTATTCGTATATTACTCATTTTTATTTCGACCCTCCTTTATTACTTAAAATTTCAAGTCGTACGGCAATCACCCAGAGTAATTAGATTACCGCATTAAATACGCTCTGTAAACATAAAATTATCCAAATTGACCTTTTATGTCTACTTCATAAAAACGCTTAATTTTTACATCAATTCCTTTATAAGTGCCTACGTGATATTGAAGGACTGCTAGAGTGACCCTTGGGGCAGCACGTACGGGTGGACGTCATCAGACCTCCTCTTGCTAAGGCAAACATTTTCTCTATTGGAGGTTTAATCAATAGACTACTTCTGAAATCACAAACATGTAAATGGAGTCAAGTTTTTCTTCTTCGCTGGTCATTTGACTTACTGAATTAAGTCACGCTAGTTTCTTTAGTGTCATATATATATATATACTTGTTAAAAATAATATAACAAAACTTTTTTTTTGTTGGGTGTTAAAAACAAAATTAAAAAAATCTTTTTTAATATGATAATCACCATAAGTTGTCCACTAAATTCTATAGCTTTGATGATAATATTAAAAGTCCCTAAAATAGTCTAGTGTTCACATACAATCGAATTTCATAATTTATAACTCAACAAATTTTTAATAATTGCTTTCAAACAAAGGGGACATCGCGGTGCGCCAAAATGGGATTATTTTATGTTCTCATACCAGTTGAGTTTATTCTATATTAGAATAGAATAGAAAATAATTTTATTCTAAGACAAAGTTCCTTTAGAATAACAAAATAGTACAAAATTAAAATATTATATCTGGACTAAAGAAAAACAAACACAAAAAGAAAGAGAAATAAGTAAAGAAATCATTAGTTAAACATACTATATACAAAAAAAAAATATATACAAAACAATGCCAACTTTGCCAATGTAATTAAAACTATGTACTGTGCTAAAATATAAATATACAATTTTAGGAAAAAAATATATAAACAATAAAAAATACATTACATTCTTCTTAGAAATAAACTCTGTGTCTCAGTAGAAAAAAATAAAAAAGAAGAAGAAAGCCGAATATGATAGTAAAAATTGTCAGTTTTTAAGTGACGAATTATATGTAGATACATCATTATGTAAATCATTATAAACAGTATGTAATTTTGATAGGAAGGAAATTTCAGAAATTAACAGAGCGAGCAATGAAGGAGTTTTGGAATGAGGCAGATCTGTGAAAAGGGGCGTAAAGATCGGAAGGTTGAGATCCTGTGGAAGGTGAATGAACTAACGACTTGAATTGGAGAAGGTCGCAGGCGTATGAAGGACGATGATTGTTGATGAATTGATAGAGGAACGTGCCGAGGAAATATTGTCTTCGAATGGAGGGGAAGAGCTACTTTAATTCAGTGTAGTGGTGAGAGGATCCTACATGGGGAGTATCTCGGAGCAACAATTACAATTCTTACGCAGCTGTTCATTAATCTTTTCTATCTGTCACGGAGCTCCACCGAGAGTCCATCATACACCACACTGCTGTGGTCAAAGTGGGGGAAGATGAGAGAGGTAACCAGAAGTCTACGCGTGTGTTGAAGAAGGAGATGGCGGAAGCGATGGAACAGTGTTTGAGGGTAGAAATTGTCCGTCGGGAGATGTGAAAAATATGGTGATTCCAATAGAGGGTTTGATCAATGAAAAATCCTTAATATTTAGCAGAGGATTAAAAGGAGATTGGTTGGTCATTAAGGTTTGGTATGGGAAAGTCGGTATAGGGTCTAAGGAGGGCTTGGAAGCAATTACAATGGCCTGAGTTTTGGCAGCCTTTAACCTTAATCCGTTTACATTTGCCCAGGCACGGATACGATTTAGGTCTTCTTGAATCTTGGCAAATGCTACGAACAAGTCAGGGGGAAAAAGAATAGGTAGATTTGTGTAGGGATAAGATGCATATTTGCAGTGTGACTAAAATGTCCATGATTCTGAAATTAAGAACTGAAATGTTTACATATAGTTTCTCTCGGCTTTAAATAAGTGATTTAGCCCAGGTAGAGACCCTTTTTATCGGAATATTAACATCTGCTAAAAACTTTGTGAAATGCTTTATTTTATCATAATATACAACTTTTTTATATAAGAAAATTCACGAAAATGATGCTCATCTCATTCTGGGAATTGGTAAATTTTGTTTATTTAATGAGGTATTAAAAACTCGTCGACCATTCATTTTCACCTGTAAATTTATCACAAAATTAAAAACAAAAGTGGCCTATAATAATATTGAACCTTTTACGTGACCTGCCAAGTAAAAGGTAAAAGGTTAAACCTACCAACAAGTCAAAATAACGTTATTATATAAGGCAAGGATGATAATATTTTCCAATTCAAGTGGAAAACAAAAGGGTATTCAAGATTTTTTATACCTCATTAAATTATATTATAAATTAATTAATATTTAGATTAAATAACATTTCAGAGACCTTTAGCTGATAAAAAAAGTTGTATAGATTACGATAGGGTAAAGCCATTTACGAAGTTTTATATGGACATTATAATTTTATAAAAAGACCTCTTTACCGCGTGCTATTTGTTCCAGATGTATCGATTTTTTTTTTTCACTTCAAATGAAATAAATGTATTTCTGTTTGAATTTTTATTTATTTTTTTAACTTTATTTTTTTTTTTTTTTTGCCGACACCTGTCAGAAGAACTTACGATTAGTCAGTCTGTTGTCGGGAAAATATAAATAGTGGTTTGATTGGCGTGAGGGAAAGGAGTTCCAGACTTGAATATATTTTTTGGTAAGAAAATTCCTCATCCAGCTTGTTTTGAGCCTCCGATGCGTGTTTTCGGGTATGCTAATCGATGAAGTGTGTCCGTTTGTGGTCGTTAACTGTTGGCATGCCTAGATCTTTATGTAAAGTAATGTTTGTGACGTACCATGGAGCTTTAGTTATAGTCCTAAAAGTTTTTGACTGAAAAGTGTGTAGTTTCCGTATGTGGGTCGGTTTGGCTGTTCCGTATATTAAGAAAGCGTAGGTCCATATAGGCTTTATTAAATAAATGTAGGAGTTCAGTTTCTGTATTAATTTTAATTTTGAGCGTCTTGAAAGAAGTGAATATAACAGTCGAAGTCTGAAGAGTAACGTTTTTCTTTTTTTGTTGATATGTGGGCCCCATGTAATTCTTCTGTCGAATGTCCAAGGTATTGTATTTGATCTGTTTGCGGAATTTCAGCATTGTCAAGATAAATAGGATGGCATATTTATATATTTGTATTCTAATATATTAAGTCAGCTCCCTAAGAGTGTGAATGAATTAAATCTATATAGAAAGCAATAATAATTTATACTAATTATTAATATTGTTCATTATCACTAGATATAAAATTGAATAAACATACTGAATAAACATTTGTAATCCGAATACCGTTGAACAGTTTTTTTTTTCATAGGAAGTAGACACGTCGTAAAAAACATAGACCTCCTTTCACAATGGCTGAAATTACAGGTCTTTAGGAGAATGTTGTTACTTCTTGGGAAATAAGACACTTAAGGTGTCCTAAGCTTTTAGATTTTTTACATCATAAAAACAATTGCCAGCAAATTTTTTATAGGACTACTACAATATGTTGTAAACACTAACATAAGCAATCGACTCTGTTTATTCGATTGTCCATTATATTGCAATGGCTGATACAATAATAACAATTAATATTATTATACAATTTTAGTATGATTTTCAAACTTCATAAGATAGACTTGAAGCACTCACATTTTTGAGGAACTGACACGATATAAAATAAATAAATGCAAATTTAAACCAAGATACTTTTTTCTTTCCTCAAGTAAACTACTAATCGGGAACAAATCCTTCTTCAAAGCCTAGAAAATGTAAAGCTATCAGTTGAATGAGAATAGCACTCTCCCCTCCCCTTCCAAAAATATTAAAATATCAATCAATATCAACTTGAAATGATAAGCACCACAGCATCAGAGGTTTAAAGTTCTTTTAATCTTTTTAGTATAGCTCCGACCATTCATACAATGCTACACAAATTATCAGCAGTTCCTTAATTTTCAGTTGAACAAATGTTTATAATATAAGGTTTCTTTTATTGCTTGCACAAAGAAACGGCAAAACAATATTTTAGAATGAACGGAACAGTGGTGATAGGAAAGAGGACAGTACAAAGGAAGAATGGAGAATAAGAAATACAATAGGGTCTACAGTCAAAAGATCGCGGGAGTTGTTTGTAATATCAAATAAAAGATGTATCCTATTTCCTATACCAAAAGCATCGATATCCATGTTGTATCAGAAGTCAATCTATAATATCTATGAATTCTGATACATATTTTTGAATTTTGTATAGTATAATTTAAAAAGTTTTTTGGTCAATCATTCAAGTAACTGACTTTTCTAAGTAGTTCAAGAAACATGGTTATTAAATCTACACTATAATGGTTAGTAAAACAAGTAAAGATTCTTATTCGATGAAATACTAATTATCAGGAATTTTATTTAAAATTCTTTGTAGTGTCGGTTCATTTCAAAAATTCATTTTTTGACATTTCATAAAATTAGGCCACAGATGAACTTCCTCTTTGAGAAATTAGAACATTTTGATTTATTTACCATACCCGATAATTAGTAAGAAATTGAGAGAAATTTACTTCAAAGTTTAGATCCGTCAAAACTGTACTCGGTGACTTTGTTCAATAAACCTACGGTATGGTCGGTACCGAATTATTTTTTACATCAATAAATTATAGGATAATTTCTATAAGATGATCTTGAGAAAGAGGATATTATATTTATAAGTATAAAAAGGCCTTTTCAGTCTCCATAAATAGTTAATTTATTTCAATTTTGTTGCCCTTCTGTTTGGCAGAATGTATTAATACTCAATAAAAAAACAATGAAATAAAAGTTTTAAATTTATCAAAATTTTCGCGTCTTCTGACATCTAGAGAGATAATCTGATTTTACATGTAATTTTACATAAAATTTTCATTCGCTTTTTAGCAATACGCCCACATGCACACTTAGTCAAAGGTTGTGTTCTTTAACTAAGTGTGCATGCATGAAGAGGTGAAAATTTGGATAAATTTTTTTTTTATTTTTTTTTTATTATTTTAATGGAATTTACAACTGTATTACATAGAGAATACAATAAGTAAATGAGAAATTTGTAACATGGCATGTACAACATGAAGAGAAACTACCCATTGGTAGAACTCAAATTAAAGTTCTATATTAGAAGATCCCGAGGCCATCTTCTTTTCAGACGCCTCGGAGGGTTATCAGGGATCGAGGAGGAAGCAAGGTTTGAAACGAGAGGATTCGGATGATTCTGCAGTTTGTTATGGAAGGAAAGGTATCTGGATTGGGCCAGATCGGAAACATATGGAACATTAAGGTCTTTATGGATGATTTTATTTGTGACAAAGTAAGGAGCGTTGAGGATTTTACGAAGGATTTTGGATTATAAGGATTGGATACGAGAGGAATTCGATGGTTTAGTGGAGCCCCAAAGCTCAATTCCGTAAGTCCAAATAGGTCTTATTATTGTCATATATACGAGTCGTTTATAATTGATTGAAAGCTTAGATCGTTTGTCTATAAGTGCTGCAGTAGTCGAAAACGTCGGGCGGTTTCTAGTCGTTTCAGTCTGGTATGGGGGTTGGATAAATTTGAAATAAATTATTATTAATTATTTATCGAGACTGAAAATGCCTTTTTCTACTAATAGGATAATTTTATATTTAAAAATAAATAAATAATTTTATATTTTAAATAATTTGAATCGACTAAATGTAATGATGACCAGCACATACAAGAACCAGTATATCTGTTTCACAGTTCTATTCTTTTTTGAGAGAAAAAAAAAATATACATTTTGCCTCAATTAAGGGCATTGAGTATTTATGATGAATGAAGTACAATCATACCATATAAACAATAAAAGAACAACAAGATTATAAGAAAATAAAATAAAATAAAACTTGGAGTAAGAGAATAAATCAAACTGATATAACATTAAATAAAAACTAAAATAAAAAAAATAATAAATAAATAAAAAATAATAAATAAAAACACATTCAAACTTATTTACAATATTTACAGTCAGCCGAGGGAGCTCCGAGTCGGGCCTTTTCCCCCACGTGTGGAGGACAAGGCAAGACTCCAAGAGATCCCAGCGCTTCTCTCTCAGCCGCATTACTAGGATGGGAATCCAGTGGAGACTGAGTTCTATTCCAAGAAACTTTTAAGAAATTCTGGCTGCTGTTTTATAGTTATTGTTATTTTTCAATGTATGATTTACACAATCGTGATAATAATTGTAACGAATAATAATAGATCTATATAAAAGTCATTAAATACTACTAAATAAAAAATTAATTTTTAATGCTATGTAATTGCTCTACTGTAGTGTCTTGATTAAAATTAAACCACAAAACCCATATTTCGAAAAAAATTGATCCAAACTTACAGCTTCGGTTCCCGAAGGTATATCTTACGCCTAAGGCAATGATCCGATCACTCTGAATAGTTAAAACACAAACTGGTTGCATTTGCATATAAAACTAGTTTCATACATCAAATGTGTAAACTCGACAAACATTCATGAATGCTACTTGAATAATTTATATACAAATATTAACGATGGCTACTTTGTATCATACTAGTGCCGTAACTTTTATTATAAGCCCGATAGACAAACAAACAGCAAAATATCCTTGCACATTTGCGGATAATGCATAAAAAAACAGAACCTAATAAATATTTTCTATCTAAAAGTGTTATTTTGGGGGAAAAAACTGAATTATACAAATACAAATTGCAATATAGGAATGGATGTTTTTGAAAAAATTATCGATTTTAATAGAATTGTAAATTTTGGAAAATGTATAATATTTTTAAGATATTCTGCAACCAATTGTTGTCGTCAAAGTCAGTGAATAATTTATAAAAAAAAAAAATTACCTTCTTTAATAAGAAAAATAAAAATAATAATTATTATATAAATTAATTACGATGAGCTCGCACGGATCGCCTCGGAACTGCCACTAACTAATCCCCCGCTGCCCTACGAATCTGTTAAAATGATTTTGAAATCATTTTACAAGGAAGAGAACAAGAGTTGGCAAAAGTGACAGGCAGCGAGGAAAAAATGGGAATGTTTAACAGAGCAACCGATGGAACAAACCAAAAATCGGAAAGAATCGGTGGCAAATTTCCGCATGGCAACAGGGCACGATTACCTGCAAAGGCATTTATATAGGATTGGAGTGGTGGAAAGTCCTGTGTGCCCTCTTTGCCAACAGGACGAGATGTACGACCCCTCAGTTTGCCCCGCTCTGTCAGATGTCCGCAGTACTGCTGATGCGATCGGAACAAATTTAAACAAAGGATTCATGGCGGAGTTGTATTGGGCTGCCAGGAGCCGAATGGCCTAATAGCCAACGAGGCGTTTAATAATATATATATAATTTAATAATTATTGCATCTATAAAAGCATGTCTGTATTACAGTAGTTATTTTGATTAGTTTAGTTTCTTTTAGTTTATACACATTTACTTTTAGTATTTTGTTGTTTATTTATCGTACCTACATAGGTAGAATGCAAATAATTTACTTTCCTATCACTATTATTACTGTTCTTTGATGCACAGGCGTATCTATGGGGGAGGGGAGACTTTCGGGTTGAAACCTCCCCTCCTCCCCTCCCCCCTCCAAAATGGTAAAATATAACCATGTTTTATAAACAAAATATTAAAAACTATATCTTAAAGTATTATTTTTCGTGTAATTACATTTAATAGGACTTCAAGAATCACTTACACACCATGTCATACAGGTAGTTTCTTTCTTTTTTTTTCAAATTGACTACCGTTATATATATATATATATATATATATATATATATATATATATATATATATATGAAAAAAAAAAAATCTTTTGGGCTGAAGAGCTCCCCAAAATTAAATCCAGGATCCGCTAGTGTTTGGATGTGACCGATTTTAATATTTCATTGACAATATAAACATTGATTATAATTCCCAGAATTTTTCTCAAATCTACAGTGATTAAAACGGTATTTACGCCTTCAAATAGATTTATAATTAAAAATTATGTAACCGTACATATACAATAGGTATAATAAAACTTGATTAATGTCAAAAGCATATTTAGAGCAAGTTGATGAAATCTGAAGAGTTCAACTAAAAATCAATAATAAGTTGCAACATTTGATATGAATGAGGGGGCTCACTCATCAAAAATAAAATAAATACTAGATTAATGTTTTGATATTCGAATTCTAAAAACAGCTATTCTATTTCTATTAATATATATTTTTGTTTGTTTTTTTTGCTCAGAAATAAATTATCAAGCAATATTTCAAAGAAAATCTTGACGAAAAAAAAGTTCCCTGACAGTTGAATGAAATAAAAAGAAAAGTAGAATTTGACATTTGACGAAATTAATACATTCGAGGATGATGACACCAATACTGAAAAATGTCAGAATTGGAAATTCAATATCCATCACTTGTCCATTAATTTATACCAATATAACTAATTTCATTAAACATACAGTGTGTGACGCCTTATGTTACAGATAGTAGATAGATACATCATTTTGGATCAGGTATAATAACTATTGAAAATATTTAAGACGTATTGCTTACTTCGTTTGAGATAAATCAATTTCACAATTTTAAAAATCTTTTATTTATTTTGATGGTCATATCTAACATACGTATGCGCAATACGTATGTGAAAGGTACGATTAGACGCTTTCTAATTATGTTTATATGTAGCTACGGACGTCCGGTAAAATTAAGAAGTCTACATTTAATATAATTCTTAATATTCTTTAAATTAACCCCATTGTGACGCATTAGGGATTCGCCTGAATAAATAAATTATAAATTAAATAATTTAAACAGCTCGAAAACATATTTGATAAGATCAGATTTCGTGTTCTTTCAAATCAGTGAACCACTTCGATGATGATTTTCATTAGAGTTAAAAAATTAAGCGTTAGGTTAAAAAAAATTTGGTGAAATTTCAAAATTAAAAGTTTAGCAATATGCTATTTAAAAATACAAATACGCATACAAGAAATAAAAACAACGCCCATTGAAGAAATTAACTACTTAATTTATAATCTGTTTAAATATGATGCATTACAAATTTCATAAGTATTAAAATAACGAAAGTTTAACATAAATTAATTTAAACAAATATAGTACAAATTACATTAAAGAAAATAAACCTATGCCGCTTCTGTTCCCGTAGTTTTATTGTGTTCTTCTGTTTTTTATTCTTTCGTAAAAGAATGAATGCTATTTGATCTACAAATCAAGTATTCATATAAATTATTTTAAAAATAATTTATATGATTTTTATATTTATATGATAATTTATATTTCATTCTGCAAGATGAAGAGAATGAAATAGAAAAATTGTTCAAATATCTAAAGAATATTCACTATTATCAACGAATATAAAATGGAAACATTAAGCCAATGACCCTTAGGGGTAGAGGCTAAATAAACAAATAAAAAAAAAAAAAAAAAAAAAAAAAAAATAATTATATATCAATGATCATCAATTGCAATCTTTAACACTGACTAAATGATCAACAGCATTTTGGTATGTTTCATTGCATATGAATAAAATAATATATTCAGTGCTTTGGCTCATACACATCCTTCATAACGTTTTATCTCAAGGTTTTTTTCCGTATTATCATTAAATCAGATTAAATCACTTTATTTATGATCAGGCGTGATGCTCACTTCGTCATAGATAATAAAATATAATTATAAAATATTAATATATAATTATTTCATTTGTATTAAATAATTAAAAACTGTATAGAATAAATGTTGGAGATTACTTTTACCGTTTGGTGAATCGGTGAATACTGAAAAACTAATAATACTTTTTTGTTAGAAGAATAGTTCATCCTAATAAAAGACACTCATTAAAATCGGTGTATTGTGTTTTAATACTTGAAAATGTTTATATATATATATATATATATATATATATATATATATATATATATATATATATATATATATATATATATATATATATATATATATATATATATTTAAAAGAAAAAATATTTAGCAGAACAAAAAACTTCCATTATAACATCTAAATTAATGTTTTGGAGATCTCCTCTATCATCAAGGTTCCATTCCGAGAAAACAATACAACTATTCAAGAAATTAATCACTGCAAATAAAATTATTAAATCATGATCCATATTGAATTATTGAATTTAAACATTGTATTAGTTACTATATTTGCTAATCACTTTTTTTTTTTGTCTTCCATCATCATAAAAAAAATATTTTATTTTATTCATTGTGGCTACATATTTTTATCTGAATTTAAGCTATAGGAAAAATTCGAAACTATTAAGCAATAATGCTTGAAAGTAATAGTTAAAAGTGTTTTTTTTTTAATTGTATGTAGGAAGTAATTTTAGAATTTCATTGATAGTGATTAATTTGTTTAATTGTAGCATTGTTTTATTTCAATGGAACCCGAGTGATAGAGCCCACTCTGCGACGTTTCGGAGATCTCCACCATCCCTAACCATGGGAGGCGTTCTAGTAGGAATAAATTCAAAATGTTCATTGTGAATATTTTTTTGGGAAATGACTAATAACGTGTAATTGTAAGCCGTTGTAGTTTTAAAAAAATAAGAGTTAGTCTAGAAAAAATTACTTATTATAGCGATATGTTATCTGAATATGTATAAAATAAATTCAACATTCTTGATCCGTCTGATTTGTTGGCAGAATTTTAGAAAAGATAGAATAAAACAGCAGCGTTAGTAATGATAATGAAAGTGGCTTGGAATTATCAAGAGATCTGTCTTTATAATACCGTTGATACATTGCTTTAGCAACGTGATTTTCCAATCGGTTACTAAGCTTAATCAGCGATTAATCATGCATTATATTGATTTTATAGCTATATGTATATGTTGTAGGTAACTATAATTTTGTTGATATTTTCTTTAGTTCTGTTTTATTTTTTTTTTTTTTTTTAAGTGAATACTTTTTTAGGCGCGCTTAGCACTTTATTCTGTGGAGATTGAATTAGACCGAGCCAAGCTCCAGCTATGTAACGCTTATTGGGGTAAAGTCAGTTGCACTTGGATGCGAAATAAAATATTTTTGCATTTGGAGATGTATAAAATACCTGAGAAACTGAAGTCTGATCTGAGTATTTTGAGCGAAGAAAATGTTCAGCGTTTCATCCTCTTTGTAATGAGCTATTATTCAAAACTGCACTTTGACTTGACGACGAGTAAGGTAGTCGGAAAGGGAAAAAAGCGCCAATAAACAAAATAATAACGGATGTTTTCAATAATTGGACTAAAATATCTCAAAATTGAAATATCATGGAGAAAATATTTATATACTGTAAATCTTATCACTTTGTGAATATAAAACAAAAAAATAGTTTACACACAACAATAATTGTATTTATTGTAAATTTAATTACTTTGTGAATATAGATTGAAAAAAAAAATATTTCTTATTATTTTAAAATTATATTTCGTATTGTGAAATCCCGCGTTGTTGTTTTCACTTCTACCGCGTGTCTTCAGCACTCAACATAGTTTTTTTTTTTTTTATTACATGGGAGCACAAATAATATTTGTTGTCAAATCGTTTTTAAATTGAGTATCGACATTTTCTAAATTAAAATACTTTTTAAACAAAACTATATTAATTTTTAAGTAGGTATGACTGTGTTTTTATGTTTTTAATATACTTATCTTTAGGTTATTTAATTTTTTTATTGTGCATAGTTTTTATTATTATTATTTAGTTATTATTTTACTTTTGTTAATTTTATATTTATTGTATATATGGTGTGAATGTGTTCATTTGTCACTGTAATTATTGTCCACGAGACAGAATATTATATATTTAAATTTAAAAAAAAATGTCAAGTAAAAAAATTAAATAATTTATTTACATTGACTTTTGTACCGCTAGATTGAAAAGTAGGCAAGATAATGTTTGTTGATAATTAATGGAAGTATATTTTCTGGTACATAAACATAGATATACGATAACAAATCGTGTAAGGACAATAAATCATTTACTATTATTTTAAAATAATCGATTAAAGAATTGGCATTTTATAAAATAAGGCTATGTTTATTTTTTCACCATATTTATTTTAATTTTCATAGCTACGTTTTGGCCGGTAAGCCATCCTCAAGCCATTTTATTCAATCATGCTTTTTGTATGTAGTCCAAGACTTTAGAATGGCCTGAGGATGGCTTACCGGCCGAAAAGTAGCTATGAAAATTAAAATAAATGTGGTGAAAAAATTATTCAATAATATTCAAAAAATTTCACCTTAAACAAGCACATATGAATTGGCATTTGCTGATTGTCACATCAATGGAAGGTGCCAATATAGTTTAGAAGAAGAGAAAAAATCTAATTCAAAATTTGTGGAATATCTTCTATTAGTTAGTGTTCGAAAACACATGTAATCTAGAGAAAGTATCAATGGGGTGCAGATAACACTTAGCAGGAGGACTATACTTAGAATGCTATAGGATCCTAGATAAGGATTGCTACGTGACGAAGTAACGTTACCTGGGAGCAGCGACACGAAGTATGAGGTGCTCCTGGACATGATGACGTGCCAGGGTCCTGGAGCGGACTGGCCGCCCACGCCGCCCCCACTCCACACTGGGGGGGAGGAGCTTCTCTTATCAACAGGCTCTTATCAGCGGCCAAGGGTGGCCCTTAACTTATAACCAGCCCTTTTTCTTTCTCTTTTAACACGTTACCCTCTCTAGACTTCTAAATAATAATTCTTCTTTAAGAATTACTAAAAACGTAAATAAACCCTAAAAACCCTAAAAAAAAAAAAAATAAACCCTATACAATAAATTTAGGTTCTGCAATTCAAATATGTCTTACAATATATCCGTATTTCTTTATTAGGATAAAGTGCGGATTTTAAATCAATCTGATTAGGTTCTCTGGTTAAAAATGCTACTTATATCTAATTATATACAACAACAAAAATATTAAATTATATCGGAAGGAGATGGTCCGGGGTTGCGGACATAAATAGGCTAAATAGTGGTAAAACTATTTTATTGAAAGCCGACGTTTCGACCCAACTTTGCAGGTCTTCATCAGGGCTAGAACGGACAAGATACAAAAAGATAGAGAATTGTGGCAATTACATACTATTTAGACATAATTTATAAACAATGTGAATAAGCTTATTAAAATTATAAACAGTAAGTACAATATAATATGGACAAAGTAAGCTGAGTAACAAGATCCTAAACTGAAGTAAATAGATGCAAACAATTGTTGTAGTGTAATATATAATAAATGAAAGTGTGAATATACTTCTACAAAATCTACAGGGGAGAAATAAAATTAGAGACTTACAGGTATGTTCATCTAGGAGTTTCACTTAGAAATGGAAAGGCAGCGGTAAGGATAGCAGGTATAGGGAAAGCTAACATGTGTTAACTAAGTAAACTGGGAAAAACTTAGGAAATTACAGTATCTAAAAATTTTAAAGATATGGACGGATACAATGGAAAAATAGAATCTATTTACTTCAGTTTAGGATCTTGTTACTCAGTTTATAAATGTCATTGTTTATAAATTATGTCTAAATAGTATGTAATTGCCACAATTCTTTATCTTTTTGTATCTTATCCGTACTAGCCCTGATGAAGACCTGCAAATTCGGGTCGAAACTTCGGCTTTCAATAAAATAGTTTTACCACTATTTAGCCTATTTATGACCGCAATCCCGGACCATCTCCTTCCTTTATATTGCAACAGTCAACTATTAAATATTCAATTAAATTATATCATTAAATATTCCTTATAAAATACGATAATATGCGAAATAATGAAATAAAGTTAAATATTCAGCCATAAATACAAAGAAATATATTTTTTTTTATTTCGGTATAAATGAATGACTTCACTATTTATTTTTTCAGATATACTAATTTTTTATTAATTTAAAAATTATTTTATTTAAAGGTCCGGGGTGGCAGCTGTGGCTTTATTGCGACGGTCAACTATTAAATATTCATTATTTTATTATATTTCTAAAAGATCTTCAAAAGACTCATTTTATTAATAAAATGAAACGTTTTTATTAATAAAGTCATAAAAAAAATTCATTTTTATTAATAAAATCATAAAAACTAAAATAGACCTCTCTAATTATAGTTTTTATAATTTTTTTTTTATTATTGAATGATAATTGTGAATCTATCCTGGGTCGGGAGACCCTCCTTGAGCACACCCAGCCTCTATAAAGTTGGTAGTCTTAATTAATTAACTAATTAAGGGAGAAAACCTGGTGGTTGATCATGCTATCGGTCAGATCACATGCTTGTACAACCAAAAAAAAAAAACGGTACTTCCTTACATAGTACTGACCCCAAGATCCTTCATGGGTTGTAGTAGTATAGGTTTTTCTTTAAATGATAATTTTTCTGAATACAAATTAAATATATATATTAAAGGTGAGGAAGTTGCAGTCGTAACAAATAAAATAATATATTTTTTTTAATTTAATTTTTTGAGGTCTCGAACATTAATCCGCTTCTAGTCTCTAATGCTGTAGATGCCTCACTGATGGAACCCTCTCATTTAGTTTTATATTAAAACCAAACTTTACTTTTGCGATAATTTTGAATGTAATTGCACATGAATCAAACTGTTGAAAATGTTTCTTGGTATGTTTTCCACCCTCAGAGTTTTTTTTTTTCTAAGAAGTATTTCCGAATTTATTTAACATATAGAACAAAAGGGTTCACAATACTTCGAAGGCTACATTCATTATTGGGTTGTTTACAGCTAGCTGATTTTACTTCATTTAGTATAAAACGCAATTTTATCATTTAAAGCATAATGGGTAAAAGGTTGAAATATAATTAACAAATTGTCAAATATTAATGAGACATGTTCAAGGTGTGTCAAATATGACATGTTCGGTGTCTCTATGCAGTCTAATGCAATTGACTGGAATATCACCTAATTCTGTAAATCTATTATTGACGAAATTATCAAGGATTGTGAAGATTAGTAACTAGTAGTTATCATATAAATTTAATTATATAGATTGCGGATATGCAAACGAATTTTTATGGATATGTTTATGTTTCGAAAAATGTATGTTCTATTTCTTCTAAGTTTGGAGGAAATTTAACAATTCAAAATAATTTAATTTTGATAACAATATAATATGTAAATAAATGACCCGTGAATTGTGGTAGATAGTAAACATATTGTAAGGGGAAGTGAAATAAGTTTTTAAACTTAGATATAAGTTTTTTTTAAAACTGTTACTTTTTTTAGAAATAAAAGCATAGATATAATAATAATACTAATGTAAATATCCATACGAAAATATTGTGAATAATTTTCTCAATTAACATAGCGCATTATAAATCCAAGCAATACAACTCTTCATGGTGCGATTAAATTTAGGAGCAACATATTCCAAAATGTACTACTTTTAACGAGAAACAGTGAACACGGTATATCAGAAATTTTAGAGAGCTAGATCATGTTTCGAAATTGGCATGCGTAGTAATGAAATTAAAATATTAACCATTAAAACAGTTAAACAAGCTACGCAATTACAGTTCTTCAAGTGGAAAAATTCAAATTTCGACTGAGCAAATTATTATTTGAATTAATAGAAAATATGATCGAGTAAATTTTAAAATGCTTTCTCAAAGAAAATATGAATCGGCCGACAAAGCTAATGCCCTAGATGAAAAGTGCTGAGCGCATTAGATTGGAGTTTAATTGACTTATGTCAGGTTCCCGACCGAGCGTGTAAGGTCGTTACTCCAAAATAGCCATGTTTTCGTTTAAGAACTAGAAAATTTTGTGATATAATTTTTTTTTTTGCCATTTCCTTATATGAAATTTATTCAATAATTCTATCGATCAGAGGTCCTCAACCTTGTGATTCCGGGCACGGCTGTACACGCATGACATCACTTGTGCCCCCTGCCAAAATAGTTCCTGCCTGTGACTAACATAAAAAAAAAAATAATAAAACTGTAAATATTATTTATTATTATTATTAATATTAATGGCAACTACCGATAGATGTTGGCAACTGGTCGGACAAAATTGTTATTTTTGGTTAAAATAAATAAAACTTTCTAAAGAAAAACTGAACTTTAACAGTTGCTGTATGAATGAGAACTTCTAGCCTTAATACTTATAGCCCTTCAACGGTGGCTGATTGTATTATTATTCAATAAAATATAATAAAATAAAAAAAGAACTTTAACAGCGATCACCCAGGCAACTTACGACAACTTTTTACTAAGATATATATTTTAATAACTATCAAATAATTAATTTGAGGTAGGTATGAGGATTACTTTGAAAAAAGTAATATATTAAACAGTAATTTGTTTTATAATATTATTAATTTAATATATCATTATATAAATAGACAAACATAAATCGGTTCAGCCCCTTTTACTCCTCTATTATACAACCGATTTTCTTCCTTCTTTTTTTGTTTAATAGATATTGACGAGCTTTAGTGTTATCAATAAATAAAACTGTAACTATTTTAACAAAAATATAAATGGTAGTTTGTTCAAAACGGCTTATCTCCGAAAGTTCTTCACCGATTTCTTTTAAATTTTGACAAAACGTCACAGTAATGTTTAGAAGTTTTTTTTTTATTAGTTTCATTATCATCGGGCCTTTCTTTTCGAAATGGCAGCCGAAAAACGTGATTCGCTTTAGACTTTAGTGCCAATACGGCTTCAACGATTTCAATGAAACTTGGCTAAAGTCTTCCCCTTGAAACCTTTATAATTTATGTATATAACATATTTTCCCGAAAACAAGGTGCATACATGTTTATGATGAATTCAGTATTTTATTTGCGAATAACTCAAAAAGTACACATTTTTTTATGATAATACCAATATTTATTTGAAAGCTTCCTGAATTCCCTACAAAATAAAAAAAAAATCATCCAAATCGGATTATTTGTTGCAGAGATGTATCATTTTAAACATTTCTTTTGCAAATTAGATTTCCTTTATTTTGTTTTTTTATAAATCGAAAACTTTTCATTTACTGAGGTAATTGGTTCTATTATTTGAAGAGATGATATCATGAAATGTTAGTAGAATGAAACCTCATAAATTAAATTTAAAAATATATTTTATAGTTATACTCATTGTTATCTAAAATACTGCACAAGCATTAGTTAATGAAACAGGAATGAGACTGAAGTATTAACGGTGGCTACTTTAAGTTAAAGAATTTTAATTCCAATAATTAATTAAGATTTTTTGACACTATAATTACATTCGACTTTCAAAGAACAACGTTCCTATTCATAGCTGTATTTGCTATGACCATAATCAAATAGCAGGATAAAAGTTTTGGAAAAATGTGTGTATTATTGTGACGTACAGTAATTTCGCATGGACAATTATATTTGGCAGCAATTAGAGCACGTTCATTTAAAATATTAAAATTTATATTTTCAATGGCAATGGGCATGGCTATGCACTAAACAATAACAGAACATTATTTACATAGAATTTCTGAATAAAAATGGATTTAAAGTGAATTTAAATTGCTAATTTAAATTTATTCTTTACTTACTTAATCATAACATTTATTTATTTTGATAATTACACACATAAATTAAAATGAAAATTAAATATTTTTGAATGAGTCTATTTTGTATTACTTATAAATAATTTTAAATGACTTGAGCTCGATTTTAAATTGAAATTGAAATTTTGTTTGTATTAATAAATAAGGATTTTTTAATCCTGATTTACTCTTTATTTAATTAATTTATTTTTTATTTAATTATATCTTTTTCTCAAATTTTTAATGGTCATGTTGGAATTCCGACCACTGGGCGAACACTAGTTATGTTAATTATAAATAATAATTATTAATAAATATAAATATTTACGCAATTATTTTCATTTTTTTTTCTTTCTAACATAGATAATTTTTTATCATATTATAGTTAGAGATGTTTTGTACATAGTTTTATTTATTTTGTATATAGCTAGTTTATTAAATGTTTTCTGTTTAATTTTTATTCTTATATTATTTAATGTATCGAGCCTTTCGGCCAGAATTATTTTATTTTTTTTTTTGTTCGGTTTTGTAATTCTCAATGGCCCTCGTAATAGAATAAAGTTATTTTTTTATTCTATCCTATATTTAAAAATTCGCCTTTACCCTAGAGGGTCATTGGCGTTTTTATATATGTATAACCTTCATGGATATATAAGCTAACAATTTGAAAATAACAATTCCTTTATCGATACAATATCATTACTACTGACAACATTGTATTAAACTACTTTTAAACGTACTTATAAACCATATTACTTATAAATTTTTAATTATATTTTTAACATATTAGAATCTAATATAAGAAAATAAATAAAATTAATAACAACCATTACACCTGATATTCCATTAGCCTTTTTTTGTAGAAAAATGTTTTGTTAATTTATAGAAATAATAAAGTCGTTTGTTACTATATGTATATATTTCATTTTTAATATTATAAACAGGGACCTTCCTTCAATTGACATCTAATAAAAAAACAACGCTTATAAATGATCCCGCAGTTGAAAAAAGGTGGGGAATTCAAAAAGTGAGATTGAAACCCTATCATAGAAGTTTTAATCTTTTTTTAATTAAAACGAAAAAAAATCTTTAATAAGGAAAAGTGAATAGATCATAAAAATATGAAATGATTTTACAATTCCGTTTTACTTTGAATTGACCTATTGATAATTTTTCAACTTTTACTTCATGAAAACACAACTACATTAGATCCTTTCAAAAAAATTTTAAATGGTTTAACTTCTTTTTAAAGCATATCAAAGGACACTAAAGCGAAGCTTTGGAAGGAGCTAGCCTTCGGATGGAAACTAAAAGAACTTTTACAGCAGCTAGCTCAAGTGAGATATCTAAGCTCTAAAAATGAAAAGGACTCCCTTGAAAAACGTAGTAGCTCTAGTTTTTAAATAACATTTGAGAGTGTTGCAAGGCTGAAAGTGGCACAACATCTACAAAGTTTTTTTTTATATTAATGACAGAAATACAAAAATGTTAAAAACTACATAAAAATATGGGTTTCTTTTTTTTTTTTTTTTTTTGTCTTTGATTCTTCATCCGCACCTGCCATGTTAGTAGCAATTAGCAGATTTGTTGTTAATTTGAAAATGGCATGATAGGCATGACGAAGAATGGAGCCCAGCAGCACCTCTTCCTTGGTCTGTTTACGTCCTAAAATCAGGAAAGCAGATCTCTCATCCAGCTCCCTTTTCAGTAGCCTCCTGATGAGCATTTCAGCCGTGTCATTGATAAGTCCATTGAGATGTCCGTGTAGTTTAAGATGAAATCGGGAGTAAAGAGCACGTATGTGCTTGTAAATGATTGGTTGTCTTAGGTCGGTATGTAAAGTCTTGTTGTTGACGTTCCATGGAGCTGCGGTTATTAGTCTTAAAACCATTATATATATATATATATATATATATATATATATATATATATATATATATATATATATATATATATATATATACATTAATTTTAAAAAGGAAGGAGAGGGTCTGGGGTGGCGGTCATAAATAGGCTAAATAGTGACGAAATTATTCAGTTCTAAGTGAAACTCCCAGCTGAACACACCTTCCTGAAGAAGACCTGCAAAGTCAGGTCAAAACGTTGTCTTTTAATAAAATAGTTTTGCCACTATTTAGCCTATTGACCGCCACCCCGGACCATCTCCTTCCTTTATAATGCAACGGTCTATTAAATATTCAACATTACCTTTAATTTACTTGAAGCATTTCGAATTATCTAATTTAGGCCAATAACTACAATAATACAATGTCAAAATGTCTAGACTTTAATACAAATCTTACAATTTATTGATATAAGAGCACCATTACGTAGATTAAGGGATGTTCCTTAGATTTCTGTTTATTAGTTTTACAGTAATTCACTAAATATAATTAATTTAATAGATTAATTGTTATTTATTTTTTTCTATTCTATTTGCTTTGAAAGTAAACACATTACATCGATTATGAAAAGCAAAAGAAATACTAAAAAGTATTTTGTTTTTAAAACAAATTCAAAAAACAACTTCTCCCACCATTATTCATTAACTCATGAGAACTCCTTTTTTATAACACCACCGACGAGACAATATGACGAAGCGACGTCATCAGCCATATATTTAAAATGGTTTTTTTTCCAGTTCTATTTATTTTTTTACCATATATTATTTATTTAAAGTTTCTTTTTTAAATGAAAATATATCTTTTGTTTTTATAATGTATTATTTGTAATTTATTTATTTTTTTGATCAGTTTATATCAAGGGTTGAACTTATGTTTTAACTTTTATTTTTGATCAGTTTCGTACTTAAAATAAGTTGTTTTTATTCAGTACTTTGAAACTAGAACTTTTTCCTATGCAACTTTCCAAATAAAGGATTTAAAAATTTTTAATTTTTTGCTATTTATTATTTCTTAATGATATTTACAACTGTATTAAAGAAATACATTTAGTACATTTGAACATATGGATATAATGACGTGAACTACTTGTTGAGTAACTACCCAATGGTACCACTCTAATGATCTGTATACATTACGAGATCACGTTGCCATCTTTTTTTCAGAGGCCTCGGAGGATTATCAAGAATTGAAGAGGAAGCAAGGTTAGAAACCAGAGGGTCGGGATGATTCTGAAGTTTATTATGGAAGGATAGGTATCTGGATTGGGCCAGATCTGAAACATAAGGAACATTAAGATCTTTATGGATAATTTTATTAGTGACAAAGTAAGGAGCATTGAGGATTTTACGAAGGATTTTGGATTGTAAGGATTGGATGCGAGAGGAATACGATGGTTTAGTGGAGCCCCATAGCTCAACTCCGTAAGTCCAAATAGGTCTTATTATAGTCAAGTATATGAGTCTTTTGTAATTAATTGGAAGTTTAGAGCGTTTGTCCAGTAAGTGCTGAAGTAATCGGAAATGTCCAGCGGTTTCTTATCTTTTCAGTCTAGTATGAGGAATTTTTATTTTAAAAAGATTTCATTTCAAAATTCTTCTTTAGCAATTCATTTCACCAAAATGTCAATTGATAATTACATTCCTAAGAATGTATTCTAATCAAATAAAGGACATAATTGCGTAAGGTAATATATTTAAGTTATATTGTGTCTGTAATCTACGACCAATTATTATTTGTTCGCATTTATTACAACATTTATTGAGAATTTAAACAAATATAATTTAAACTTTTACCATGAACGAAGAATATAATAACGAAAAACATCCATGGAACTTTTGTTTTTAAAATTTTCACCGGAATCGTTATTCAAATTTAATGAAACCATAGAAGTTTCAATCCTTCATTTATATTTAAAAATATTTTTTTTAATAATATGTCTTTTCAGTATTAATTCTATTATAAAATGTATAACGTGTTATGAGGATTAATTCTAAAATAACACAAGTTCATTTTTATAAGTAAAGCAATTAGTTCCGGGAACAGGATAATTTGTAACTGGAGAAGGATTAATTAGAGGATATGTGTACCAAGGTTTAGGTTACTCTCTCAACTCTCAGGGCAATTTTAGTAATAGCGCCTCTCGAAGTTGGCCTTGAAAAACCTATTATGCTTTGAAGATGATCAAAAAGTATTTTAGTGAAACTATTAAAGGATTAAAAAGTTGGAGGATTTCGATAATTTTTTAAAACAATGTAAATAAAATTTTCTTAAAGTTCTCTATTTATGAGCTCATTACTAACCTTTTATTGAAAAAATATGATTTAAAAAATTTAAAAATGTTGGTTTCTGTTTATAACTATTATTAATCTTTAGACTGTTTAATAGAAGCCATAATCCCCTATTTTTATTATATTTTTATATTAATATTAATTATCAAAGACTTGATGGCCGAGCACTAGTGTTGCCCAAAATCACCCAAATCTTGCACTTCATAAGACCAAGACCAAGGCCGCCAAACTGTTGCAAGACCAAGACTGTTAAAAAAAATCGATTTTTTAAAAATAAAAATTAAGACCGAACAGTCACTAATACTTGACAATCCTAGTTACTATATGTTAATAATTGATATAACCAATATACTTTTGCATTTAACTCCTCTAATTTTTCATTCGGACTTAGTTAGACTTCTTCCATCTAAAAAATTACAATAATAGCTCTATAATAATAAGCTTATAGGTGACTGTGAGTCTCTTGCGCAAGACCAAGACTTAGTTTGCAAGACCAAGACTCGTCTCAGTATCGCATTTAGGCAACACTACCGAGCACGTTGAGGTGTGAGTCCCAGAGTGCCAATATTGGGTATCTAGAGTGCCATCGATGGGATCTACTTCGATATTATTGACTTTCGATATAGTCTCTACGATATTTTAATTTAAAAATAAAAATTAAAACTATCGTTTTCGGAAAACTCTAGGGATTGTATATGAATCTAATCATTATAAAAAAAATTATATTGATGTTGTCTGTTCTCATGGAGTGCAGTGCGTAGTAAGATGAAGCTGGACGAATATGGGCAGGGGCCAGGAAATTAATTTTACTAGTTGATATCAATATTTCAAAATTACTGGTTTTTCAAAAATGTTCATAATACCAATGGAATTATTGACTCTCGGTACTATCGATATTTCAAGTACGATACTTTGATGGTATCGATAGGTACAGAGCGATATTGAATTCGGTATAAATATCGCTGTTTGACTTTCAACATCCCATCTCTAGATTAAGCCCTTCTCACAACACATCCGACCGTTCCAGCAAGCTGTCAAATGGGTGTGGGAAACCAGCTGGTCTGGAATAAAACTGTAGTGCGGTATGCGCACCACAAACCACTTATTACCCTACTTACAATTACAGTAGAAATATGCATTTCCATGTATGGCGAAGCGAACGTAATAAATGATGATAGTATAGAATATTCATTTCAACAGTTAATTTCCATGTTTTTCCACCAGTAATATCTTAAATTTATACGTTTTCTTTCCTTTTGTTATAGTATGTAATAAATAATCATACTAGCGATTGTAAGAAAAAATGGATCTTTTGATTAAAACTCTGAGCTTTATCAAAAATATATATCACGAAACACATTGAAAAAACGAGTTAACATTTGTATGTATAGTTCATTATAGGTTTATTTAGCATATCGTCAACATCGCGGGTAACTTTTTTTTTTTTGTTTTGGATAAATGAAATATAACAGTAAAATTAACAATATGAAAGTCATGTACAGAGAGGTATAGATTATCTATAAATGAGAGGGATCGGCAAAGATCGAGCTGTCTCGGCTGTTTCCGTAAGTTTTAGTTCCAAACCTTATTCCTTCTTTAGTTAAAAGTCAATTTTCTTCATAGATTATATTAACCATATATTTATTACTACCGAAAATGTGAATAGGATTTTTTTTATAAATAAACAATCAAATTTTGAAAATTTACTGATTAACAGATTATTTTAATGAACTGTTTGATATGAATGACCATTTAATTTTAAATTTAAATAACAAGTCTAATCTAAATCGTTAGAACCATATTCGAGAAAACTGTCAATATGTGTAAATTCCATAATATAAAGTAGCCACTTCCCGTAACTTGATTTTGAAAAAAAAGTTGCTGTAACATCACCGACTTACACCTACCTTGAATACGTAATTTCACTTAGGTACGACGTTTTGTTTTTTAGGAATCTCATAATGTACAGAAAATTCTGATTCGAAATTTTTAAGACTCCAATGCTTTTTCTTATTGTAAATTTTATCAGTGGATAACTGAAATTAATAATCATTCTTACGATTTCATAAATATTCCAATACGAAATTCGTTATTTAATTATAAATATAAGCTCTTAAACAGAGAGTTTATGAGAGGCTTTTAATTCGTCTTTACGATAATTACATTTTTTTTTTAAATTGCACTATATCTCTCACTATTATCGTCTGAGATTCTTAAGAGGTCGAACAGGAAGAAGTAACTATCAGAGGCCACACACAGGTGAATTCTAAAGAAGCAATTTAAACGAGACCAACTCCCCGAAGCGGAATTCGAAATAACACGTATTACCAACTCCTTCAGCCATAAGAGCGGCTAAAACAAGAGCAAGCCCTCATTTAAAAACTGATGATAGCTATCATTAAAATATCCGCTGAAATGCTGGAATCATTTTCCGGTTCAACGTCAAAGTTAAAAGAAGTCCGTAATTATTCTTTGATTTATAAAGGCAGCTGTGAAGGCCTTTTGTGAAAAAATGTAGTTTGTGGACTTTTCTTTATTCATGATACGAACAAGAAAGAAAATTAATGGTTAAACAAAAATAAAAATAAAATAGTTAAATTTCAAGTAATTAAAACACTTTATTCAGAAATATTACAATTTGTCACAGTTTAAGGACACTTATAATAGAGTTCAGAGATTGCATTCATACCGTATATACAAAAATATAAATAAATAAAGTAATAACAAAAGAATAAGAAGAAAGAACAAAAGAGTAAAGAAAAAAAAATAATATATATACACATAAGTAAATAAAAATAGAAATAAAAGTAAAACAAACACCTTATATAAAAACATACATTATTTACAATTTGCCAGGTGATCTCCGAACCAATCCTGTCCCCTCCACATGTGGAGGGAAAAGGGAGGCTTAGGAGATCCCTACGCTTCTCCCTCAGCCACTTCACTGGTATTTTAAACCAGCGGAGGATGAGTAAGAGCGCTACAGCCACAGACACTCATGACTTGAGTGGAGAATCTGGCCATTGCTAGAACTCCAAAATATCCATATTTACAAAAGGTCTCGTGGCCACTGCCGCTTTAACCTACGAAGGGGATTGTAGGGATGGGTGGTGCTTGATAGGGATTGTACAACGGGATTTGGGTGATGAGAAAGGTTCTGGTGAAATTTGGAAAATTTGGCTGGGATAAGATCAAGAATAAATGGGATATTAAGGTCATGGTGTAGGGTTTTATTGGTTACATAGAAGGGAGCATTGACTATTGTACGGAGGACTTTAGACTGAAAGGATTGAATGCGTTTGATGTTAGAAAATTTGGCTGTTCCCCATAGTTCTAGTCCGTAAGTCCAGATGGGTTTCAGTATTGTCTTGTAGATCAGTAATTTGTTTTCACCAGAAAGTTTAGATTTTCTATTCAGTAGTCTATATAGCTGGCCATATCGTCTGTTAAGTTCCTGTCTTTTAAGTCGAGTATGTGGATTCCATGTTAGTCGTCTGTCTAAGAGAAAGCCAAGATACCGGACTGTATCTGAGAAAGGAAGCTGGATGGAGTTAAAATAAACTGGTGGGCAGGTATTACGCCGAAGGGTGAAGGTAATGTGTTTACATTTAGATTCGTTTACCTTAATGCGCCATTTCTTACACCAGTGTTCAATCAGGAAGAGGTGCCTTTGTAAGTTTGCGGACGCTGTTTCAGGATCTGAGTTGGAAGAAAGGATAGCAGTGTCATCAGCGAAAGTTGCCAGGAGGGTATCGGGATGGACAGGAATATCAGCGGTAAAGAGAATGTAAAGGATGGGGCCCAAGACGCTGCCTTGAGGAACGCCAGCCTCAATTGAGTAACAGTCGGAGAATTCGGTGCCACAGCGAACTCGGAAGGAGCGATCGGAAAGATAGGATCGGAGTACTAGGTATAAGGACTGTGGTAGGTGGATTTTAAGCTTGAAGAGTAATCCGGCGTGCCATACCCGGTCAAAAGCTTACGGTATGTCCAGAAATGCACCCGAGCAATACGGCTTGTTTTAGTTAGATTAAGCTACTGTTAATGGTTAGACTGAAGTAAATTCTAAAACAATTTTCACAAAAAATAATATTGTTTAAATTCGTCATAAACAAGTTTAGAGTTTTATGTATCTGTAAAAGTAGTTTTAAGGAAAATCATTGTTATCATTTATTGACAAAACGTCAATAGACAATATCAACGAAGTCCATTTTCCGATCTGCCATAACTTTATTTGATTTATTTAATATTTATATTATTAACAATGTAGTAAATAATTCAGAGTTACGTCGCTTTCCACTGCACTAGTGGTTTCCCTTAGAAAGCTCAAGTCTCAAATGAAATATCATTTGTAGATCATTTTATTTTTCATCTCAAGCCGTGGTCCGCGGGACATAATGGAGGTGTCTATATGACCCGTGGGCCGTGAAGTTCGGAGACCCCTGTTGTATTTAAGGTTGTAATATTTATAAATTTATTTATTTTCCTACAAATATATTTTTGTTCGATGTGAGAAACATTTAAAATATGATATGAAAAGAGTATTAAAAAAAAATTTTTAATTTTTAAAACATTAATTTTTTGAAATGAAAACTTCTTTAGACGCATATTTGCACTTTTTTTGGGTAATGAATGAGTTTTAATTTTGGGTCATGGACAGATATGTAAAACTCATTCAGAAGTGTTTTTGCATTTTGAATAAAATATCTCAGAAAAGAAAAATTGAACTTTTCATGGATCTTATTGGACTAAAAATTTTCCGCCATATTATCATCATTGTAATGAGCTGTATGTCAAAATTATGTTCATGTGAGGCCGAGTTAGAGAGTCGACAATTGAAAAAAATTGCGCCAAAAAACAAAAAACAAATAATGACC
Organism: Nezara viridula; assembly: GCA_928085145.1. NCBI lineage: Eukaryota > Metazoa > Arthropoda > Insecta > Hemiptera > Pentatomidae > Nezara > Nezara viridula. The sequence goes on from OV725077.1 coordinate 102,035,767, forward strand.
GTTTTTAACGTTTGGACTAAAATATCTCAAAATTTAAATACCATGAAAATTCAGTAACCAACTAATGGAAGTCAATATAGATGTTTTTTTTTTAATCGGCAAAGAAAATAAGAAATTGTGTGTTTGTATTGAATAATATAACAATGTGTCACGTGGAAATTCTACAAATTACTGACTTCCGTTACAGAACTTATATTAAAAAAAGAAAGAAAGGGTTTTAGTTAGATATTTTACAAATAGATTTCAATCAAAAATATTCATCACATATTTTACTTATCATAAACATATTAAATCATGTCTTGATTATGATACAAATGACAATTAGGCAGAGCAAAGCTCACTGGAGTATTTCATACAAAATTATTATTGTATAGATTTTGAATGTTATTACTTTGTGAATATAGAACATAAAATAGTTTATATACAACTATAATCGTATATATCGTCGATAGTATTATCAACTATTGAATATGAAAAAAAAATTGTATTGATATATTATGATGAATGATTATACAATCTGTCTCATGAAGGGCAACAAGTATTAGTGCTACAAGAGTTTATTCATACAATATATACAAAAAACAAAACAAACAAAAAACAGGAAATAAATATAAATAATATAGATAAATAAATAAAAGTAATCTTCTTATATAGATTCATACCTATTATATACAATATCTACAGTAGTCCACGAAACTCCGAGCCAATCTTTGTTCTCCACATGTGGAAAACAAAGCAATACTCAAAAGTTCCCAGTGCTTCTCTTCCATTCGCGTCACTGGTATTAGAAGCCAATGGAAACTGAAAGAGGTCACTGGAGCCACAGACGCTCAGGACATGAGTGGAGAAGCTGGCCATTGCCAGGACTCCAAAATAATATTTACAAAAGGTCTTATGGTCACTGCCGCTTCAATCTTTGAGGAGAATTATGATAAAACAAAAGGGATGGTTGTAGCTCCATAGGGATTAAGCTAGAGGGTTAGGATGATGAATAAGATTCTGGTTGAAGTTTGTAAATCTGGATGGGACAACATATCGGATGTTAAGGTCATGGTTTAAGGTCTTGTCTGTATCATAATAAGGAGCATTGACTATTGCTCTGAGTACTTTGGACTGGAAGGATTGGATACGTTTGATATTAGAAAATTTAGCTGTCTCCCACAGTTCAAGTATGTAGGTCCAGATAGATTTCAGTACTGTCTTGTAGATTAAGAATTTGTTTTCATTTGTCAGATGAGATGCTCTGTTTAATAATCTGTATAACTGGCCGAATCGTCGGTTTAATTTTTGTCTTTTAAGTCTGGTGTGTGGGTTTCAAATCAGTCTTTTGTCTAAAAGAAAGCCAAGATATCGGGCAGATAAAAAAATTACGGTTTTCAATTCTGCAGTCTTGCGATAGTAATTGTAATTACATATTTTTAAAAAGTGAATAAAAAATCTTAAACATTCATAAAATCATATGTCAGTGTGAAGATTAAAAAATTATCGTTGTTTGGCTGTATTTTTTTCATGTTTTTTTTCGTTTCCTGAAAAATGGATCACCATATCAATTATTAAAAAAAATCAAATTGTTAATTTCGCCTTGTTTATGTTTTCACTTCTATCGTGTGGTCTTAAGCGCACTCCTTAGTCAATTTTTGTTTCATTTTGTTAGAAGGAATTTTTAAAACGTAGTTACATTAAATAATAAGATTCAAGGTTTCTAAAGAGATACTCAAATGGAAGTACTCATCAGCATAAATGGCAAAATGGTTGTTATTCGTTTACAAATATGGTGCATTCATCAAACTAGCAAGATAAATGGCATTGGAGTGACTGACCAACAATTGGGAGTGGCTAACAAAAGAAAAAGAGGAAAAGCTATTATCTTAGGAACAAGCTTCAGCCAATTCATCTTCGAACCGTTCCTTCTTGATAGCGTTATTTGTATGGATTCGGCAAGTAGTCGGTGAAATATTTCAAATCTTTTGGTCTATTATCGCGAGCAAAATTTTGGCTCAGCATCACTATAATGAGGGTTATAATCACGTACTTGTCTCGGCCCAGAGCTTTTAACTTGTCAATATTAAAAACAAAAATTAAAATCTACTGAAATTCAAGGCTAGTGGAAATCATTGATATGTGCAGTCATAGAAACTAAGCAGTTTAATGAGTAAGCAGAAGAAAAAATACGGATTATAAAGTACAGAAGAAGCTTAGCAGGCATAGATACTCAAATTTAAAAAAAAACACTTCACATAAAGAAGCCTTTTAGCCTTTAATTTAAAGTCATAATATAGAAGTTTGCTAAGCTCTATGAACAGAAAACTTTAATATAACCGATATTGTAACTCGATTTACGATCACAAGCAAGTTGAACACATTTCTAAAACAGGACCATGGGGAAGTTAAAATAAAATCAAGGCAAATGAGAATAAAGTTTTATTCCTTCTAATTTTATGTTAAAATATATAATTTATTTTAGCTGCAGATATTTTATTACGAATAAAAAACGGAAATTGTCGTTGCTTATGCCGAAATCGTCATTTTCCAGTTTTGAAAAAAAATAATCGTATTGATTAATAAATATATAAATATATTAAATTAGAAGGTATTTAAAAGTATTATTTAGAAACAATGATACTAGATAATTTTTTATCTATTAAAGATATTAATGTTATTCCAAACATGTAGGTAATTGTTCTTAACTATTAATAAAACTTAATAAGTTCATAAATTTTATTATATAATGTTAGTACAGTTGATTCTCTTATTTTTAAAGGTATATTTTGAAGATAAGTACAGAATCAGAAACGGATTAGAAGATTAAAATATATAATTAATTTTTATTCCCCAATAAAATACTTGACTTCTGACTAAATTTTATAAGAAAATTAACAAAATTTCATTTTAATAAATTACGTGATTTTCTTTCTTGTTTAATTAACCGGCATATTTTAACCACTAAAAATCAACTCCAAAGAACTTCGACTCAAGTTTAACTGCTATCAGTTCAATTAAAAAAGTAAAATTTACTAAAATCTATAACATACAATATTTTTTTAACATTTAAATAAATTTCAGGCCTATGGTCATCATGAATTTATTTATTTATTTTTTCCGTAGTTTTCAGCTATCTACTGTTTTTAAGCTAGTTACTGTTATCTTATCATACGTCTGAATTTTATTTTTCCCATTTGAAATAAAAATCATTCTTTACTTAACCCATGTCAGTTTTTCTTTCCCCGTTTGTCCTGACGATCACGTCTCATTTCCATAGCTATTTACGGATGACTGTCTTTCTTGCGTTGTTCATTCATCAGAAAATGTGAGCAGGCACCCGTAAATGGCCATGAAAATCATAGGCGATAGGCAAAACAGCCTAAGAAAATTCTAAACAGCTCTATGCTACTACTTCAAATGCTACGTGATGATTACATATATTTTATTAGAGCTGGTAAATAAAAATATATTATTATAAAAGAGCTTACCTAGAATTAAACGAATCATAGTGAAAAACAAACAGAAACTTAATGTCTTAATAGTTATAAATATAAAACAACATTTACATAATAATAGAATAGAATAGAATAGAATAGAAAATTAAACTTTATTCTGGGACTAAGTCCCTTTAGAATAACAATGATGAGTTAATATAAAGTAAAGTACAAATCTGGCCAAAAACTAACTTCTAAAAATTTTAATATTATATACATTATTTAAAAAGTATGTAACCAGGAGACAATAACAAATAAAATATATATACAAATGAACATAAAATCTTCTCAAAATTACTTAATTGTGATGAAAAAAAAAAAGAAGAGAAATTACATATTTATATATACATAAGTACACAATTTATAAACAATAGGCTATCTAATAGAAAACTAACTTAATACAAAATGAAATAGTATCTACAGTGGTTTATATAATAATATGCAGACACTAAGATCAAATAAAGTCTTACGATACTTGTGGTGTAATGGAAAAAAAAAAACTAAAAGGAACTATTTATACGTACATTCTTATATTGGCACACATAATAACAAAGATATAAAATATGAACATATATACCCGAAAAAAAAGCACAACCTGAGGAGAAGAGAAAAATAAATAAATAGTAAAAATAATAGTCAAACTAGGTGACAAAGATCATTGCTGTTTTATGTTAAAACTTAAACAGTAGGCCCCACTATTTACTTCACGCAAATTCAGTTCATAAAATGAAATTTATGGTGGTAAATCTTCTGTTTGGGATGTAAGGAGATATTGGAAAAGGAGGTATTTGAAAGTTGACAGGGAAGAGGCATGACGGATGTTATGTGGCAAAGAATTCCAATAGGAGACGGAGCGGGCTAAGAAGGAACGTTCATAGGTTTTTGTCCTATGGAATGGAATATAGAGGTCAGAAACACGGGATCTCGTTTTTATTGAGTGGACTAAGGGTTTAGGCTGGAGGAGACAACAGATATAGGAAGGGTGCTGGGAGTTGATCGTTTGGTATAGGAAATTTCCAAGGAAGTATAGATACATTAGATTAAATAACTTATTAACAATTCTTCGATGTGAATAGTTGTTTAGCACATTAATAGCTTGGACCATTTCAAGCAACGATTAGTTAAAGAAACCCATGAAAAAAAAAAAAATATTAACAATAATATTCCTGTTCATGAAAAGTAACTATGTGCGATAATAAGTAAACTGTTTGTAACTATCTAACATCAAAAATTTTACTTCATTTTCAAATTTTACTATCCTTATGTACATATATACTTTTATATCCTCAGATTCACTATGTCATGCATCAACCTCATATAATTTCAAAGCTCCTATATCCCAGAATATATAAACAAAGTTAAATAACTTGATCAATCTGATCTTCTATGTTTGCATTATTTACAATAATTCACGATGTTACAGGAAAATGATTTATAAATTTATTACTATTGATTATTTTATGGTATTTATTCTCTATGTTTTATTATTTGGATGATATAATCATTGGACGATATATAATATAATATAGCTGATTGGAGTGATATAATCTACAGAATGTCGAAAATTTGTTTTCTTGAATCGTTAATATAAGGAATTCGGCAACTTACAGCTTTTTTAAAGTATATCAAATATCTTCTTTTTATATATCTAAATTTGAGTAAGCAACATTTCTGTCATCAAAAACCATCTATTTGTTTAACACCACAAACTTAAGAGTGAAGTTCATTGGACTGCACGAAGTACCATGGCCGAACGAATCTTGACTACCAAACAATCAATTATATTATAGAAATACCTTATGTTATGTTAACTGTTTTTGTTGTTATAACTTATTTACATGATTTGGAATATTATATTTAAATATATTACAAATATCTCATTGTTTTCATTACCTAATTATGTCTGCAATTTATCAAGTATGCAATTTATTACAATAATACAAATAAAATTATTTGTTAGTAACTATTTACCTTTTTTTATTTTTTCTTCTTCCCTTCCTCTCGGCAATACAGATTTTTTATTGAAGTAGTTGATATTCCTACTAATTATCTTCTGGTTTTTCGGTCTTCGGTTGAAGTGATAATCCCCACTAATTCCTTCCACCCGTACACGAATGCTTCGTAGTAAGGGTAGTTATACTTACTTACTAACTGAGAGAAATCGTCCTCCGAGATGATGTGGAGTCCGGTTTTCCTTAGTAGTTTGGCCCTTTTTGCTTAATTTGCCTATCAAGTTACTACTTACCCAGAATTTATTGAGACAATAATAATTCTATAATATTTGTTTCTCTTTTTACAACAGTTTTTGTGTTTCATCCTTACAAGGTATCTGGTCTATTAGGCAAGTAAATTCTAAATAAAATTCTTTGATACGTGTGCCTGCTGGTCTATAAATTTCTTTATATTTAATCGTGCATTAAAAATATTTTACCTCGAAATTCGTAAAGATTTAAAACAAAAAACCATTATTTTGACAGTACTCGCTACTGCCAAAAGTGTATAAGGACTGTCCCGTCACCAAAAAGCTCTGCGAAGATTTAAGCAGCATTCTTGCCCGGGTAGGTCGTTAGCTTTGCGATGCTATCAAATCCACCATGATTGTTCTCTGATAACCAGACAACTGAGGAGTGCAAAGGAAAACAGCAATCGAATCCTACCACAACATCACGATATCGTGGAACAAAAGGCTAGCTTCGCAGATTTCTAACGACTGCCAATTGGCGTTTTCCTCTTAGCATCGGAGGTGATACATCAATTTAAAGACAGAGCTCACGTGAAAGATAAAATAATGCAGGAGTTCTTATAACACTGGGAGCCGAATAGTTATTAGCTAAAATCAGATATCCATACATCCCATTAAAAAAAAATAATTAACTCCAATGGCCTAGTAAAACAAATTAACATAAATAAAAAATTGCAAGTTATTTTTCGGACCTCCTTAAATTATGATGAGAACAATACATAATTCAGTTTGTATTGGTCGATGCCTAACAGAAAAGGAGGTTAGACTTATATATTTTTTTCTCAAGTTGATCACGGTTTTTAGTTACAATGATTTAGTTCTAAGAATATCTTCATAGGCAAAATTTCCTTTGAGAAAACAGTGATTTAATTTAATAAGGTCAATGATAAAAGAAAAAAAAATAAACAATAACAATATTTTGAACAATTAATGTAAACGTCTATTCAGTTTTAAACCGAAAATGCAATTCGAGGACTGAATTATTTCCTACACCTGCAAGAGATTCTTTCTAAACGAATTAAAAAACAGGATATAAAAAGAAACTTTCTCCCAGTTTGGTCATACATCCCATCAATATAATGTAATCACTTAATACATGGGGAGGTTCTAGTATATAATAGGTTATTAGAGTAATGGCTTATAACAGGAAGGAGGGATGTTTAATGATACAAAATTATACGTAATATCAGGTATAAAAAACGCGATAATTCATCATAACTCGATATGTTCGTGATATGAGCTTAATAAAATATACTGATTCTTAGTTACAATTATATACCTTTATTAATTGATAATCAGTTTAATTCGAACTTTATATGAAACGTATCTTATATTAATCTGAACAAAAAATCTACGAAATAGAATTCGTCGTTTACTAAAACTTATGGAAGTGTTCTCTATTCTGAATGGTAAATTAACAGTATATTATGTTCAAACCATTTTCTCTTTGTCGTTATTGATTATTACTAAATGAACACAAAACAGGAAGGGATAATGATGAATACTACTCATGAAATACCCTGTGATCCTGATATTTTCTCCAGAAGTGGGATCCTTGGAGGCTAGCCAGGTTTGGAGAATTCCATTCTGATCAGTTTTAATATTAATTTTAGTTTATTTAAAATTAATTATAATTTTTATATTATTATTATTATTCTTATTTTTTAAATTTGTTTATAGATCTACAAGGATCACTTAAACATCACGTTATATGGGTAGTGTCTTTCTTTTTCTTTTAGAGTACTTAAACTGTTTCAACATGTTGATCGAGAAAAACAAAACAAAAACAGCATAGGGCATTAGCTACTTACAAATATTACAAAACAATTCGTACTTACGATTATTAATTTTAATTTTTATATTATTATTTTATGACCATTTTTTGTCAATGTTTCTTATTTTTTAAATTTGTTTATAGATCTTCAAGGATCACTTAAACATCACGTTATATGGGTTGTGTCTTTCTTTTAGAGTACTTAAACTGTTTCAACATGTTGATCGAGAAAAACAAAACAAAAACAGCATAGGGCATTAGCTACTTACAAATATTACAAAACAATTCGTACTTACGATTATTTAACATTCCAACAATTTTTACAAATATATCTGAATGAGGTTAACCGTTGCCGCACTTAGACATTTTGTGAACCCCCGGGCAATTATTTCATCTCTTCCAAAAAATATTAATTTATTTCTTAATCTAGTTTCTATTTAGTAATTTCTGAATTTTATTTTATTTGGTATATTTAGTCACTTTATTGATGAACTAAATCAATTATTTTCTAATTATTCTATTGCTTTGTAATTTATTTTTACTTTTACTTATCTATGTATGTAATATATAGTAAGGGTAAGTAATGTGATCGTGAAAACTTTCGAAACTGAGTTTTCATTGGAAATATACGTTTTGAGGTCTCTTGAGTGTGTGTGTGTGTGTGTGTGTTTGTGTATGTATGAGAACAGCCTTACTAAAAAAGGAAAAGTTTTACGAAACTGAAATTGCGTATTTATGGTTTTTATAAGCTTTGGATGTTACAGCAACATTTTCGTCAAAATCAACAAACTGAAAGATGTTACTTTATATCATCGATTTAAAACATTTTTACGATTTTACCAAAAAACGGCTTTACCGATTTTGATTAAACTCATTAAATCAGTGTATTAAGTTTATTAATTATTTATTATTTATTCAGTGTGTTATGAATTACTTTTATTGTCATTGATCAGGTTTAATCGGCAAATTTTCAATATTAACTTCCTCTAAAGTACATTTATTTTTTTTGCATTTGAAATAATTAACCATATCACATTAATCTTTGATATAAAAAATAGTTAAATATAAAATATGAATGAATTTGATAATTAACTAAAGAAGAAATAAGAGACCGTAATGGATAATAGTTTTAATGGAGGAACCGAAGGAATGTAAGAGCGCCCTAGGTCACTCAAGCTCGCCAGAACAGGCTTCTCTACGTAACACAAGCTTAATATAATACGGACTCAGACAATATTACGTACATATACATATGCAATTTTCATAAATGCTATCGATGGTATTATTTAATATTTAATTGTATAGAATACAAAATATAAATAAACAGTAAAATTTGTATATATAAAGGTATTTAAAAAATAAAAATACCCACAATGAAATGTAAATAAATATAGTGTCTATAATTTATACTTTCACTCCCCTTTTGTCTGAAAATACTTCTTTCTGCTAAGAAAAAGATGGTAATTGAAAACCGTGTGATGCGCGCACCTGATTTTTTAAATTTATAACGCAGACAATTAACGTGGAATCCGCATACTAGACTGAAAAGACAGGAACTTACGCGACGTTATGGCAGCTATATAGACTTCTTAATAGAAAATCTAAACTTCATATTGAAAACAAACTACTGATCTACAAGACAATACTAAAACCCATCTGGACCTACGGATTAAAACTGTGGGTGACAATCAAATTTTCTAACATCAAACGCATTCCATCCTTCCAGTCCAAAGTCCTCCGTACAATAGTCGATGCTCCCTTCTATGTCACCAATAAAACTCTGCATAATGGCCTTAATATTCCATTTATTCTTGATCTTATCCCAGACGAATTCTCCAAATTTCATCAGAACCTCACCCATCGCACAATCCCTATCTAGCACCACCCATCCTTAAAATCCTCCTCACTGGTTAAAACGGCGGTGGCCCCGTGACCTTTTGTAACACGTATATATTGGAGTTCTGGCAATGGAAAGATTCTCCACTCAAGTCATGAGTGTCTGTGGTTGTAGCGCACTTACTCAATCTCCGCTGGCTTTTAATACCAGTGAGGTGGTTGAGCAAGAAACACAGGGATCTCCTGAAGCCTCGATTTCCCTCTGTAAATAGGCTACCCGACTGTAAATAGGTATACCTGCGTCTAAGATGTTTTATTACCTTATTTTTTTTAGGAGAATTTTAATTCTATTTTATTCATTTATTTTTATTCTATTATTACTATTATTTATATTTTCTTCCTTCACTATGATATTTTATTTTGTTCTTATTTCGCTGTATATTATTTTGAAAATATCTAATTTATTTTTGATTTTGTAAATACGGTGTGAATGTGTTCTCTGAACTCTATTATAAATGTCCTTTATTGAAACAGATTGTAATATTTATCGATAAACAAACAATCCAAAGATTCATAAAGATTTTTATTTTTAATTTTCGATGATTTTGCTTAGATCTCTTCACAATTTTTTTTTTTCTAATATTACTATCAAAGCCATGTCCGTTCAATTTCAAAGGCCCTAAAGATTTGCTGTTCTTCTTGCGATAGTTGAAATACACATAATGACGCTAAACCAAATAATCTACAATATTATCACTGAAATTTTTGCTGCCTCTTATTACTGGATCGTTTTTCCTTCATCCAATTTTTTCTGTGTACAGAACAATAAAGTAGTTAAAGATAGACTTCTAAACTCATTCTTGGTGGTTCAGTAAACAGGAGGCACATGTCGGAACAAACGTCTCCAGCTGCTGCTGTTTACATAATGTTCCATTCCTCTTCGGCTAAACAATTCCTAAACCATTCACTCCATCTTACTTCAACTAGAAAGACATTAGTTAGCGAAATAGGCCATATTAACCAGTCGTTTTAATTAACTAAATGTTTATGTAGACTTGTAAGCTAACTAAGTAGTATTGTAACAGCATTCTTTTATGAAACAATGGACGTATTTAGGTTTATAACACAACATTAATCAGTTTAGTTAAGGTGTTTTATGTTTCAGTTTCGATAACGCGTGTTTATTGCTTATATCTTACAAGCTTAATATGTTTTTCCTTTTTTGAGAGAGATAGAGATGAGCGTACCATTTAAGACCTGATTTAAATAGCTCACTCATTACCTCAGAGTAAGTAATCAAACACCTCTCTTCCGTCCAAAAAATACTTTCTTTTTTTTTTTTATGAAGTCATGATGAAATTCTATTTTTTTGCACCTCAACCTCGGTTGCTAGGCTGCTCCATAACAGAAAGGTCCGTATGACTGTAATAGTTTCCTTCTAAGAGCTTCTAAAATATTTTTATTTATTTTCTTTTGTTAATAAATTTATATACTATTTTTATATATATTGCCTTATTTATTTATACACCCATTTATATTACACGACTAGGTTTTATTCATGCTGTCATCAGTACCGCATAGGTAGATGCGAAAAAAAAAATATACGGAGTGATTATAAAATTAATAAATCGACGGTAAGTTTAAGTAATATTGCTCTAAAAACTGGGCTGATATGTTGAGCTCTTGTAAACTTCCACTCTCTTAATACTAAATCCGTCCCATTCTGTATATGGAAAATAAAATATGACTGTCACTAAAATCGTTCTAATATAATAAAGGAAAACAATAACGTTTTCGTCTGATTAAAAAAAAATGTATATAATATTTTTGCAATAAGGAAATCATCAAATTAAAGAAAAATAAAACAAGACCCTTCTTGTGTTTTATGGAGCACTTTCCTCCAGCTTTTTTTAGGTTCACGCCATCCAAGGATTATGATTGATTTGCCGATCCAATTGTCATCTTTTCAATTGTTGATTGAAAATTGCTGAGTGTACCGAACAGAAATGGTGTCGATCGGGGACTAAGTAATTTTAGATCCAAATAAGAGTTGCCACGAGGAAATGGAAATAACACGCCAATATTGTAACAGGTCGTTGATTTTCGTCATTCTAGGGAATCCCTTGAAGTATTGGAGGTCTGAATGAATAAATGGTCTACAGCTCTAAAACTGAATATGAAAAAGGCGAATATGGTGTCAATGGACTGACACTAACTATAGAACCAGAAAAAATTCTGACTGTTCCCTTTTCTAGCCGCGCGATAAGTAAAACGAAATTCGTGAAGAATCCGGACATGAGTTTTTCACCGAGATATTCCTATTGTTTATTTAAGAGGAGTTATATTCCACTGTAGTTTGTCGTTCTGAATTGAACGAAAAAGTTCGTTGGGATTGAATGAAGAACACATTCAAAACAAATTTTATTTTTGAGTTCAATCCTTAACTAGACGGATTATTAAATCAAAATAGCTCCAATAATGTAAAAAATCAACATTACACTGAGACTTTATTTTTGTATATCAAAACAGATAAAGATCCCTCCTACATTGAAATTTCTAAAAAACATTTGAAAACTGTTTACATTCAATTAATCCAGATCATAAGTCCTTAATCCAAGCTAAAGAAAGTAAAAATCATACTTTTAAATTACATTCAATTCCAATTTTCAAGGAAGTAAAAATATCAATTCAGATTTTTGAAAATTCTTTTAAGTGCACACTATAACCGTCCTTTGACTGTGAAAGCCTAAATAAAAAATCTGTTATTAAAGAAGTACTTGATTCGGAGTTGTTTTGTATAAGTACTTAAAATATTTTATACACGATAGTAATAATGATTCAATTATCAATCACGAGGATTCTTATTTTCATTAGTTCATTTATTTAATAATCATTTATTTTAAATAATTTCGATTTCATTACGCTGAATTATTGAAAATAAAGAATTAGTACATTTCTAGTTCAGCCTTCGTACCCCCAATATTTGAGGTATAATATGCCTTGGTTCAATATGCAAACCGAATATTTCCTTTTTAATAGTAAAAATCTGGTGCGGTGCGCTCATCATGGAACTTTCACTTACCACTCTGTTCTTATTAGAAGTAAGTATTTTTAGACAAAGGGAAAGTGAAAATAAAAATTACAAACGCTATATTGATTTATATTTCATTGTAGGTAATTTTGTTTTTATAATTACCCTTATATATACAAATTTTAATATTTATAACACTTCAATGTATTCTATTAAATATTAAATAATACCAACAGTAGCATCTATGAAAACCACTAGCATATATGTAAATGTATATTTACATAATATTGTCGGAGTCCTTATGTAAACTACATGTTACATACTTATATAGCTACATGTTACGTATGGAAGCGTGTTCTAATCTTTCGAGAGAACTCGGATGAGTACGGGTGTGCTCGTTACGATCTCTTATTTTTCCTTTAGTTAATTATAAAATTCTTTGATATTTTATATTTAACTATCTTTTAGATTAGAGATTAATGTGAAATGGGCAATTGTTTCAAATCAAAAAATTAAATGTACTTTAGAAGAAGCTAATATTCAAAATTAGCCATTTAAGCCCTGTTAGAAAACATCAATCAGAATAAAAACTACATTTTATTTAAACCTGCTTAATTTTACACTGATTAATTTAATCGAAGTTGTTAGAGCCACTTGAGGTTAGCCAATTTTGGCGAAAAAATTGTTGTAACATCCCTAGCATGTAAAAACTTTAAATATGCAATTTCACTTGCTTACGACTTTTCGTTTTTGAACTAGGTTGTTAACACACAAACACACACACAGAAAAAACAGACCATTTTTCGGGACTTGGTTATTTGGACTTAAGGTACCTCAAAACGTGTATTTCCGTTGAAAACTGAGATTCGAAAATATTCACCATCGCAAAACATCCCCTTATTATATATTTCAAATATAGGTAAGTGAAAGTAAAAATTAACCTTTGAGTTTCCAATTATTTTTAGTAAAATATAATTTAACATATCGTTAAGTAATTAATTTAGCCATTCAATTGATAGAATGGCTAACTCCAATTTCAACATTTTTGAGTAATGTCATTTCAGTGATATTTCTAGTTGGAAACTTTATAATATCTGTACATACAGTGAAAATTTTATTTCCAGGGTAGGTGAATGAAGTATCGAAATACAGAACTGCGAATAAAGATTCCAACTAGAAATATCACTAAAATTAATAATCAAAAATGTTGAAATTGGAGTTAGTCATTTTGTAAACTGAAAGGTTCAATTATTCGTAGTTGGAGTTGACCAATAAATATCTATGGCCTTATTGTAAAAGTGAAATTCACTAAACTCCGAGAAAAAAAAAATTGATCACTTTTACTGACTTGCCATTTTTTTTTTTTTCTTTTTTTTTTTTTTTAGGTCTGAATGAATAAATGGTCTAAAGCTCTAAAACTGAACATCGAAAATGCGAAAATAGACTTATTTGAATATTGTAAAAAAAAAAGTATTTCCAATTATAAAATGTTAATTGCTCTAAGATCTTTTAATCCTCTAACGTAATCAATGGGACAATCATAGTAGGCGTTGAATTGATTCAAGTGGCTCATTAGGAATCAAGAGGACAGATATTCCAATTAAAACAGAATCATCAGTTAATAAGATCCAGACAATATAGCGAGTAATTACTTGGTTCTCAATATGGCTAACCCTCAACCATACATGTGATTTTATTCAATTTATTTTAAATATGTAAGCGATAATTATGAAAATTAATTATATAAAATTTAATAAATAATATGTTAGGATACATATTTATAACAGTTATTGCACCAGGTTAGATAAACAGAATTTTTATTAAATCCGATTTTAGTCAGTTTCTTGAAATTTCCTAAAAAAAAACAAAAACAAAACAAAACAAATAAATAAATTAGCCACTTATATTATAGAGGGAAAATAATTTAAAAAAGTTTAATAAATCATGAAATCATGATGGACCAGTTACTAAAATTAACTGAGAATTTTGAAGTTACAAGCCTGTCGTTTCGATTCCTGTCTAGCGAAGTTATTTTTAGCTGGCTCTTGAAACGGGAAATAAAAACCTTTAATTTCTAAAAGTTTTGGTATCATCAGACTTTTTATTTTCTATAGTTGTTCAATTCTTTTGGAACTAGAACTTTTTCTTTTGAGACTTTTCAGGTAATAATCCGTGTAACAGTCTCTTTTTATCAAATGATTAACATCTGCCTGAAACTTCGTAAATAGCTTCATCTGATCGTATCATACATATATTTTATTTACTAAAATTCTCGGAATCAGGACGTTTTCAATCTGAAGATCGGCAAACCTTGTCTATTTAATCAGGAACTAAAAACTCGTGAATACCCAATTCCTTTCCACTTGGATCGAAAGATATGATCACAAAGTAAAAAAAAAAAAAAGTAGCCTACATAAACATTGGTCCGTTTGGCGTGATCTTAATCCTAAAAAAGTTAAAATAACGACGTAATCAAGGGCCAAACGCCCCAATATTGTTTATATAAATATTGTTTTTTGTATACATATGCCACTTTTTTTCGGAATTTATTTACCTTTCAAGTGGAAAGCAAATGGTTCTTCATGAGTTTTTAGTACCTAATTAATAGGCAAAGTTTCCCGATCTTCAGATTGAAAACGCCACTGTTAACTACTGAGCACTGTCCTAAATAAAATATTTGTAAATTATGACCATAAGAATCTATTTATCATACAGATGTTAATAATTTGATAAAAGAGGGTCTGTGCTCCATACTATAAAGGTTATACAGAACTTTTATTTAAAAAAAAATTCATCTAAACATTCTGACGATTTCGCTGAAAAGTCTATCCAAAACATGACGTTTATTCATAGCTACTCAAATAAAAGATACAATATAATAATATCAGTACTGTTATTGCAAAAGGTTTTATGTAAATATTTTACATGTTAATTCTCTTTTCTCTAAATGTGATATTTTATAGTCTGCAACTGCTATAAACAGTTTGCTAAATAGAAAAATAGCAGAGGAAAATAAAATATGAATATACACTAATAAATCATAAAAAAATAAAATAAATCTTCTGTAATAAGTAAATTTTTACATGCGGCCTTTTGCTCTACCAGTAGCGATATGTGATTCATTTCAGACAAATTATAATTATAATCTAGACCTAATTACTGTTTATTTTTCATTGATTGGAAGTTTGTTTAAGAACTTGAATAAACTTAAGTTAAACTTTTACCATAAACCTGAAACTTTACTTTAAAAATGTTAATTATAACTTTTATTTTAAGAACTTTTTCCAATAAATGTTCATGGAAACTGTTAATTGAATTTTATAAAAACGTCCCATAAAAGCTTCAACCTCTGATTCTAACGAATACTCTTGAATATAAATTAATGTATTTTTTTTTCTAAGAATAATTTCTATATTGTGGTTTTGAATAAAGTTTATTTTTTCTACTATTTTTTGGGCGGATTGACGATATAAATCTCGACATTTCTATATTTGATCTAGTCCATACACCTTAAAAAAAATAAACAAAATATATCAACCTCTTAAAACAACCTAACTAAAGTTAGTGTTATTTATTTTTATATCTATTAATTAGTTGGTTGTATGATATAATAATTAGATAGTCGTAAGGCTTCTCAGGTACTTCAAGAACACCTAGACGACATAGCTTGTTGGGCTAAAAGGTGGATGATAAAAATGAAAGAGTCTAAGAGCCGATTTGTTTCATTTACACTTAGACATGACACTGGTCCGCCAGTGTTCTTTAATATCATCGCTCTACCACCTTCAAAAACTGTACGATATTTGTGTCTCCACCTGGGCAATCGACTGACATGGACATACCACATAAAACAAAGCAGAAAATAACTTAATCAGCCATACGGACTTCTTTGACTTCGGCTATTTGACAGACGTTATAAATTATCTGCGACTAATAAATTAACTATTTACAAAGTCCTCATTAAACCTCTTTAGACATATGGAATCGAACTGAATTGGGGAACAGCAAAGAAATCAAATATAAAAATCATTCCAGTCAAAGGTCCTTCGGAATATTGTAGACGCACCCTTTTATGTTTCAAACCTCACGTTACACACTGACCTTAACACTCCTTTCATCACGGCAACTGCCACTGACCGCTTTCATAATTTTCATGATAGACTGAGTCTAAATTCAAATCCACTTACTCAAGCTCTATCGACTGTTACAAATCCATATAATCCACCCAGAAGACTGCTGAGGCGCTGGCCATGAGACTTATCAAGCAGGCATTGAACTACTTGTTGTACTATCTTTTTTTGTGTTATTTTACTACTGTATTTTTTTTTTTTTTTTTTTGTCTTTTTGTTTAGTTATTACTATTCTTTTTTTTTTATAATATCATTTATTCTAATTGATATCATATTTGCTGAATACCGAGGAATATGGCAAATTTATTGTGAGCGAGGAATATGTGTAACTAATAAATAATAAATATTTATTTTTATTCTCACTAGAAAAAATATCTCACATCAGAACAAGTACTTCAGATACAGGAAACTATTCTAAAACCTCTCCTTCGTAGCAGTGTCATTTCTTACACGAAAATCACTTTGAAACCAGGAGGTCTAACATCAGGTGAATTACAAGGGTAATTTTCGTTTATATATATAATTTAGCTATTTAGATGAAAATAGTAAACCTGACTCGATTAACATCATTATCTCTCTTTGGAAGGATTAGCAGTTCTCGTGGTAAAAAAAAAATTGCGTGCTTCCTTGTAGGAATAACATGAATACTAATTTTGACTCCATTAATCGCCAATAACGAGACATAGCTAGTAGTTATCAGGCTTCGGCACCTGTTTATATGATGTAAGGTTATTGACTGAAAAAATATTAATGGTAATTAGTCTGTGGCAACTCAACATTCCTACGAAAGAGATTTTGTTCTGTGAAGGCGGAATATGTTGGCGCCGAAGGGTGTCTTAAAAGTTAACCATAAGTAATTTTTTATAGCCTAAATGTCAGTTTTTCATATCGCAATTAATAATTGAGGAGGTTGATTGGGCCTGTCCACGTAGGATATTTTTTTTAAATTCCGTATTGATATTCAGTGCTCTGCTATTCTCTTTTATCGTTTCTTAACAAAAGCAGGGCTACACATAAAGGGTTATAAGGCGCAGGGTATGCCACAAGACTTTAAAGGACACATTTTTAATTTTTTGTAACATTTAAAACAGGTAACAAGGAGTAAACATGGAACAGATAATTGAAAAAGAAACAGCTAGTGTAATTTATTTAAACTAGAATTTTTATAATTTTATGTTCATTTGCAACATTTTTAAGAGGATGAGAACAATAAAAATGTTTGGAAGGGAGTGGCATTTGCCATCGCCTTGGGGGAGTTTCGTACCCCTGTACGAATTTCATATTAATGAATGGTTTTCTAAACACCATATCTGATACCTAACCCATCAAATACCCATCAACAATAGTAGAGAAATGGTTGACTAGATACTTAAAAATCTTTACCACTGCAACCCATGAAGGCTATTGTGTTCAATACTATTTAAACAAAAGGACTATTTATTTGTCAACGGTCGTGCAAGGAGGTGATTTGGCTGAGATCACGCTCTACCATCAGGTTTTTCCCTTAATTAATTACTTAATTAAGGATGCCCTCTTAATTACTCTCTAGGTGTTCCCCGGAACGGCCTCCTGATCACTGAGTCGCCCCACGGCTGATGAAACTGAATAAATAATTTTTCTACCATGAGCCGGGATTCGAGCCCAGGGGCCTTGAGCATTGGAAGATCAGTGTCCTACCACTGAGCTACCCCACTCCCTGACTAGATACTTAAAACGAAAATTTTGTTGGAGATTGCAGTCAGTGAAGTATATTATATATATATATATATATATATATATAATATATATATATATATATATATATATATATATATATATATATATATATATATATATTTCATTGATTCCAACAATAACCAACTTCTCTTAATAAAAACATTCAATAATAATTTAATTCCGTAATCCAGTATATTGTAGGCACGTTTTGACACGATGTTTCACTCGTCCTTTATTGAATTTCAATCTCCCTGGGGCATTTGAGAGATTGGTTCGGAATTTTCATGGTTTAATGTATGTATTGTAGCACTAGATTAAAATATAAGCGTCGAATTTTTTTTTTATTTCATTAAAAGTAGGAATATTGCTGAATTTCTGGCTATACGCTTCGTATAAATATAATAGTGCAAGTATAATATGCATATATAAATATAAATAAATGATATGTATTTTATATATATAATTACTATGTATACAAAGTCTAGGTATCTGAGCCCCCATATTGTTATATACTAGATTTATTTATAATTACTATCAGATAATCTTTCTAAGGATATTATAGTACCAATTTGATATATCTATCTATATATCTAAATTATGACATTCACACATAAATTATAGAAATTCACAGATCATTTAGCGGCCGATAAGGGCAGGTGTGGAAATTATTAACATTTTTATATCCTTCACTAACTCTGCATATTGTTATATTCATGGAATATATTGCAATTCTAAGAAATATATTTCAATTAACACGTCAGCCCCTACGATGCATAGCTTTTATAAGGTATTGGTTACACTTAAAAATTAAAGTACGTAAAAGTAAGAAAAATGTAAGTACTAACAGAAACATTAAAAAAAAAATCTGGTGTGTCCACTCACACGACTTTCCTACCTATTTCAGAAAAAAAATTTTATCTTTACATATGTTCATAAAGAAACAAAAAAGAATTGAACTAGATTTATTTTCCTGAAAATTGATCAAACAAAACATTTTAATACGATTTATTTGATAAACTAAAGCAATGTAAACCGGCTTAAGGTAGAACAGTATACAAATTTCAATACTCACTAATATTGTTGATCAAAAACTTTTTGCAATAGCTTAGTATTATCAAAAAATAATTTCCGTTAAAAGTAGAGGAAATAGTGAAGATTGTGTGATGCGGTCAACAGATTTTCTTACTTTCACTTACTCATCTTTAGTAACAGTTGTAACTTCGTTAATAGTTGTCCAAAATGAACTGTTTTTATATGGCTTGTAGGGTATTTCATTACCTTTAAAACGACAGGGTAAACGGCGTTTTTTCCTACCATTATTGCGCATAGAGCACCGAATTTCTGTCACAGGCATCAGTAGTCAAAAACCTACAAAATAAAATAAGAAGCAACAAAATCGGTTCAGTAGTTCCCGAGAAAATCTTGGCATAGACAGGCAAATAGACAGACAGACAGCCAGACCAATGGCTAAAAATGTGTTTTTCGAACTCAGAGGGCTCTGAAACGTATAGATCCGTCGAAAACCGTATATCGGAAATTTGACTCGATTGCAATACTTTTCTTACCTAGTAGGGGTAGGAAAGCAAAAAAAAGAATAGATTTTGTGAACTAATAACGTCCGCAATTTAAAACACATGATAGAGAATTTTCATCATCTTCGTGCAGCAGCGAACTAAGATTGATAGTGGTTAAAGGGATTTCCACGAAGGGTGGTTCGGACACAGGAACCTGGAGAGGATCGCAGGGCGTTTCTAGGCCAGGCAATTATGTACACGCCATTTCTTTCATCGCCCGTTAATTGTTCAATTAGGCTGGAGAAATATCGCCACAGTTTATTCGTGACCTTTCGTTTTTGCCACAATCCTGACCGCTCTCTGCGGCTGACGTAACATTGATTCACTTCCCTCTGTTTGGAGAAATTAAACGGACTCATCAATTACTTTCGCTGACAGAGCCAACTGAGAAAATATGATTGGAAATTGCCTGGACCTAGTACATTTCTTTTATTTTCAAGTATAATTTGGTAAAAATTACTAAAATAAAATCAATTAGATTCATTAATGTTATAAAACTGATTTGTTTTGTATTTTTTGTAGTTAAACAATAATTTTATAATTTTTCACTTCATGACATTCATCCATACCTGTCAGAATCACCTAACTTGCTGACTGCTTAAAAAATTATAACGATTCAAGCGTGGATAAATGTAGCTCTTCTTTGGATTGATTCACTTATAGTCCGTGGCATAGACCCCTTTTTATCAAATTATTAACATCCGCGTGAGATTTCGTAATAGCTTAATCTCATCGTAACCTATAACTATTCTATAAACGAAAATTCTAGATATTGGTACGTTTTAAATATGGAGATTGGAAACACTTTATCTATTTAATTAAGTACTAAAAACTCATAAATACCTATTTGTTTTCCACTTGAATCGTAAGATAATTTGAGCCCAAAATCGAAAAAAAAAAGTGTCCTAAAATATAGGGACGTTTGAGGTGACCTATACCCCCAAAATAACGAGGTTATACAGGCCAAACGGTCCAATACTTTTGAAGGTCACATTTTTTTCTCGATTTTGTGGTCAGATTATTTTACGACCCGAGTGAAAAGCAAATAAATGCATATGAGCTTTTAGTATCTAATTAAATAGATATCCTTAAACCTTCAAAGACACCTCTCCCTGATTGAGCACTGGTGTAATAAATGGCGTATTAAAGTAAACGAATCCAAGTGCCAACATATTACTTTCCTACTCCGATGCAGTTCATGTCCACCAGTACACTTTATTCCATACAGCTTCCTTTCTCATGCACATTATCTTGGTATTTGGTATCCCCCGGTATCTTGGCTTTTTCTTAGACAGAAGACTAACGTGGAACCCTCATACTAGACTTAAAAGACAGGAACTTTACAGGAACGATATGGACTACTAAATAGAACATCTAAACTTCCTATTGAAAATAAAATACTTATCTACAAGCCAATCCTGAAACCTACTTGGACTTACGGACTTGAACTGTGGGAAACAGCAAAATTTTCTAACACCAAACGCATCCAATCCTTCCAGTCCAAATTCCTTCGAACAATAGTCGATGCTCCTTTCTATGTAACCAACAAAACCTTACACCGGGCCCTTAATATCCCATTTGTCCTAGACCTTATCCCAGCAAAATTCTACAAATTTCACCAGAACCTTACATATTATCCGAATCACTTTGCACACCCTATCCAGCACCATCTATCCCTATAATCCTCCAAGAAGGTTAGAACTGCAGTGGCCCCGCGACTTTTTAATTGTTTAACTGTAAATATTGGAGTTCTGGCAATGGCCAGATTCTCCACTCACGACATGAGTGTATGTGGCTAAAGCACTCTCGCTCAATCTCCATTGGGTTTAGCCCCAGTGATGTGGTTAATAGAGAAGTGCAGAGATCTACTGGAGTCATGATTTGCCCTCCACAGTTGGAGGGACAAGTTTAGCTCGGAGTTCGGGACCTCGGATTGGAAATACTGTATATAGATATGTTTGTGTTCTTTTTTATTTATTTATTTTTAGGTTATTTTATACTTATTTATTGTATAAAATAAATAAGTATAAAATATTGGATATATATATATATAATATATATATATATATATATATATTGCTATTATTGCACACAGATTGTGAATGTGATCACTGAACACTATTATAAATGTCCTTTGAGACAGATTGTAATATTTTCAACTAATAATAAAAAAAAATTAAATAGATAAGGTTTGCCGACTTGCAGCTTAAAAACGCCTCAATTCCAAAAGTTTTCGTAAATAAAATAGTAGTAGGTTACGATGAGATGAAGCTATTCACGAAGGTTCAGGCGGATGTTAATAATTTGATGATAAGAGGTCTATACCATTATTCATGGAGAAAAAATTCATGTAAATATAGATTGATTTAATTTTCTATAACGTTAATTAATTAACTTTTCAATAATCCGTGTGTTTGAACTCCTTATCTATTTATACACTTTCATATTTTTATTATTTTTTTTTTTTTTTTTTCTTACACTTTCATAAAGTACAATATATTTATATACAGCGTTGTTTCCAAATAAAGTTTATCGAGTAGAAAGAACAATATAATTTATTTCATTATTTAAAAGCTACGTTAAAAGGCAACGTGTTGAAATTATAAATTCAGGTTTTTTGGTATTTGTTTTTATTTATGTTATTTAATAATGTTTTCTTTGGGGTGATATCAATTTCTATCAACTAAACATTTCCTTTTTTTATAAACCAAGAAATATTTCTTAAGAAATTCCTATATACAACTTTTTTTATTTTTTTTTTCTATTCTCTTGGATTTAATAAACTTCATTCACATGGACGTATCCAGAGAGAGGTAGGTTAAGAGAAATACCCCACTTTAAAAATGAAAACAAATTAAATGAAATTATCAATTAATATCATTGACAAATTTCTATTAAAAAATCAAATCTATGACATGGTTGTTTCATTTTTATGTTTACGTTTCAATGAAATTAATTAAGAAATAATCACTAATTTTTCAACCTTTAAATTAATTATCTCTCTTTTTTAAATCGTTAGCATCCTTCTGTCTAGTCAATTGAGTGATACAATTTAAAAATTGGTGAAGCAGTACTCGGGTTTTACCGCAACTGAATAATATTATGCTATCCAGAACAAGTAAGAGAGATATAATTATTTATCATATTTTTGTAACCCTCTTATTAAAAATTACTTTATAAAAGAATTAAAAAAAACAAGAACGTTGAATAGCTCGTTTGCATTGTTTTTGTTTTCGGTCTTTCCAAGTTTATTTTTAATTATAATTATTTGATGAAGGACATACCTTTTTATTTTTTTATCTTTAGTCTTTTTAATGAGGAAACGCAATTACGGTACAAAAAAAAAGGAAATATTTACATCAAATTAATAATGGACCTGGCTAGGAAATCATTTATACCGGATAATTAAGTATTATCATTATATATATATATATATATATATATATATATATATATATATATATATATGTATAATGTAATTTATCTGAAAAGTAATTAACACGGATAAAATAAAACTTGCAATAATGAAAAATCAGTTAAGAATAGAAAAGATATACAAAACAATCTCCAACAAAATTCAAAGTTTTAGTCATAAAACTCTGGCACTATACGACACGTTGAACGTTAAACGTTTATTTGAACCATGTCGACACTCCTATATATCCAAAATAGCTCGTTTGATTAGGGTCAAAGTTGGAATCAGTGAAAAAAATTATACAATATCAATTTTATCTAAAATTTTTGCTTACAGATGCGCCATTTTTTAAAATTATTTTCCACTCAAGGCCTATATTTCAAAACCGGCTCATTAGATTTGTCCCAAAGTTGGAGGAAATTTAGTGAACAATGCAAATTTTTAATTCTCCAGTTAATTTGTATTACCATTGTTAGTACCCTGCCATTTGCGATTCTACTTCCTTCACACGGTATTTTTTTCTAAAAGCTGTTTATTATTTATTAGTTCCTAGGATCCCTTGAGTGTGACATAGTGCCGCCATGAAGTTCAGCCAGGAATTACGGTATTCTCCTTGACTCCAGATCTGTCCGGCGCTGCGCATTTCCTTCTATAAAGTCCTCTTCCAGGTTTCTCGTCCTCGTCTTCGCTGGAGTTAGGGTTTCCACTTCAGACTCTGCCGGGTTATATCATTGTTTTCATTTCTAAGCGTATGTCGCAAGCATTTCCATTTCCGACTTTAGAGGATATATTTGACTCATATTATATTTTATGTTTAAACACGGGTTCAGTGATTCAGTTTTGTTATTGCTGTGAGATGTATGTGGATAGTTCAATCATAATAAAACTTCGAATTTCTATTTTTCTCACTTCTTTATCCCTCAATCACCAAAATCGAAGACAATTTTTATGTAATTAGCGGCGGATCTAGACCTTAGAGATGGGCTTACGATATTGTTGGAGGGCGGGCTATATGAAATAGTTAAAAAATTTCGAAGAAAAATGGATGTAGTATTTCATACCTTTTGGCTTGACGAAATGATTTCCTTATAATCATTGATTATATTAATTATATATTGAATTCGAGTAATTTTTCTTAGTTTTTCTCATTAACATTCTATTGCCTTCTCCTTCATCATTTCAGTTCAATCATATCTAGACGCCATTTATTAGACTGATCTCTATGAAGTGATTTTTAGCCATTAGAATCCTATCACGAACTGAATCATTGACGAAAATATTGTATTTACACTTTACTTTTGTTGTGGCATTCGATTCTTTAAAATCTATAAAAATGGAAAAATGATCTTCATATTCACTTTGCAGTAAAAATGCTCTAGATTAATTTATCAATAGTAATATATACAATACAGAACATAAATTCTAGCTACTTACCCATCCGAGAAAATCAAGAATAAAGCAATCTTTATCTCTCTCATACTCAGTCAGTATTATTAGAATTATGAATGTGATTTTGTAAAAGTTTTAATTCACCATTCACTTTGTATTCAATAAGGTGATTCGTAATTTCAACAATTATAAGTACAATTTATTATATAGTTCCTAGTTTTAATTTGTAAATAGATATGTCATAGTCTAAATGTTATTGATTTTAGTTTTTGAAAATTCTTTATAACCTATCTTTTTCACTGTTTTGGCCACCAAAATAAAAATAAAAAATTCTTGAAATTTCGGAATATAGATTTGTGTTTATTGACTGAACTGCAAGATCCTTAGAATATACATATTATTGTTAACAATATTTTTTTAAAAGGTTTAGAATTTATAATATATATATAACTTTTACCAATTTGTTCTATTCCTCTCGTCCCTACCCTACCTCTAATAGTTTTTATTCTTTTTGAAGGAAATGACTAAATTATGTCGCCAGCATCGATAATTGAACCCTGGTCCTTATTTTTTTTATTAGGCTTAGGATGACTCATTAATAGCTCAGTCACATTGAAATAAGGAGTTTCAATTGTTTTTAGTTTGACTCACTAGATCCAATATAACATTAAGTTTCTAATAAATACAAATAGCAACACATATTCTGTGGTTACATAAAATTTAACCCCACATAAGAGCCAACTCCGAAAGTTTAGATTCTAAACCTAATCAACATGAAATAAGCCGCGGCTTCCACAAAGCTTTCAGAAAGTTTTGCTATTATTCGGAATTCGGAGCGGCTGAGAGTTCGGATCATATAATCAAACGGAATCAGAAACGGGCATAGTTTTACTTGTTTGTCTGTTGTCTGGTAAGTGTTTCTCAAAACATTTTTTGTAATTGGGAAATTATATTTGACTTGAAGAACAATCCTAATGTAACATGAGCTATACTGAAAGTTCACAATTTTCTAAGAAATAATGTAAGAAATGTATTATCTTTTCCTTAGTTAACACTTAAAACGTAGGATAAATATCAAAGCTAAAAATAAAAATCGAAGAATTACGAGAAATACCATTAAGTTTATCAGATATCGACAAATCACTTAAACTGACTTTCTATTATATCTTCAAAACTGTAACGAATCACAATTAAAATGAAATAAAATTATAATAATAGATTACCAAGATATATGTGACAATAGAAAACATTAAAAGTAATGGTAAATTAAATTATTATGAAATCAATTTCAGAGGAAGCTTATTTATTATTATATATTCAAAACTGTAACGAATTATAACTAAAATTATAATAATAGATTACTAGGTTATAGGGGACAATAGAAAATAATAAAAGTAATGTTAAAGTAAGTCATTAGGAAATAAACTTCAGAGGAAGCTAGTTTATAATTTATTCATTAATAGATTTATTCATTGATATTATAAGACCAATAAGATACATTTTGGAAAATGTCATTTCCACATTTATCTAATGTATCTAAGGTTATTAAATGATAAATTTTTGGATTTAAAAAAAATATTAATTATGACATTTTCGTTGTTAAAATTTATTTGTATATTATCAATCACAACTACTAGGCCTTCAATTACCTCAATAGTTTATGGGATATTCAATTATGATTTTTTTTAAAAAGAAATTAGCACTATCTTGAGCAAGAGAATCGTTTTTGCCATAGAGAAAAAATGTAAACTGTAATACACATACATAAATAAAAATTTTTATAGTTGGAATATACAATTTTATACTTATTATAACTTTTTTTTTAAAATGAGTAATATAGAGCAGTACCTAAGGAGTCTAGTGAGATAAAAATGAAGTTCTGACTGATTAATGTACTAGTTATTACTTTATTATTATAATATCTATTGTACTAATTCATTTAGTGTAATTTACTAATATACTAAAATTTAAACTTTAAATTTTTTGTTGCGGAAACAAAGCAACTCCAGAAAACTACACATCCATAAATATAAATGATTGCTGGGTACTTCCAAAACTAAGGATTCCATCTCAAAGCTCTGTGACAAAAGTAAATTTTTATTCTGAAATTACTGATGGCAATGAATTCATAAAAATGTCCGAAGATTATGTAAAATATTTTAAGGATCCTACATATTTAAAAAAAATAAATTATTTAAAATACCACAAACTTTTTATAAACAAATAATTCATTAGTTGTGTTTACATATGAATAAACTTCAATTGTTATTTAATTAGGTACTAACAATGAGTTTGCAAAATAATTGTTCATAGAGGTGGGGTAGTCTATTCATGCTCATAAATTTATGATAAACTTTTAAATAAATGTGAAATAATTTTCTCTGGGACAAAGCAACATTCTGATCATCGAGAATGTTATAATCGTAACCTAAATATAATAGGAAACTTAAATATATACATCAAATTGTCTATTATATAAATCAAAGTATGACTTATTTTCCTTTAATAATAAAATAAATAAAATAAAATAAAGAAATATTTCTATGTTAGGGCTATGAGAAATTGTCCTAACCTACATATGGCTTGTCAATATGACATAGTTCTACAATAATGCTAAGTATACTATGTATACTCTTTATTCCATAACATTAGCTTCAAATAAATAAAAAACTTAATATATAATGAAATAAATAAAATCTTATTCTAAAAAAAATATTATATTATTATACATATACATTTTTTTTACTAGCCTTCTCGTACAAGTGTGTTACAACAATATACATAATATACAATTAATTATAATCAAAATATCTTCGCTCTACTGAGAAGTCCTTTATTTATTGCTTCCGTTCTTTGGAAATCGTCCAAACGCTTAGATACATGAAGGAAAACGGAAAGCACCGCAACGTTTGTAGGTTCAAGAATTATCTTAAGTAATTAGAACTACGAGCAGTATATTTTGCTTGGAAGTGTTTACATTTGAAAATAATTATTAACATCAAGACATCCACTAGAAATGGTGAAGACATTTACTATAAGACAATAGAACATCTACTATAATTTCGTGATCACTTGAATATTAACTAAATCTTTTATATCTTCCGTATTTCAATGAAACTGAATCTTGCCGTTTTTATTTTATTTCTTAATGTAACACAAAACAACGTTCCTCAGTTTAATAATGCTACATTCAACAGCAGTAGGTTCCGTCCTAAATAAGAATTATCACCATAACCAGTATTTATGAATTAGAGGAAACAAATCATAAGAAAATGGCAAAGGTCATTAAGGTTTACTGAATAAAAATTGTATCAAGTATTATTATAGATCCTTGTACATTCATTATTATTACATATGTAACTTTGAATTAATTTTACACCACCAAAGAGTATGAATTAAAGCTCGAAAGGTTCTATAGGCCACAGAACCTGCTGTCTAAAGGCCGTATGTGGCCTTTCTGAGGTTGTTGCGGCCTCCGTTTGTTTTTGGGCGGTATTCATAACTCTAGTGCTAGAATTTATTAATATTTAATCAATCAGGTAACAAACATTTTAAAATTAATAGAATTGAGTAGAATACGGATGTGTGCAAATTCACTTGTAAATAAAAATAGCAACAGTAAAATACAGAAAAATATTGCGGCCTCCATTATCACAACCCAACCTTAATGCGGCCTCTAAACAGGTTTATGCAGGTATTTGCATATTATTACACCCTTCTTCGAAATTTTATTTTATGTGTCATATAATTAAAAAATTAAATTTGTGACAACAATTTTATGAGATATTTTTCTCGATATTTAATAAATAAAAGTTTACTTAATTTATAAGGAAATATACTGACACACAAAAAAAATTTCGATAGAAAAAACTCACGTGACCTTTCTGGTAAAATGAAAAGTTCCATAAAATTTTCAACCCATTTATAACTTATCTCATTTAAATTAAAATCCAAATTCTTCAAATCATTAAATGCCTAAAACTAATTTAACCTAGTATCGTAATATTTTCCTGAATTTCTCGATAAATTTTTCTCGGATTCGATGTTTCGTTTTCTGCTTAAGTAACACACGATATTATAAGATCCTAAAAAATAAGAAACGAGGAAAGCAAAAATAACGTTAATTATAGTTTCACTTCTTCTTCCTAGAAAATTCTTTCAGAAGATATATTAATATTTTAGCTTTACATTGACGTCAATTTGGTCATTTGAAAACGAATTTAGCTTTAAATAAGTTCTTTTTTCTTCTTCTTAACTTTTATTTAAATTAACTATTACCTCATATTTCTTTACGAATTTAAAAAAAATGTCATTACTTATATTGGTAATTATTTAACTTTTTATTTTAAAAGAAAATCTTCTCCCAAATAATTAATTTTTAACTCATATTATCCGCTCAGCGAATACTAATGAATTTATAAGAAAACACTTCGCTTAGTGAAGGGAGAAATCAAGGAATCATGAAACATATTTCTTTAAACTAACAACCTTTTTTTACGAAAATTTTTGTGAAAGTTAATAAATCATTGTTTTCATAACTATAGTGTTTCTGTTCAATTTATTGTTTCTGGTAGAAATTTCTGGACATCCATTTGGGACTAACAGCGAGTCGTGACTCCACGTCAGAGGAAAAAAACACAATCCTGTAACCAGAGTTATTACCTGAATTTCTAAAATGAGTTATAGAAGGTGATTGCGATTTAAATGACACAATTATTACCGTCACGATAATACAGTTATACCCAAAATAATCTTTTGTTTTTCATCATTTTAAATTATTGAATGACTTAATGATCAATAATAAAATTGTCTCTCTTAAGTATCATTGATTATACCACAAGAACATGAACTGAGTGTGTTCTAGAATGTTATTAATAACTAGCCGGTTACCCGTCATTGGTACAATACATCTGGCCACGATCAATAAAATTAGGGAAGAAAAATCCGGAGGAAAAACATTACATTTTTATCATTTACACGATCTTCATATTTTTTTTATAAAATTCAATATAAATTATTGTTTTAAATATTAATAAAAAATAGATTAATAATACATTAACTACGTTATATTTTAAAATGGCATTAGCAAAAGATGTGATTTTACTAGGAAACGTAAACAGTGGGTGACCGTTCATCTCAGAAATTGAAAATGAAACTTCTAGATCTTCTAACCCAACGTGGAGTAGATGAATCCAAACCCGCCATGTATCGCTGGAAACATGCAGATAATGTTGTATTACTCAATTTTTAAATTAATTCTTAGGTAACAGACAGCGTTTTTATACTTCTTTGTGTGTCTCAACTGGTCTTCCTTATGAATTCTATGATTATGCTCTTGGGCGTATATAATTAGTAATTGCGGGTGATAAATAGTCGGAACGCAGTCAAATTTAAGGATTTTGTTGTTGCCGACGTTTCGATTCAAGCATCATCAGGGCTCTGTTATTATATTTGAAGTATGTGGCCTGAAAGCAGAATGAGTTGAAGAAGACGATGACGAATAAGCAGAGTGCGAGCGGTGTAGAGCTGTAGGTTGGCGAGGGTGAAATGTTCTTCTCGATGTGTTATGTAAGATGGTGCCAGCGTACGAAGTACTCATCTCTCTGATGTGGTGGATTTCAGCGACGACGTGTATTCTTGAAGTTGATGGATTGTCCAAGTGATTTAATGAATTAATGAAAGAAATTCATCATTCATTAAGCTTATTCGTTCTCTGGTTATTCACCATCTTCTTCTTTAATTCATTCTATTCTCTCACCAGATACTTCAAACACTAGAACAGAGCCTTGATGAAGACCCACATGCTTGGATTGCAACGTCGACACCAATAAAATTCTTAAAAATTACTGCATTCTGTGTATTTATCACCCATGATATATTGAACAGTCGATTAACTTCAGGTTTCTATAATTAGTAACTATTAAACGGCCATTTCATCACAAAATTTCGAATAAAAAACTAATGTTCTTGATAAGTGTAAATCTTTTCGAATAATATCTCCTTAAATTTCTTTACAAATAATGTTACAGCCTTAACTTTTTTTTCACTAACATACAATTTATCCCAGATATTCGAAAGAAAAAAAAAATTTAAACACGCAGGGACAATTAACGGTTCCCTGTTTTATTAACAATTTTAGGTGAACATGCATGCCATGGTGTGTGCCAATTATGTTAACCCTTTTCAGTTTGATACACTCCAATTAATAAAATATATTTTAATGGACCATACTCACTTCATGATATTTTTCTTCTGCTTTTATTATTATCTAGTTATTATATTATTATCAACTAGCTGCAAATGTATGAGTTGAGGACAGATTATCTTTTGTGCTAATAATATGAAGGTAGACATCTTTCAGTAGCTTTAGGGGAAAAAAAGGAAGAAAGAAACATGGATCTGAGGTCTCTTAATAATAATTTATTTTTTAAATGAAACTTTTTTAAAATAATAATGTGAATAAATAAAACTTAAACTTTTGAAATAAATCCAAAACATCCCATTAGGTACATAATCATATTTTAACTAGTGTAAATTTATGAACATTAAATAATGATGTTGATTGTAACTTATGACTTTCAAAATCGACAAAACGTAACCTCATACCTAAGATCGATCAGTAAATACATAAGTAGAGAGAGAAAATACAATGGCATTGAACTTGCTACTTCAGAGTCCTTGAATACTAAAGAATAAGACTTCGTCTATAAGAAACGAAATTCTATGAGTCATTGCTGAAATAAATATTCAGTAACATTTAATAGCAAACCGCCTTGTTTTCATCAAAATATTTTATTTATCATGTTTACAAAGATACGCTATTATAAATAAGGCGAGCACATGAAATTCCATGTTAAGCTAAAAAATATGGTTAAAAAACATCCTATGGTTGGTCTCGTTGTTAACCGCTGACTTAACTTAACTCGTTGCTTTTTAGCCCAAAAACTAAATTTAAAAGAATGAAAATACTTACAACGCGTTGTGATTAAACATACTTTCTCAATCACCGATTACAAACTTATTTAGTCTATTGGCAAATGTAAAATGCCTACGCAATTAAGGTAATCAACTAGTTCAGAACGTGTAAGGAATTATACGCATGAAAAAGTTTATATGCACATATTTGGATGTCTGAAAAATTCGTAGGAAAATTTTGACAATTAAAATTTGTTCAAAGTTTAGAATTTATTTATATCGATTTAGGGCCCACACATCAAAAAAAAAATACAAACGTTCACCTCAAAGAAACACCTCAGACAACGACTATTATACTCTCTTCTTTCAAGACGATCAAAATTAAACCTAAAATACATACTGAACATTAAATACTTAAGCCCATATGGACCGACGCTTTACTTTATTTATTTTTATGGCTATTTATGGGACAGCCAAAACTAAAACATTTTCAGTCAAAAATCTTCAGGACTATACATAAAGACCTTCAAATGCCTACAGATACCGACCGCATACGGATACATTACAAAATATTTCAATAAATAACTTACATGGCATACTAAAACACTTATACAAAATATGGCTACAGTTAAAAAGCCCCAAAATACACTTAGGAGACTCAAAAGGAAGTGAATGAGGGATTTCCTCACTTAGAAATATCTTGTATATAGGTGTGTATATGTTCTTTTTATTTATTTATTTTTAGGTTATTTTATTCTTATTTATTGTATATATATTATTTGTCTGTATAATTTATTTTATTTATTGTAGATAGAGTGTGAATGTGATCTGTGAACTCTATTATAAATGTCCTAGAGACAGATTGTAATATTTTTGAATAAAAAAAAAAAAAAAAAAAAAAAAAAAGAAATACCTCAAGTCAAGTTCGGAAGGGATGCCGCTGGGCACTCTTCTCCCTCACGCCAATTAAGCCATTACCAGTAAATTGTTGCCGCATCAGACTTGCTGATTTTCACTACTTCTGACAAGTGTGGGTAAAGAAATGGCGTTAAAAAAATTATATCAATTATATTAAGTATAATTAAATTTTAAAATTAAACTAATATTTTCTTTACTTTTTCTTTTTTTTTGTTATTGTATTGTGTAGGCCAGATATAATATTTTAGTTTTGTACTTTTTTTTTAGACTTCGTCCCAGAATAATGTTATTTTATATTTCTATTTCTATAATTACCGCAACTAGCTATTACCATTTCCTAATGGCTTAGAAGATCTATAATCCCTTTTTTTCCCATATATACCCTTCATGTCATATGAACAATGAAAGATCATTTTTTACATCTTCAGTAGTGTAGAACCTCCCTTGCACAAAATTTCCATTTTTCTTGGTCACTCACAATTCATTTTAAAAAGAGATCCTCTACATTTTTTTTTAGAGAATGAAAAAATGATGAAATCTCAAAATGAAATTCGTCATGAGGAACCCAATCATGGTGACGATAGCCATACCCAGCCTTCTTCAGATGGTCAAAACGATCGATTTGCCTCTATTTAATTCAGCAAACTGGCCATACTGAACCTTGATTGAGACAACACAGATGGCATTGAGTATCAAAGATATAAAACAAACATAAGCTGCGCAATTCATTATGAGCTGCAAGAATAAAAATAAACATTTTTCCAAAATTGTTTGCGAAGTTTCCGGAGAACCCGATTTTCTAAGTTACACATTTTTATTTTATGCTATAAGCTTCTTATTCACAAATATTAGCAATTTTGAAAATTTTCTCAAAAAATCCAGGTGTAACATTAGACCAAAAGAAATTGTTTTTAGATCCAATTTTTGCAACATGGTAAATAAAAATGTTTTCATGGTGAAAAAATAAAGGGACCATAGGAAATTGTACTCACCTATTTCAATCTCGTCCCCTAAATCCCTAAGTGAACTACACATCACCCTGAAGCGCTAATATAGATCTATAGAAACATTTCTCTCTTAAATAAAGAACAAGATTCATCATTTGTCATTATTACTATTTTTTTTCTTAATTCAGACAGAATGAAGTACTATTAAATAAAAAGAGTTAAAACAAATCATTTCTTATTCGAAATAATTATATTATTTTTAATACAATTATTTTATGCAATCAATTAATAATAACAGTTATAGACAGTAAAAAGACACCTTTCCATTCGGAAGTGCATCTGCACTAGCATTGCATGTCAGACGGATTCCGCTAATGATGAATACGGTAGCTGCTTAGTTTGCATACCTCCATGCTAAGATTATCCCCCAAGTCCTTATCTATCCGTGATTACCATATTCTCTAGGTCAACTACAGATCTACTTCAAGATAGTATCAGCTGACTTATTCCCGGACCCACCCATTACCTGTGCCTTCTAGATGACTATGCAATTCTCATTGTTCAGCCGAAGCGTACATCAGTAGCATGGCGTAACTCATTAGCAATGCTATAGTTCTTACTCACCAGCATTTAACGATCTTGTTAGTACTTGAGCTACCAGCCGCTGTCAAAAGTTCCTCGGTCTTTTAATATATTGTGTTGTGTTGTTAGTGAATATAATGACTCGGTTTCGGACAAAATTTAGAAGCACATTTTTTTTTTTTTTTTTTTTTTTTTTTTTTTTAGTCATATTAGATTATTCAAAATGTGAAAAATACAATGAACTTTATAAAATCTCAATCCCTGTCATTAATTTAAATAACTATCATTTCACTCTAAATATTTTACGATGTATTGTCATATAATAATTCTTATTAAGTGGCAAATGCATTTAAAAGTCTAATTCAAACTAGTAGTTTTGAAAAAAAAACTTTGGAAAATTACTAGAATGAGCCTTCCCTTCATAATAAAAATGTTTTTCAATGTTGAATATGACCATGTTGCCACATGAGCCTCATGGTGAATCATGGAATGTATAAAGAAGAAAAATAAACTTATTTAATTAGTGACCGTGTAATACACCATAAATTATTCCTCATAGATATACCAATTGTCGTTCTGAAATTGTTTGTAAATTATTTTATCGTATTATTTAAAGGAAGTGCATGTCACTGAAAATATTTCGAATAAAATAAAATACGAATTATAAAAATATTTGATAACAATAATTTTTATTATAATTCTAGCCTAAATTTAAACAATTAAATATTGACTGAACGACAGTTAGCAGAATGGTACCAGGCTACTATACCTTATCATCATGATCATCATAATCTATCCTCTTGAACCACATTAAGTAAGCAGTGTGAGGAAGAAGTTTATAGAGCATTCTCCAGCTCTGCCGGTCTTCCACAAGACGCCTTCTATCGTTTCATTGAAGACCTCTTCTCTGGAAATCGCTCTTTACTTCATCTTCCTATTTCCTTCTAGGCCGTCCTCTTCCTCTCTTGCCGTCTACTTTAGATCGATAGGTTTCGCTAGCTATTCTGTTTGGTTCCATCCGCAGATGATGTCCTAGCCATCTCAGTCGATTCCCCTCAATCACATCATTGGCCGGCTTAATATTGAGGTTCGAATTGATGGTGGTGTTGCGTACTCTATCTCTAGAGCGTAGTCTGTCGCGTTTCTAATCTTTTCTATCTAAGTCATTTTTTCGACCTATAGATCTCAATTAATAGTTGGAAATGCTTAAATATCTCAGCTCATTAGGGATTTTTCTTTAAATGGGCGCCTTTTGCCAGCTCTAGACCATTCCCACTATACCTTATATATAGAGAAAAATTAGATATAATACATAACCTGTACGACTACTAACCATGAATGGGCACAAGGCCAATGATTGTGCATGGAGGGGATCTCTCCAGGACCACGCTCAACCACCAGGTTTTCCCCCTTCATCAATTATTTAATTAAGGGTACCCACTTTGTAGAGGCTGGGTATGCCCCAGGAGGGTCTCCCTTCTTCAGGGTCACCTCACGACCAATGAAACAGGATAAATAACTTTTCTGCCATGAGCCTAGATTCGAACCTAGGACCTCGAGCATTGGAAGCTTAGTGCCCTACCACTGAGCTACCCCGCCCCTAGATATAATACTTATAGAATAAATTTAGGTTGGTTAATAAATATATATATATATATATATCATATATATATATATATATATCTATATATATATATTATATATTTATTTATTAGTATATATAGATACTTTAATTTGAAGAAGAATGAAAGTTGCTCTGAAAGTCTGGTGCTCATTTGCAATAAATCTTTATTATTTCTAGAAATCCTTCAATAGTGACTGTATTATTGATGAGGGCTATATTGACTAAAACATTAGTTATTAATATAAATAGAACAGACGCATATTTATTTATAAATAATTAATTTACCTATAATAATGTAATACTTATAAATTCAGAAGTATAAATTTGTCTCATCATTATTATTTGAATTATTTATCATTTGAAAATATTTAATCTATACTTTTTCGGGTTTTTTTCGTTCGCTCACATTTTTTTATAAATTTTTAATGACCTAAATGGCTTTTAAATAATTATAAGAAACAAAATTGAAGATAAAATAATGAGAAAATAGTGTATTATATTACATAATTACACAGAAACCAACTACGTTAGGAATGTACACGATATAATGTTTTGTTCAGGGAACTTGCTCATAAATTTAGGGGCTGCCAAGGGTTTACCAAGGTAATTGTTTTCAATACCCTTAAGGAAACTTTAAAATGTGTTTTTACCGATTTGAATCGCGGGGTTAATTGATTCAGCAATTTCAGTTCTGTCAAGTCAATATACGATACCTAGATTTGACAAAATATACATGTGAAACAGTGTCTTTTACTTATTTTTATATTAAAACGTAAAAATTTCCGTAAGCGCCAGTTTTCGGCACCCTGAAATACCAGTGTTCGCTGTGAAATCCAAATTTTCAAAAACCTAAAGAATTATAACAATGCATCTTGCCAAAAACGTTAGACACGTCTCTATTTGCGACATCTGTCGGGTTTCTAATCTTTTCTATCTAAGCCATTTTTTCGACCTATAGATCTAAATTAATAGTTGGATTAATTATAATATCTTAAATATCTCAGCGCATTAGGGATTTTTTTTTTTTTTAATGAGCGCCTTTTGCCAGCTCTAGACCATTCCCGACGCTTAATATTCTTCAATAAATGCAATGGGTGCTGAAACCTGGGGGGTTTCGATCAAATCTAATAATTGTTTATATGAGCCTTTTTGGAGATTAAGATGGGCGGGGTATCTAGCTCATAGCAATCCATCTGGAAACCTCTACGCAACAATGAATGCCTCAATAGAAGGCAAAAGACCACGTGGAAGGCCAAAAATCAAATGGATTGATGGAATCAACAAAGATACAAATGAGATATTTGCAGATAAATTGAAAGAAATATCCCAACAAAGGTAGAGATGGGTCAGGCTTGGTAAGGCGTCAAAAGATCTACATGGTCTGTAATGCCAAAAAAATAAATAAATAAAATAAAGATGAGCCCTACTGTTAACAGAATGATTATCTCCGATTTCTACATTTTTTAAGATCAATTTTAGTGTTATTTCTTGTGGGGAAATGTATACTTCTACAATTCTATATTTCAATACTGCAATCACCGACTATGGAATCAGCTTACTCACTTTCTGTACCGATATTATAAATTTTTCAACTAAAAATATCACTAAAATGATTTAATGAATTATGGAAGGAAGTTAGTCGACTGTTGGTGCCTAAGTTTCAATCCAAACATTTGGATCATCATCAGGGCGTGTTTTGAGCACTGAAGGCATTCAAGTACTCCTTCCTATTCCTTGTACTTGAATACCTTTAGTATATAGCAAAACACGCCCTGACGATGACCTACATGTTTCGGTTGAAATTTCATCACCAATAAAATCTTTATAATGACTGCGTCCTGAATATTTATCACCCATAAAATAACTTTACTGAAAAATTCTGAAAATGGAGATAGTCATTATAAAAAAAAGAACAGTTCGCCCGTTCAATAAATTAGGATGGCACTAAATTGCAGACCAATAGCTGAAAATATGATTTTTAGCTGCAGAGAAGTTTTGAAACATAAAGATCCGTTGAAAACCGGATAATAAAATTTGGACCTGATTAAAATACCTATATCCGTAAGAACCTAATACTTCAATAGATTGGACAGTAGATAAGGAATTATGTAAGCACGTTCACTACCGAAGACATTACTAATGATGTCAAATTAGAGGTTTTTAATCTGGAATCAAATTGACTCCACTCGTGTTATTTAAAGGCCAAATAGTCTAGATTAACATGTAATTTTTGTTTCTTCAGAAAGGAAAGATTCGAGGCTCCGAAATCGCAAGCAATAACTGATTCAACCGCCTCAGGCGCTCTTCAGACACGGCTTGCATGAATTGGATATCTATGCAAATCATAAGAATTATTAATTGTAACCATATAAGGAATGTTGATTGGCGATAATTTTAATCTGTTGGGGAGTAGAACTAGTCATTAGTCAATCATCTGACTAACTGAACGAGTCATTGGATAATCATCTGAAGCTATAGATTTCAATTTTAAATTAAGATAAAAATAGATTAAAACCAAATTTTATTTATTATTTAGATCTGTATTTAATCATTTTTATTTATTACTATTTCGTAATATTGCATTGTCCTGGGCGCTTATGACCTGTTTGTTTTGCGGCTAAACATCAAAACACCATCCCATAATTATATGATTAGGACAAATGTTTTGCTCCCCTTCGCCTTAGTGAACCAACTGCAGAATTTCAAAAGACGGGGTACAGTGACCCTAAAGGCGGACACTAATGTTTATATATTTGGCCCCTCCTTCCTGAAACTCCAGGCGACCAATGTATATGAAACAAGTTCTTTTATTCATCTATCGTCCCAAGAAGGGTGACGAACCCTGGAGAGAACAAAAACAAATAGAATCGTTTACATTAGAAGACAGAATCCCTACACATCCGTCCATTCATGCCGAAAGAATTACTAAGAGTTTTAGTCGTATATGTATGTATATATACATATATACAGGGGTAAACTTTATACGTAAGTAGAGAGATACTTTGATAGGAGTGATAGCAGACATCAAGTTCATGTAAACAATTGGCCAATTTTCAGCATAAACGTAGGTAATCCAAGTTTAATAGAGTCATGTTTTTGTTGAATAGGAAGTGATAACTAAAGAAATATTTAATTTAAGTAATAAACAATTGATTATTTATATATATATATATATATATATATATATATATATATATAGAGAGAGAGAGAGAGAGAGGAGAGAGAGAGAGAGATAGATAGATTATATAATGATTTTGTAGTTAATTAATTATACATTAGTTAATACACTATATATAATAGTATAGAACCATAGTTGACTCTCAGTATGGATTTTGACAAAGGAGGTATCAAAAGATTGAAAGTTTCTAGAAATGAATTCCAATTTAGCTATGTAAATTCTTACTGCTACTGCAAAAAGCAGGTTTCCGAAATACGGCGTTCAGGGATGCCCTTCTCCCCCAAGATCGATGGCGCAAGAACCTCTCCCTCTCTTCTCTTTTCGCACTCCCAAGATATTTTATTGCTCATATTGTCTTGAAAACAGAGCAAGCGAAGGTAAAATTAGAAAAATTGTAAATCATACACAATTACTCTTGCTTCGGTCTGTTCCATGTTTTCTCTTTGTTCCTTAATATGAAACTTCATTCCGAAAATTCATAATCATGTCAAAATATGCCCCCTCAAAAATCTTTATGATGATTTGCGTTAAGAAACCCGCTCCTGGGTATCGATAAAAAGTTGACGGATTAATCAAGAGTTCCTTTGAAATGTAGCGCGTCCGGCGTTTTAAAACCCTTAAACGGACAGTTTTCGAGATAAATCGAGTTGCCACATTTTTAATAGGCGTTGTTTACTTTTTAATATAATAAAATTTATTAAAAATTAAAATATGTCTATTTAACATAATCTACAACAAACTGAATATCTATTGACAAAAATAATAGTCATATTAACCCATTTAAAATAATAATTAATCGAATGAATTAAAAATTAACGTCTTTCAACATTTCCCCTTTTCTCCCCCTTATCCTCATCTTGCTACCCCTTCTCCTACTACCCCTCCTCCTTCTATCCCTCTTCCTATTAAACCTCATCCTACTACCCCTCCTCCTCCTTCCCCTTCTCCTTCTCCTGCTCCTCTTCCCCTTCCCGTCCGAATACACATTTACTCAGTTTATTTCAAAATTAATTAAATAATATTTCATAAAACTAAATCACTAAGTACTTTGACGAATTTCCTCTCTATGAAATTAGAACATTGTGCAATAAATGAAACTATATTCGACACACTATTGTGTAATTATGATACACTCACTCTATTTCACCATGGAAAAATAACGTTGAAATTCACAAAAAATTACCTAAAACTTTAGCTTCATTATAAATGTAATGGTGACTTTTGGCAATAAACTGGCGATACGTAAATGCAGAGGCATGTGGGAGTCTTCAATTATCTATGTAACTTACTAGGATGTATTCTAAAGCAAATAATAATAAAAGAATAAAACCGCATTAACTAAAATTAAATATTAAGGAGATACGTATGATTTTTGAAAAGGATCAGTTTTTCTAGTGTTGCTGATTAATCCGAGAGCACTAAAAATCAACATTGGTGCTGTGCGTGATCTATTGTGTTCAATATTTTACCTTATCTATACTTCCACGATGCTGTGTTGATACCCTGCCAAGATTGCGGTGGATGAATATTCAATATCTCCAAGAAATAATGGGATTTACGATATCTCTTCCAGAAGGAGGAATAAACGAACATATTTTACTAACGATTCGTACCTTTTATTATCACATATACTTTATCACGTTTTTATTCATTGTACTGATGTTAATGTAATAAAATAGGATAGTTGCGGACAGAGTTGGGCATTTACTCGAGTAAATGTCGAGCAGTGACGTCACGAGTGATCACTCTTGGAAGCTTAGCCATGAGTAATTTTAAAAATTACTCATGAAATATTTTTCCTTCATGAGTAAATCACTCGTGAAAAATGTTATCTCCATGAGTAAATTACTCATGAAAAATTTTAACGCCATGAGTAATTTTGAAAAAAAAAAATGTTTTTATTTTATTTAACCTAATTTTTTTTTTCACCTTTCCGATTTATTCGATATCGGGGTCGACATATATGTTTTGGGGGGCGCTTTTTATGGAAATGTTATCCAATTTGAGATTGGGCCCCCCGGCCTCGACTTTTTTTAACTTTTGGGATTAAATCGATATCAGGGTCGACTTATAGGTTTTGGGGGGCTCTTTTTATGAAAATGATATCCAATTTGAGATTGGGCCCCTCGGGCCTCCACTTTTTTTAACTTTTGGGATTAAATCGATATCAGGGTCGACTTATAGGTTTTGGGGGGCGCTTTTTATAAAAATGATATCCAATTTGAGATTGGGCCCCTCGGCCCTCGACTTTTTTTAACTTTTGGGATTAAATCGATATCAGGGTCGACTTATAGGTTTTGGGGGGCGCTTTTTATGAAAATGATATCCAATTTGAGATGGGCCCCCCGGCCCTCGACTTTTTTTAACTTTTGGGATTAAATCGATATCAGGGTCGACTTATAGGTTTTGGGGGGCGCTTTTTATGAAAATGATATCCAATTTGAGATTGGGCCCCCCGGCCCTCGACTTTTTTTAACTTTTCGGATTAAATCGATATCAGGGTGGACTCTTATGTTTTGGGGGGCGCTTTTTATGAAAATGATATCCAATTAGAGATTGGGCCCCGCGGGCCTCGACTTTTTTTAAGTT
Source organism: Nezara viridula (assembly GCA_928085145.1). Taxonomy (NCBI): domain Eukaryota; kingdom Metazoa; phylum Arthropoda; class Insecta; order Hemiptera; family Pentatomidae; genus Nezara; species Nezara viridula. The sequence continues at coordinate 102,077,103 of OV725077.1, forward strand.
TTCGGATTAAATCGATATCAGGGTCGAATCTTATGTTTTGGTGGGCGCTTTTTATGGAAATTATTTCGGATTTGAGATTGAGAGTTTTGGGGCTTCCCCCAAAACATAAGAGACGACCCTGATATTGATATATTCCGAAAAATTAAAAAAACGTTGAGGGCCGGGGGTCCCAATCTTAAATCGGATGTCATTTTCATAAAAAGCGCCCCTTCAAATATAAGAGTCCACCCTGATATCGATTTAATCCCAAAGGTTAAAAAAAAACGAGGGCCGAGGGGCCCAATCTCAAATTAGATATCATTTTCATAAAAAGCGCCTCCCAAAACATAGGAGTCGACCCCGATATCGTTTTGATCCCAAAAGTTAAAAAAAGTCGAGGCCCGGGGGGCCCAATCTCCAATTGGATATCATTTTCATAAAAAGCGCCCCTCAAAACATAAGAGTCGACCCTGATATCGATTTAATCCGAAAAGTTAAAAAAAGTCGAGGCCCGGGGGGCCCAATCTCAAATTGGATATCATTTTCATAAAAAGCGCCCCTCAAAACATAAGAGTCGACCCTGATATCGATTTAATCACAAAAGTTAAAAAAAGTCGAGGCCCGGGGGGCCCAATCTCAAATTGGATATCATTTTCATAAAAAGCGCCCCTCAAAACATAAGAGTCGACCCTGATATCGATTTAATCCGAAAAGTTAAAAATAGTCGAGGCCCGGGGGGCCCAATCTCAAATTGGATATCATTTTCATAAAAAGCGCCTCCCAAAACATAGGAGTCGACCCCGATATCGTTTTGATCCCAAAAGTTAAAAAAAGTCGAGGCCCGGGGGCCCAATCTCAAATTGGATATCATTTTCATAAAAAGCGCCCCTCAAAACATAAGAGTCGACCCTGATATCGATTTAATCCGAAAAGTTTAAAAAAGTCGAGGCCCGGGGGGCCTAATCCCAAATTCGATATCATTTTCATAAAAAGCGCCCCCAAAACCTATAAGTCGACCCTGATATCGATTTAATCCCAAAAGTTAAAAAAAGTCGAGGCCCGGGGGGCCCAATCTCAAATTGGATAACATTTCCATAAAAAGCGCCCCCCAAAACATATACGTCGACCCCGATATCGAATAAATCGGAAAGGTGAAAAAAAATTAGGTTAAATAAAATAAAAACATTTTTTTTTTCAAAATTACTCATGGCGTTAAAATTTTTCATGAGTAATTTACTCATGGAGATAACATTTTTCACGAGTGATTTACTCATGGAGGAAAAATATTTCACGAGTAATTTTCAAAATTACTCATGGCTAAGCTTCCAAGAGTGATCACTCGTGACGTCACTGCTCGACATTTACTCGAGTAAATGCCCAACACTGGTTGCGGAAGCCCTAAATACGAATGGAATATTTAAAGTGTTTCCAGGAAGTTCCTATCCCACTCGTATATCACCTCCATTCAGAGCTAGGCGTTGATTATTTGTTATTTATGAGTAGATATGCATTTGTTAGATATGAGTAGGCAGCCCAACTGAATCATCAAATTCTTAGAAAACAAAAATTTTAATTAAATGATTTCACATCACTCTCATCGGTATGACCCATCTTATTTTCCAATGAATTGCCCATTTGGAATTCAAAAAAGAAAATATAGATAATTACGTCGTTACATTATTGAAAAAATCAAACTTAATTATTTTAAGTGCATCATGGAACCATTAAGAAAAATATTAATTGAAAAATAATTTGTAACAAAATAGAGTTCCAGCCTATTCAACAAAAGGGACATTTTCTAATTAGTTAAGATCGTAGAGGGTATATTAGGAAGCACAAACTATGTTTTAAAGACTCTGTAAACTATGTTTTCAAATAGCAGTTCAATATTAGGATTTTCATTACAGAAAATTGAATCACATCTATAAAAACTACAACACGAATATTATAATTTGTAATGTTTGGCGCTTTATCATTTAATAACCACTTTCTGAACTATTATTTTTAAATTTAAGCCTCATCATTAGAAAATACATAAATGTTTATAGTCGTTTGTTTAAATATTATTTCAATTATTTAAATACCACAACAGAAAAATTATGAAAAATAATATATCAACATTATACATTTTTTGTATATTTTATAAATTATGTTAGTTTTATCCAAGTAATATTTATAACTTGCAATTTATGGAACAGTTCACAATTAATTGAGTTACTTTTTAACCAGCTGTAAATACTATAAAAATCAGGATATTTATTATCATCAATATCGTCATCTAAACATTTACGAAACAAAATGCTTTATGAGCTTTAGCTTATTAAATCTTAGTCCATAGAGCACGAGAATCAAAAAATGATAATCAAATAGAGATTGTTTTTTTTTTTTTTAATCAGATTTTCTTTCTATATAATCAACTTTATGAACATGATAGTGTATATAATATAATCGAATGTCGTAAAAATTCTGTATAAAATTCCAAAATTTATATTTCTTTTTCAATTTTTATTTTTAAATATTTTTAAGAAGTTTTGATTTCGCTAATAAAATATTCGAATTACGATTTTTCGTTAAGAATAAACATACCGAAAACTTCTTGTCCAATTAATTTCTAAATTCATGACAATAAAAATTTAATTTTGATAAATTTCAATTTTATATATTATGATACCTATCCTTCCATAATAAACTCCTGAACCATTCGAACCCTCTTGCCTCTAGCCTTGCGTCCTCTTCGATTCCTGATAACCCTGCGAGGCGTCTCAGAAGATGACTTCGGGACCTTTTTACATAGAACTATAATTGGAGTTCTACCAATGGGTAATTTCTCTTAATACTGTGCATGTCATATTATCAATGCATATGCTTGTTGGATTTGTTAACTAATACAGTTGTAAATTTCAATAAATGTATTAATAAATAAATACATATTATTATTATTAATATTAATTTTGATATTGATTCTGACATGTGTAAATATCTAAATTAAGAATATACTATAAGAAACTATGACTAAAACAAGTATAACAGAAGATTCATTTAAAAATTCTGGGTACTTACTTGAAATTAATAAGTAATTGAAAAGTAATTAATTAATAAAGTTTGTGATATTTACGCCAAACTTAGGGGAGGGGTGGCCATGTGGGCTAACGCAATAACTGAAGTTTAGTCGAAAAATATTACGAGTTTAAATCCCAGTACCCTGTGGGAATAAAAAACCCCGTGTAGCCTAAATGGCAAGGAAGGTGAGACCAAAAAAATCACCACATACTTTAAATCTATGAAAAACTATTTCAAATATTTTTCTAGGAGCTATTGTTTATTGAGTTCAACTTCCTGTTGTTCTCTAAAGTAGGAACTTCTGGTACCCTTGAAAAATATTATGATGGAATAATAAACGTTAAGTGTCTAGAATCATTGCATAACCTCACCTATTAATTTATTATACAGCTCTAAAATATCTAATTATCCTGAATGGTTGGCTCGTTCAAATCAGAAGTGGTACAGGTACGACTACGGCCTTGTGTCGTTGAATAATCGGCCAGAGCAGAATGTATAGTAGAATAGTTTAGCCTAAGCTAATGTTAATGAGATAAAAATAAATTTTAAATTACTGGTAGCTGATGTGTTGCACTTCACTTCTTAGATATCTAATTTATGATTAATTTATTGATAAAATATTTTTTTCTTGACCAACGATTATATAAAAATGAAGAGAAGGATGGTTGGGGTGCTCAGACAAAATAAAAATGGCAAAAATAAATAATAACATTTATTTTTAACGTTCTCAATCAATAAATTATCCACAACCAACTTTAATTAATCTGAACCCAAATTAATATTACTCAAAAGATAAAAGATACGTATCCTTCAAAAGCATTAGCCTACTCGATTCGATCCACGTTTGATATTATATAATTAATAAATATACCTGGACCTAATATAATGTATAAGGTGCTCAACCCACTTAGTCTGTGGGCCAGACCCCCTTACCGTGCACCCCCCCCCCCCCACATCCCTATAAATTGCATATCGTTGTGTTCCTTGTGATAATTTATTAAAAAAAAGCCAATGTTCCCACAAAAAAAAGTGAACGAACTGCCCCAAAATGGCGTCCAAACATGGCGGATTGACGACTTTGACTTTAGTTAGTTTTTTTGTTACTGAGAATCAGCATTTGGCTTAATTTCATCATAGGTGGTATTTTATTAAAGCTAGATAGTCAGAGAATAATAAAACATGAAAAAATATTAAAAACTAATTGGCTTAGGCATTAAAAAAAATCGGTAAAGTCAATTTTTTTTACAAAAAAATCTTCAAGTTGAAAATCAGGCGTCGTTTGTAATTAAACGGTCAACAATAATGCAAAACGTGCTGAAATAAAACATCTGGAGAATACATTTCTCTTTCTAAAACACTGATTACTTTTCAAAATATTTGAAGTAGTTCCGTAGAAAATGTACTTAAGCGGCAGGAAAGCGCTACTGGCGTAGGTGCCTTGAGGCCTCTACCACACCACTCAGTACTCATAAATGGCTTAGTTATAGTGCTATAATAACGTTTTTGTTATATTATATTGATTGTATTAACGAATAAATATTAATACAATAATTTAATTGTCAAAAAATTTTTTTTTTAATTTATTATATTTTTTTTATTTATTATCATTTATTTTTTTAAATTTAACTTCCTTTATTCTATACGGAGGTCGCTAAAGAAGGCCTCTATTATAAAAATTATATAATTATAATAATAAAACTTAATTCAAAAATACTTTGCAGAATATCTTGAATTTTTTATTTAATATTTGCAATTTAACATTTTGTTTTATATATTTACTGATTCTTAGAGGTAATTTAAATTGTATATACTTCCCCGAAATGAGTCATATTAATATCTGTTTTATAAACTAAAATAATATATACCTAATCTGAACTACTTTTAATGAATAGGTGATGGATTGTTTAGTAAAATTCATATATCGCTATTAAAAAAATCATTTTTATTTCCTTAATTTTATTCGGAAGTTGGACCATATCATAAAAAATATGAACTTTTAATATTAAATGCATTATTCCCTCTGCACAAAATAAGGATGGAAAGGGCGAAGCTATAAGTTCTTCTAGGTAACTGGAACTGATTGTTAGTATTTGGTCTCAAAATGAGGGAAAACGCGAAATTGAACCGAAACATTGGAAAAATACATTAAGTGAACGACAAAGGAAGTGCCAAAATTTCGGAAAAGAAAACAAGGATCAGTATCCGTTATATGGCTAAACGAATATATAGTAGACAGATGAACAGAATATTTCAAGATGCTGCTAAAAGAGGGTCAAAATGCTTGATCAGTTTGGATGATATTAAGGAGGTTTATTATGGTGAAGACCATTTCATTAGCAAGAAAGATTTGTTCTAAGCGATTTGCAAGTCAGCTGGAAGGACTGTAGTTTTGTCCCTTTACAGGAAATGAGATACTAGGAAATGTTATTCGAGATTACTTACTGTTTATAGTACCAAAGAAAGTCTACTCAAGAATCGTAGAAGCTAAAATAAGAAATATTGTCGATTGTCTGAGCGATATGGATTGAGAAACTCAAGTTGCACATTGGAACATAAGTTGCAAATTGGGACTGTCTTCACTTTAAGGTAGGTTATAGAGAAGTCCACAAACAAAGAAAAATGGTTCTCTATCTGCTTAGTGCCTCACACTTTGGATTGATCTAATATCTACTAGTCTTTCACAAAAGCTCGTTTTCCTTTCAGATTCCTTCAAAAATCTTTTGCAATTGCACTAAACAGGAGGAGAGCTATTTTCCTTTATCGATAGACCTCTCTATAACCTGCTTCAAAGTGAAGATTGTCCCAATGTGCAACTTCAATAGCAATCTAAAATAAAGTGGTTTTCACCATTATAAACCTCGTTTACTTCCTCCAGACCTGCTTGCCAATTGCTTAGAACAAATCTTTCTTGCTGATGAAATGGTCTTCACCATAATAAACCTGCTTAATATCATCCAAACTGATCAAGCATTTTGACCCTCTTTTAGCAGCATCTTGAAATATTCTGTTCATCTGTCTACTATATATTCGTTTAGCCATATAACGGATACTGATCCTTGTTTTCTTTTCCGAAATTTTGGCACTTCCTTTGTCGTTCGCTTAATGTATTTTTCCAATGTTTGGGTTCAATTTCGCGTTTTCCCTCATTTTGAGACCAAATACTAACAATCAGTTCCAGTTACCTAGAAGAACTTATAGCTTCGCCCTTTCCATCCTTATTTTGTGCAGAGGGAATAATGCATTTAATATTAAAAGTTCATATTTTTTATGATATGGTCCAACTTCCGAATAAAATTAAGGAAATAAAAATGATTTTTTTAATAGCGATATATGAATTTTACTAAACAATCCATCACCTATTCATTAAAAGTAGTTCAGATTAGGTATATATTATTTTAGTTTATAAAACAGATATTAATATGACTCATTTCCGGGGAAGTATATACAATTTAAATTACCTCTAAGAATCAGTAAATATATAAAACAAAATGTTAAATTGCAAATATTAAATAAAAAATTCAAGATATTCTGCAAAGTATTTTTGAATTAAGTTTTATTATTATAATTATATAATTTTTATAATAGAGGCCTTCTTAAGCGACCTCCGTATAGAATAAAGGAAGTTAAATTTAAAAAAATAAATGATAATAAATTTAAAAAAATATAATAAATTAAAAAAAAAATTTTTTTGACAATTAAATTATTGTATTAATATTTATTCGTTAACACAATCAATATAATATAACAAAAACGTTATTATAGCACTATAACTAAGCCATTTATGAGTACTGAGTGGTGTGGTAGAGGCCTCAAGGCACCTACGCCAGTAGCGCTTTTCTGCCGCTTAAGTACATTTTCTACGGAACTACTTCAAATATTTTAAAAAGTAATCAGTGTTTTAGAAAGAGAAATGTATTCTCCAGATGTTTTATTTCAGCACGTTTTGCATTATTGTTGACCGTTTAATTACAAACGGCGCCTGATTTTCAACTTGAAAATTTTTTTGTAAAAAAAATTGACTTTACCGATTTTTTTTAATGCCTAAGCCAATTAGTTTTTAATATTTTTTCATGTTTTATTATTCTCTGACTATCTAGCTTTAATAAAAGACCAACTATGATGAAATTAAGCCAAATGCTGATTCTCAGTAACAAAAAAACTAACTAAAGTCAAAGTCGTCAATCCGCCATGTTTGGACGCCATTTTGGGGCAGTTCGTTCACTTTTTTTTGTGGGAACATTGGCTTTTTTTTAATAAATTGTCACAAGGAACACAACGATATGCAATTTATAGGGATGTGGGGGGGGGGAGGGTGCACGGTAAGGGGGTCTGGCCCACCGTGTAACTGTCTTTCCGTTTTTGGTCCCTGAATTCCATGGACTCCTTGTTTTCAAAAACCATGAAATCATTATTAAGTGGACAAGAAAAGGTACGGATTTAAGTTCAAATTCAACCGTATATGTCTTCATGCGGTTTTATAATTTGGATATACTGTAAATAATCTGTGGTACAGACCCCTTTTTATCAAAATTACATCTTGGCAACAAAAGTTGTGTAAAGTAATTATAAAAAATAGTCTGCTAAACGTGAAGAAGTGAAAGTAAAAATTATAGGAATTATAATTATTTACATTTCATTGTGGGTATTTTTATTTATATAATTACCCTTCTATATACAAATTTTAATATTTATATCGCTGTAATCTATACAAATATTAAATATTAGATATTATTAAATAATACCAACAATAGCATCTATGGTAAACCACATATGTATATTTATATAATATTGTCGGAGTCCGTATTATATTAAGCTCATGTATGGATGCCTTTTCTAATTTTTTGGGTGCGCTCGTGTTTCTTTGATTCCTCAATTACAACTATTCTCCGTTACGATCTCTTATTTCTCCTTTCGTTATTTATCAAATTCTTTCATATTTTATATTTAACTATCATTTATACTAGATATTAATGTGAAATGGCCAATTGTTTCAAATAAAAAAAAATAATGGTACTTTAGGGTACATAAAGGTAAATGTATAGACGAATGTATATAGGTATGAATGTGTTTAGAAGTTTTTATTTTACTTATTTATTTACTTTTTTATATTTATAGTTATTTCTGTACTATTTATATATATAGCATGAATGAACTTTTGGCCTTAATAATGAGAATTTCAAGGTACATAAAAAATGTGTTTAGTCCATTATATAAAGTGCCACTTCCGGTTAGCCGATTTTGACGAAAAAGTTGCTGTAGCATCTCTAGCATAAAAAAAATTTTAAATATGCAATTTCACTTTCGTACTACTTTCAGTTTTTGAGCTAGACTGTTATTTCACACACACGCTCAGACTAGGACTTGGTTATTTGGACTGAGGGCACCTCAAAACGTGTATTTCCATTGAAAACTGAGATTCGAAAATTTTCACGATCACAATACTTTACTTTACTATATAGCTCATATATAGGTAAGTAAAAGTAAAAGAATTTATAGCTAAATTCATAAAGGAAAATTACACTGAAAAACAAACATTTAACCAACGAGTTAATTCAATTAATTATTTCCGATTGGCCGGAACTGTGCTTTAAACATGAGAACCTACATTGCATTTTAAAGACCTGTTTTTTGGCTGTAATCCAACCATGTCAAGCAGAATAGTCTTGTTTACAGGCACCTTTGGGCCCACAGTGCTCTGAAGAATGCCAAATCGTTACACCAACAGAATATGAACCTGAGTGACCTCTTTCCCGAAGTCTAAGCCAATGCCGTGATAAATTATTCGTATTAGGCATAATGTTTTAATAAAAATGGAAGTCTTTAAAATTTAATTCTAATTGAAAATATAATTGGTTCGTTTTTTTTTTTATATTGTTAATTTATATTTAGAAAAAAAAATAATATAAACTCACAACGTTTCGCCATCAATCCATGAAAACGACCTTCGGCTGTGACTAATAGCATTAGGAAGAAAACGATCAAAGTCAGTCAACTATAACTCTATTAGCTAGGTCTTAAGGTAGGTCGATAGGAAATGGGAGGGTTCAAAACGGTAATTAGAGATACGAAAGGAGTGCCATGCTAGAGCTCTCATGAGCAAATTGGTCCCTGATAATGTATATAAAATGAAGATATCATTAATGTTTGTAATTTTGTAAAAGAAATGCTTGTAGATCATCAACAGGGTTGGGATTAAAATTAAATCAAAAATATAATAGTTAATTATTTATGCCTTTACCTTATATTTAATCTAGAATTTTAATTCTAGCCCTGATGTTGACCCTCAAACTTCGGCAGCCATGTTAAACACATGTTTTATTGAAATACCTACTATTTATCGATATTAAAACCCAGGTGTTAAACCAAGGTGAACAAACTTATTGAAAATTGTTTTGAACATATCACATTATTTATTAGTACTAATAAGTTAGTACATAGCCTGAAGTACTACAACCCCAGAAGGGTCATGGGTTTAGTACTATGTAGGGAAAGCACAAGTTTCTTGGACAACGGTTGTTATGCAAAGGAGGTGCTTTGAGATCCGACTCAACCGCCTGGTTTTCCCTATTAATTTATCATTTTATTAATGGTATCCACTTTATAGAGGCTGGGTGTGTCCCAGGAGGGTCTCTTGAACTCCAGGTTTGCCCAACGGCCAATGAAACAGAATAAATAATTTTCTGCCATGACCGGGATTCGAACCTGGGACCTTGAGCATAGGAACTTCAGTACCCTACCTCTGAGCTAATCCACTCCCTTATTAGTAGTAATACTTAAACATAATGTATGCTTCCCTTGTGACTAAATATTAAACATTAAGCAAAAAAAAATGTGTATGAAAAAAAAATGTTTATTATACTTAAGTCTATAGTAAATAAAACAATTAGTTAAGTTGTTTTGTATAGTCAAAATTGGGATCAAATTGAGTACATATAATCCCCCTCCTCATAACTCTAACCTGTAAAACCACTTTTCAGAGTTTTTGTTTGTTCCAGAACGTCTATTAATTCCACATATAATATTTTTAATAGCAATAATATGCATTAATGGAAAGTTCCTCTTAAATTTAACAAAAAATTTAAGACAGAGTTTAAAATACTAGAAGATTTAACTGAAATAGAACATGGAAAAAAGCAATCTCTTGTGTGTAATGTACTAAAACATATTAAGAATGTGATATGTATTCCATCGCGTTACATTGACGGTACTCAATCAAAAAAAAAAAATTGAAATTGTAACTATCTTTAGCAAAACCAAAGGTGGTAATATCACGATGATTGATTAATTATTCATCTCTTATTATTTTTATAGTTGACCCAAGATTTCTATTTTTTTAAATAATTGCAATAAAATTTAAAAACGAATTTTTCTTTTAAGGTACTCTTCTACGACAGTTGGAGAAACATCGAATTATTGGAGAAACGATACGACGTTTCTTATTAAAATTAGAGCCAAAAATAGTAAAAATTAAAATTTATGAAATTAACAAAACAGTATCTTCAATACAGGGCTTTCTTAAGACACATTTACTTTTCATGTAAGAATTATTTCTACGATTAATTAATATATGTGGTCATGAAGATGAACAAGAGTTCGAAAAGTTGATAATTTAATTTCTTAAAAATCTGGTGCACCCAACACACAACTTTCACTTACCCCTCTACTTTGAATGGAAATTATTTTCTGACAATGTTGGGCAATTATAAAATTGTCGAACTGCATTTTAAATGGAGCTAAAGTTTAAAGCTTACAGATAAAAAATCATTAAGAACATTGAAATTATAAAAAGTCTATTCATTATATCGACGGTAGACAATGCAAATCTTGTTACTCCATCTGCTTTAATTAACCACATAATTTCAGTGTCTGATCTATGTGTGCCTTTCAGTTGACAGAATGAATAACTCCAATTTCAACTTCAATTAGAGTAATGTCATTTTAGTGATATTGCTAGTTTAGAAAGTTATAGCTATACAGACAGTAAGTAGATTCTAGAGCAGGTGATTGCTATGATGAAATATAAAACTGTGAATGAAGGTACTCATTTTGCCACTAAAATCATCACTTAAATTGGAGTTAGTCATTCTGACAACCAAAGAGAGATTTGAAATTACATCTGAATATTTAACCTATAAATGATTATGGTTTGTAGAACAATTAGTCATTAAATTGTTATTTTCCATTGTATAGTTTACTGAAATGAAATTACTTGATTTTCATTATCTGTCATGGATAGATCTAAACTTGTCACACTAGTTGTAAGTGGATAATGTTGGGACTTCAGAAAGGGAAAATTAATCAAATTATTCACTAATTTAATTTTATAAAAGGTTCACGTGATGATTTTTCGGAATAAACGGCCGATAGATACCTAATTATTTAAATATATAATATCCGATCTACAGTTATTAAACTACAATAATGTATTTAAGGATATAATCACCTACAATGTCACTCACAAAAAATAAACGATTGGTGTAAACTATGGAAAACTCAAATAAATTATCAAAATTCACAACACATCACATTTACTCTAAGACAAGAAACATGCCCTGCTGTATAATTAGACAACATACCGATTCCACAAACAGATAGAGTACAATACCTAGGTCTGACGTTTGACAGAGGAATGACATGGGGTCCACATGTAAAGAAAAAACGTGCATCATTAAATCACAGATTAAAACCGTGACACTCATTATTAAGACGATATTCTAAATTAAAAGAAAGACAGAAATTAAATATTTAAACATACCTATTGAAACATCTCTGGACTTATGAACTAATAATATATGGAATTGCAAATCCAACACACATAAAACGACTTCAAACTATTCAGTCTAAGATACTACGACTAATTACCCAAGTATCGTGGTACGTGAATAACAACACTTTCCACGCTGACATACACATGCCAACGATCAATGAACACATACAAACTTACTACAAACGATTTCATAATAAATTATATGGACACTCCAACCAGCTAATTATAGAAATGGCCACTACTATCATACCGAAGAACTCCAGAAGACGAATAAAAAGAGGTAATAAATGCTCATTTACTTTAATACTTATAATGTGTCGTATTATGCATTAAACTATTTCAGAGATTTTTCTACGTATAAACATAAAATAAATAATCGACAATTTTACCTTCCCCTAATTGAAATATAATTTCTGGTTTCCTTTGGTGAACATTTTTAAATAGATTTACAATGTTGCAGAAGTAAGCCATTGACACAGTGACGTAGATTCTAAATTCTCAAAAGCTTATCATTCGTAAAGTGTAAATATAGGAGCATAATTATATTTGAATGGTAGTTTTCCAAAGGTCCTTGCTAGTTCGACATGGCAACTGTCGGGACTCGCTGTTCCTAATGGAAATAAAATACGGCCAGAACTTGTCCCCTCGTGGGCCAAGATGAAAGAAGTCACGGCACCAAACAACTTTTTGATACCCCAACTCATCAACCTTCTTCCGCCGTTGTTCGCCATAATGCTCTTTTGAAGGAACGATATAGGTGATTTCGTTCGTTTTAAACGGGCTTAATATAATAGAAATATTGAATCAATCTATCGAAGGGATGAATTGAAACCATTTCACGATTAAATTCAAGAAAAATCACCGGCCAACAAAATTTGTGTCCAATAAAATATCCATTTACAAGGATTTAGTTGACAATACTCAATTTATTTTTCAAAAAAATTATTTAAGATTTCATATGTAACTAAAAACGACACAATCATCCTTTGTATTATAAATAATACAGTATAATTTCTTAGATACATAAGTAAAACAAACGAACATATTTTTTTAATCTCTCTTCTTTAAAAATAATCAATTGGACATGATCTTGATGAAATGAAATACTTAAAACTAAAGTTCTAAATCTTAACCTACCCTAGGAGATTAGACACTACTTACAGATACATTGTTTCTTACTGTTCCTTATTTTAACAATTTTTAATATTTTATAAATTTTAATGAAATCCGTCGGAGACACGTAGCACCATCTCCAAGGGCACTCATAAAATCAGACTTACCAATTTCGAAAATACATATTTTCAAAGAATATAATATATTAGAATATGTTAAAAAATAAAAAAAATATCTATGTATATTATACTAAATAGAATTTTTTTCATTTTTATATTTTTATTTATTCTTATGTTTTTTAGTACATTTATATTTTTAAATTTTATTCTTAATTATTATATTAGATTTGCAAGTACTTATTAGAAATAGTTATTGATTTTTTTAATTAATATTTTTCTTATTCGTAATTAAGCAACTATATCGATAAATATTTGTAGAATTTATGTCACAGAATCATGTTTATTTTATTTTTCATTAAAAAAAAATACAGTAAAAATCATTTACATGAGAAAATGTGAAAAAACAAAACAAAAACAAAAAATTTCAAAATGATTGAATATAATTCTTTGTAATCGTTTATTCCAACTTAAAGCAAAAAAATAAGGTATTAACAATTTTATTATGCCCATGACCATGCATTACTGATTCATTGCTATGACCTAGTACTTTAAGTTAGATTAATTGTTTACTTAAGTGCTGATTCAAATAGAATACCACCCTTAAATCCTTTAAATAAATCATTCTGAACTAATATTATGTATATGACCTAACTAATACTCTTCAATATAAATTAATGTATTTTTTTTCTTAGAATAAATATACTAATTTGCTTTTGAATATAGTTTTTTATTTTATTTTTTTTCAATTTCCGCTATGAGAAGGATGAGAATTAAATAATGAATCATTTAGAATTTCAGAGGATACAGTGGTTCTAGGTCTTACATGACTCTTCTCATCAAATTATTTTTGTTTTTGACTGTACAGTAAGAGACGACGAGAATCGACCACGAAGCACATTCTTCGATCCTATTTATACTCTATTTTAAGTCAGCTAATGTTGACACAGAATCGCAGGCCACTACGAAATGGACAAGCCATTGGTCACTTTCGAAACACAGGCTGTGATTCCCTTTCCGTAAAAATCTTCGGGCCTAGAACTAATTTGATTGAGAAATGGTATCCTGTACCTCTGATATTACCGAGATGCTTATATTTCATGTTTATCGACCTTGTACATCTCTGAGAAGTATTACTTCATAATATTAGTGGTACAGACCCCTTTTTAAAAAAAAAAAACTCATTGTAACCTAAAACTATTTTATTTGCGAAAAAATGTTAACTACAAGTCCTCAAATTCCGGTTTAAGTGTTGAAAAAATTGTTTAAGTTATATATTTTACACCAGATATTCGAAAAATCGAAACTCATTAATAAAATCTTCATTTTTTTTTAATCATCTCACAACTATACCTACTGCAATAATCCTGCTGTACTTTTTTGTAGACTTGTCACGAAATAGATGCCTAACTATACATTGAAATCTTCCAGAAATATCACAAATATGTATTCAAGATATTTCAAATATATCACAGATTACTTGGTAAAATGCCTGAAAAGGAAAATTTCTCGGATTTTGAAATGAAACACTCAAATTGTAATATTTAAATGTTTTCATATGTCAGTTATAGTAAACTAGTACATTTACCTCAGTCTCCTAGACCACATCCCGATTCCTGATTTAAGTATACGGGGGTTTGGTCATCAGTCCTTCGCCCGGTCGGTGTGAGTTGCCTGAAGGCTTGCCTACTGGAGTAGACTGACGGGCCTCCCATACCCCGGGGGAATCTTGGCCAGCGTGGCTTCCCTGGTGGACGGCCACCCAAATCGGGCGTTCACCGATCCAAGTGCTAACCACGCTCGGCGTTTCTTAACTTGGTTTGTGTGTATATATATATATATATATATATATATATATATATATATATATATATATATATATATACACAAACCAAGTAAAATCGTAATATATAAAATCGTAAAAGGATTCCATATTATGAATCTTGATTGGGTAAAGTTAAAAGAAAAGCACTAATTTTGCCTTAAATTAAAACATTGCGAATTTAATGTTACAGAATGAAGTAATATACTTCCTCTAATAGATTTCCTCCATCTAAGGGGAATGACCCCGTAAACAATCTTCTGCTGTTTGAGCACCTCAGCCAACAGTCAGAATTGTCCAAATATTTTATCAGCTTCTGAACCCTTTTTCAAATATTTCCATGGCCTTTCATGAACTTCAATATAGTACCAACACTTCCATCAAATGCAACTTCAGTTTTAATTATAAACATCTGGCGTGTCAACTCACACAACTTTCCTACCTATTTCAGAAAAGTATTTGTATCTTTACATATGTCCATCAAGAAACAAGAAAAATTGAATTAGATTTGTCTTTCTGAAAATTGATCAAAGAAAAGATTTGAGTAAGATTTATTTGTTAAACCAAAGCAATGTAAACCTGCTTAAGGTAGATCAGTGTGAACATTTCAATACCCTCTAATATTATTGATCAAAAACTTTTTGTCATAGCCTAATTTTGTCAAACAATAATTTCTGTTAAAAGTAGAGATAATAGTGAAGCTTATGTTAGGGGAGGCAGGGGATCTGAAACGTATAGATCCGTTGAATACGCAGTATCATCACTAATACTGGTTCCATTCCGATGATTTTTTTTGTCGTTTTTTTGGTAATTTAATTACCTTTAAAAAGTTTTCTTATAAATTTTACCACAGAATATATACTTAGCGAGTTAGGCCCCAAAACATTTCTCTTTTCTTTATAACTTTTTTTCCTGAAGTTTTTCAGGAATTTAGTCTGTGTACGAAAATTTAAAGGACAATTATTAGAACATTATTGGAAAGTTTCATCAAAATCGTTATCGTTTTTAATTTATTTCGCATGGAGCACCCGATTTCTGCCACAGGCATCAGTTGTCAAAACCTTACAAAATAAAACAAGAATGAACAAAATCGGTTCAGTAGCTCCCGAGAAAATGTTGGCACAAACAGACAGACCGATGGCTAAAAATGTGTTTTTCGGACTCAAGGGGCTCTGAAACGAATAGGTCCGTCGAAAACCGCATATCAGAAATTTGACCCGATCGCAATACTTTCTTTACCTAGTATAGGTAGGAAAGTAAAAATATGGTATATGAGAAACTGTTTAGGGTATTTTTTTTTACTGAATTTTCCTACTCTGTGAAGTAGAAATGTTCATAGAGACAAAGTAGATACTGCGATTCGTCTCAACCTCTTAACTATCATTACTTGTAATATCCTTAACAATTGCATCCTGTTATGAACCTTGAAATCTTAATATCTTCTCATACTCGGGATTGTTGCGAACTGTCTTAAGTATAAATTAAAAGAGGCGAGAGGAAGGTAAATATTTCGAAATGCTGTTAACAGGTTCGAAAGTGATAGGTATTTGATTTAATGGCCATTGTTTCTGATGTAAGATAATCGACGAAAAGACAATGCGCCATGAGTTATGATGCCGTCATTACATAGTAATGTTAGACGTCTAATGAAATATAATTGTCAGCTCTGGTTCAAAAAGGTCATTGGGGATTAGCGATCTCCATAAATCGATATATCCTTCAACGATCATCACACAAAGCTGAGGATGGAATCAGTAACCAGAGTTTATCCCCATTGTGTCATTAAGAAAAATAAATATTTTATAACAATATTCGATCAATATACCGATTTCACGTGAATAAAAGCGTAGTTATTACGACATGGGATAGGATCTATAGAACCGAAACTATGTTGGTTCATGCATAATATTACTTCAAAAATATATGCTAGTATGAATGTGGACTTCAGTTCTGAAACCAGTACAAAATATTTTTTGAAAAAATTATTGGTATTTTGTAGGCTTTCAGAAGTATGTGTTTATGTGGTGAAAGAATTAATAAATTACAAACTATTAGTCCGTGGTACATACTCCTTATTATCAAATTATTAACATCCGCCTGAGACTCAGTGAATAGTTTCATCTCTTCGTAAACTACAAATATTTTATTTATGAAAACTCTTGTAATTTCAATCTGGAGATCGGTAAACTTTGTCAATTTAATTAGAGACTAGAAAATCGTAAATACTCATTTGATTTCAATTTGGATCGTAAGATAATTTGGCCATAAAATCGAGAAAAAATGCGACGTACAAAAACATTGGGCTGTTTGGCCTGTATGACCTCATTATTTTGGCATTTCGGGGGTGTAATTCACGCCAGACTGTTCAATATTTTTGAAGATCACCTTTTTTCTCGATTTTGTGCTTAAATTGTCTTACGATTAAAGTAGAAAGGAAATGGGTATTTACGAGTTTTTAGCCGTTTATAAATATTGAGCCGTTTGGCCGGACCTACATTCCAAAACTTTCAATGTAACGAGGTTATGTAGGCCAAACGGCCCAATATTTTCGTAGGGCAGCTTTTTCCTGGATTTCGTGATCAAATCACCTAATGGCCAAAGGGGAAAGCGAATGGCGAATGTTAATAATGCTGCTAGTATACATTCAACTATCCTTCTTTTAACGATAAATTAATCATCAGTTAAGCTGCCTACTCCGAAATTTATATATGTTCCTTATGGTTTTTCAGGCTTAAAAAACTCAACTTATAGTAAAATTAAAATTGTTTATAATAATTACTGATGTCAGTATAAGCTACATATAAAATAAGTAGTTTAGTCATTTTTAAAGCTTTATTAAAAGTGCTTTGAAAAATCTACATCACAATTTTCTTTTTATAAATAAGAATTTATCCAGAAAAAAATATCCATTAATCAAAGAATCGAGATAATTATTAAGATTGATTAACTGAAAACGAATGAGTTATTGTAAGGGTTTCCTACAACTACAAAGATACAACTGCAGCTGTATCACAATGGGATCTCTTTAAAAAAATTCTTTTATCTTATTCAGCAATAGTACAGACATTATTTGACACATAACCCTTCATTAGACTGAACTTAAAAGGCTCAAAAAATGTCAAAACTTGCAAGTTTACTATTACCATCTATATTATTTAATTCATTGCACTCCGCTTTACACTATCAAAAAAAAATTAAGTAATTTTCGATAGAAAGAAACGATTTGTGTATTATATGGATAAGTTTAGCTCAGTTCAAAATAAATGCTTTTTTGCAATGTTATATAATTTGAACAGATTAATAATTCTAATAATTATCTAAGTCTTGTTTGTTTTACCACAAACATGCACGTGGGAGATTCTTCGCAGTTGACCAGTGATTATAAATCTTGATTACTTCCATAACATAAATAAACCTGCATAGCATAAACGTGTTTGTTATGCTATTATGCAGATGAATTACCGTGATGTTTCAATACAAAATAATAATACGCATAAACTTTAATAATACGCAGTAATTCATACTTAAATGAAATGATATTAGTGCTTAAATAAAACAGCACACAATCAGCCGCTAACGAATATTCATTAGTTATTATAATTAATATTTAATCAGATACAGTTAAATTTAGTGAAGTTAGATTTTCATAAGGAGGTTATTGTGTAATAAATATTGTAACGCTAATGGCGTTTAAAAATATACATTAAATAATGGAAAGCCAAATAGGTCCGAAACAAAACATCCATTAAAGGGAAAGTATGTTAAGTAGCATGTCTTGATATGACCGATAGTAAAAAAATATATATATATATTATTTAAATATTAAATATCCGGTGCGCGCAACACACAACATTCACTTACCGCTCAATTTTAAATAGAAATTATTTTCTGGCCATGTTGGGCTATTATAAAATTTTTTAATTGCATTTTCAACTGAGATAAAGCTAAAATATCGCAGCTAACAAATTATAAGTACAATTAAAATAAAAAAAGTCGTATTTATTATATCACCAGCTGATTATGGATTGTACGATTCGTTGATTATGGATTGTACGATCCGTTGATTATGGATTGTACGACTATTAGTTATTAAACTGTTATTTTCCATTGCAAAGTTTACTAAAACGGAATAGAGAGATTTGCATTGTCTGTCGTAGACAGGTCAAAAGTTGTCAAACTGATTGTAACTGGATCCTGTTGGAATATCGCAAAGGGAAAATATATCAAATTAACGATAGATACCTAATGATTTAAATATAATGTGAAATCTAGAGTTATTAAACTACAGTAAATATATTTATGGTTATAAAAGTTTTTCATAAAATATTTTTATATTTCACTTCTTCTTTCACATAAGTACAATGAAATAGTATCTTAAACAATGTCATTGCCTGGAAGCCGTAGGTTTTAAATACCTTTTTCAAATTTTAAAAGTTTACATTTAGTAAGAAAATTTCTTTTAATTTCCTTGGAAACGTGTTATTATTTATGTTTTTTTTTTCACCACTCTTCGTTACTTTCTATATTAGATGTTTTTTCTAAAATTCTCCGTTTTCCAACGATATGTAATACGTATACCTTCAGAACAGTATTTCCGGAGATTATCCAATTCTTCCAAAAGTTATATTTAGCATTTTTCCATAACTCCAAACAATGATAAATATTTATCACTTATAACAAACCAAATTAAAGATACTTTAGAGGAAGATTTTGTTGAGATTTCACAAAGGGAAAATTCATCAACTTATTCACTAATTTAATTTCCTGAAGAATAAACGTTAATACCTAATTATTTAAATATAATATCAGATCTGTAATCACTAAACTACAGTAAATGTATTTAAGGTTATGAACATATGCTTCATAAATCCATGAAATTATTTTATGTTTTGCCTGTTCTTTCACGCAAGAAAAATGAAATAATTTTTTTTACAATGCTATTGCTTTGATTAGATGGATTTTAAATACTTTCTGCAAATGCAAAAATATTTTTTAAAGTTTACATTTGGTTATTAAATTTAATTTAATTTATTTAAAACATGTGATTTACATTAAATATTATCAATTTTAAAAATATTATTCATAATTTTTTCAAACCTCTCCGTTACCTTCTATAACTTTCTATATTAGATATTGTTTTTTCTAAAACTCTCAGCTTTCCAACTATATATTATATCTTCTGACTTGTATTTCCGGAGATTTATTTTCGACCTGTATAAGCATTTTTATTTTATCTCCTTTATTCAATTATTAAATTCTTGAAGGAAGTTAGTCGACTGTTCTCCATATCATGGGTGATAAATATTCAGGACGCAGTCGTTGGCAAAAATAATTTTTTTTTAAAAAACACTGCGTCCTGAATATTTATCACCCTCAATTATTAAATTCTTTCAAAAGTTGTATTTGGAATTTTTTTGTAACTTTTAATAGAGAGTGATAGTTGATTATTTAAAATAAACCATATTAAAGGTGCTTTAGAGGAAGACGTATATGGACATTGGGCATTTAAGCCCTGTAAAGTGACATCAACGGGAATAAGGCCTAAATTATATTAAAGGCCACTTAATTATACAATGATACACCGAGTTTAATCAAAATGGTTAGAGCCATTTTTGAGAAAATTGTAAAAATGTGTTTCAGCGTTGATATAAAGTGGCACTTCCAATTAGCCGATTTCAAGGAAAAAGTTGCCAGGACATCTAAGGCATATATCTATCTTAATTATGTAATATCAGCTTCGTACCACTTTCCGGTTTCGAGCTAGACTGTTCACATACATGCAGACACATATTTCGAGACTTGGTTATTTGGATTCAGAGGAGCTCGAAACGTGTATTTCCGTTGAAAACTCAGATTTAAAAATGTTCACGATCGCATACATATATAGGTAAGTGATAGTAAAAAAGTGAGAAGTATAATTCTTCGTTCTAATAATGCAACAACTTAAATTGATCTAGTAATGTAATCATGTCAACTTAAAATTTATTTTCTTAATTTACTACGATAGGAAATATTTGCTTATTTCCTTCTCCAAAAATAATGATATTTTTTTGTTTTATATTTACAATAAATATGTAACTATGAATAATAAATATGTAATGCACCAAGAAAATGAGTGTGCTTTTTTTTGTTGAGTGATCTCTGGGCCACAGTCTTTTTAATTTTGGTTAAGTTTGGCCGCATAAAAGAGAAGAAGAAAGCAACAGAACAAGTGATGAAGTAGGATGATAAACAGTTGAACTGTGAAATGTATATTTGTCATAAATTTAGGATCTTATAGTGGATATGTTAATGTCCAGTATAGTGTAATCTTAAATAAACCTAAAATGTTAATAACTAACTTGTTTACAAAATTATTTACATTTGTTGCTATTTAGCTATTTTGATTTATATTTATATATATATATATATATATATATATATATATATATATATATATATATATATATATATATATATATAATGAGGTTCAGCTTCTCCCTTCACTCTGACAAAATCTGAATATGATCCTTAACAGGATTATAGAATTATAGGTAATAGAATAAATATATAAGTTACAGAATTATAACCATATCAGTAAAATTCGGATCATTTTAAACAGTTCAAATCTCATAGAATAGCTAGAGGAGGAACACTTGGCAGAAGTTCTGTATTAGAAAAAAAAGATTGGTTCTAAGGATATCTTTTTCTTCTTTCACAAACAGAGAAGAAGAATTGATTTTTTTTTTTCCAAGAGGTGAGATATATTTTTTTAATTGATCACCTCGAATGTATAGAAATTAAATACAAACCAAACGTTACATAGTTTCTGTTGAATCAAAATTATAAAATCAAAAATAAGTAAACAAATTATAATCAATCATCCTAAAAGAAGAATGAAGATGGAATAATTAGAGGTAATTTTGGATTATTATTTTCAATAGTTAGCCATTTTGATCGAGCAAAAAATTCAAAAACATTTCCAATCTCACTCCCTCTGCATACGATTTCCCGGGAGGTGGGGTTTAAATCCCTTCCAGGTACGCGAACTCGTATATATCTCGAAATATCGTAGGCAACTAAGTAAACACCTTTAGCTTTCGGCCCCGCCCTCCAGTCCGTCCGGTCCGCCGTCCGCGCATTTTCTCCGAAACTACTGGACCGTTTTTTTTTTTCAAATTTGGATATAAAATCAGAGGTCACTCGAGGATGATCCTCCTTTATTGATATCACTATCCGCCTTTTACTTTCAAAATGGCAGCCGAAAAACTTGCGTTGCTATAGACTTTTGCGCCTAACGAATGTACCGATTTCAATGAAACTTTTCTATAGTCATTTTCTCGACGCCCTTTAAATTTATCTATATGACATACTTTAACAAAAATAAGCTGGAAAAAAAGTAACGATGGATGGTAAAATTAAAATGGTTTTCAAAAGTTTACATTATTTCCGAGAAAAAAAAATCGTTAACAACTTGGATTTTTGGATTTGGGCAATTTGGAGCAACAATATGGTCTCTAGTTACTTTTATATGTTCTACTGCAAAGTTATATCCTTTCTTTTGGTTTTTGAATTTTAAATGTGTTACTGAAGTAATGCTAATTTTTTTAGCATATTACTGATGATTACAAAAAAAAAGTTTAGTACAACTATTGCAATCGCCTTTTATTTATTTTTCTTTGTAAGTAGGAAGGTAATGTTACTTTAGATGTACTATTCTTGGGAAATAAAAAGAACATTCTGAAATAATTTGCATCACTTTTTTATTGTTGTGTGAGAATTAGTTAAACAATGTTTCTTTGCAATCATTGCCAATATACAGCCCAACTATAGCATAACTTCGCTCCATAATAGCAAAATAAGGCATAATAACAACTTCTCAAACTAATCAAAGTGGTTATTATTTATACAGGCTTTTATTAAATTAGGTTATTCCAAAAAGTATTTCAAAACATTAAAACGGAAATGGTTTTGGATCCATTTTTAAGAAGATCACGACTCTAAAATCGTTCGTTTATAGAATTATAACTTTTTATTGACCAATCAGGAGTACATGTTGAGCCGATTGAGTCGTATAATCATCTGTCTTAATGGAAGTCATAGGTCTATCAAAATAAAACAAAATAGTTTAGGAAGTAATCCTAACTGATTAAAAGTATGCAGAGCTATTACAGCCCGTCAAGAAAGTATGGTGCTGGCATTGGTAATAGTGGCTAATTCGCAACTATACAAATTCATGAGATCACACTATCATCATCACTGTCCTCCAGCTCCTTGATAAATCCCCCGGAAGAGGCCTGGGAGTTTATTGTGTTTCCTTCACGGCCTGCAATGCATCCAAGGCATTGAGAACAGCAAGAATCTAACTGCTGCCTCACGTAGGAGTTTCCAGTAAAAATTTCATAATTTTTTCCGCTTTTAAACTAATTCCTTTGCACGCGACGGAGGAGCAATCTCAACCTTCGTGTGAAAAGTAGAATAGAAGAACTGTCGGGAAGACTACCAATAGAAGGAGACGCATCAATCGTAGAGTCGAAGAATAGAATATGTAAATAAAATCAGAAATCGCTGTAAGTGCTGCTGAATAAAATATATTATGAATAAGAATGTGTCCGTCAAACATTGGCTTCCACCGTGATTTGAAACTGAAAAGAATGTAATGTGGCAGGCCAATATTTAAGTCGGGTCCCTATAGTGTAGGAAATATCTCGTTAGATGTTAATTCAACGTACATCGATTTTCATAACATCTCCAAATAATATATATATATATATATATATATATATATATATTATATATATATATATATATATATATATATATATTAATTATATATATATATATATATATATATATATATATATATATATATATATATATATATTATTTGGAGATGTTATGAAAATCGATATACGTTGAATTAAGATCTAACGAGATATATATATATATATATATATATAGCATTTCCAAGTCAATTTCAACCTTTTCCAAGTCAAATTCAACCTTTTCCAAATCAAATTAAACTTTTTCCAAGTCAAATTCAACCTTTTCCATTTCAAATTAAACCTTTTCCATTTCAAATTCAACCTTTTTTTATTTATTTAATTATCTTTAATTTTTCGATGCGTGGGTCTGTTATCGTATGAGTAGTTTTTTAAAATAACCTCCTTTTTAAGATTACGTGACTGCGTTTCGAATTATTTAAGTTTTTTTGACTTATTCGATATAAGGGTGTATTTTTATGTTTCCCGATCAGTAAATTTTTAAAATGACATCTATTTTATGTTTACGCCACTGTGTTTTGATTTATTTAAGTTTTTAGAATTTATCCAATATAAAGGTCTACTTTTTTGTTTCCGGAGCCGTAGATTTTGAAAACGACCTCCATTTTAAGATTAGGCCACCGCGTTTCGACTTATTTGAGTTTTTCGGATATTTTTCATATGAGGGTGTATTTTTATGTATCCGGAGCTGTAGATTTTGAAAATGACCTCCATTTTAAGATTAGGCCACCGCGTTTCGATTTATTTGAGTTTTTCGGATATTTTTCATATGAGGGTGTATTTTTATGTATCCGGAGCTGTAGATTTTGAAAACGACCTCCATTTTAAGATTAGGCCACCGCGTTTCGACTTATTTGAGTTTTTCGGATATTTTTCATATGAGGTGATTTTTATGTATCCGGAGCTGTAGATTTTGAAAATGACCTCCATTTTAAGATTAGGCCACCGCGTTTCGACTTATTTGAGTTTTTCGGATATTTTTCATATGAGGTGTATTTTTATGTATCCGGAGCTGTAGATTTTGAAAATGACCTCCATTTTAAGATTAGGCCACCGCGTTTCGACTTATTTGAGTTTTTCGGATATTTTTCATATGAGGGTGTATTTTTATGTTTCCGGAGCTGTAGATTTTGAAAATGACCTCCATTTTATGATTACGCCACTGCGTTTTGACTTATTTAAGTTTTTCGAATTTATCCAATATTAAGGTCTACTTTTATGTTTCTTGAGCCGTAGATTTTGAAAATGACATCCATTTAATGATGACGCCATTGCATTTTGACTTATTTAAGTTTTTCGAATTTATCCAATTTAAAGGTCTACTTTTATGTTTTCGGAACCGTAGATTCTGAAAATGACCTCTATTTTATGATTACGCAACTGCGTTTCAACTTATTTAAATTTTTAGAATTTAACAAGTATAAAGGTCTAATTTTATGTTTCTGGAGCAGTAGATTTCCCCCATTTTGTAAATGACCCAATTTAAAGTTTATGCCACTGTTTTGGATTATAAAAGTTTTTTTTTTACTTTTTCGGTATAAGGATCTACTTATATGTTATCCGAGACGTATTGAAATTTTTCTAATCTTTAATATTTAAATTTATCTAATATTTAAGCTCCATTTTATGATTAAGCCGCTGCATCTTGATTAATTAGGCTTCATTTTGGATTTTTTCAATACAAAGTTTCATCAATATGTTTTCGAGTATGAATAAATAAATAAATATTATGAAGCTAAAGTAAAATTAACCACAGAATACAAACTAAAAAGCCGAAAAGCAACTGGTAATAAATTTAACCTTCCGTATTCAGATTTTTCAGCTAATTGTTCGAAATCTTATAATTTTGTGATAGGAGACCACAACATTAAAAAAGATAACTAAAATTAAATTAAAAATGAGACAATACATATTTTATTTATTTTGATTAGATATTTTTATTTATTTATTGAAAAATAAATTAATCCTTCGTATTATGTTTTTTATTCGAAGGAAAAATCAAAAACACTTAACAAAACCGAAACACAGTGGCCTAATCTTAAAATGTAAGTCGTTTTAAAAACTAAGGCTCCGGCATCATAAAAGTAGACCTTTAAATTGGATAAATTCGAAAAACTTGAATAAGCCGAAACGCAGTGGCGTAATCTTAAAATGGAGGTCATTTTCAAAATCTACGACTCCGGAAACATAAGAATACACTCTTTTATGATAAAAATTCGAAAAACTTAAATAAGTCAAAATGCAATGGCGTCATCATTAAATGAATGTCATTTTCAAAATCTACGGCTCAAGAAACATAAAAGTAGACCATAATATTGGATAAATTCGAAAAACTTAAATAAGTCAAAACGCAGTGGCGTAATCATAAAATGGAGGTCATTTTCAAAATCTACAGCTCCGGAACATAAAAACACACCTCATATGAAAAATATCCGAAAAACTCAAAAAGTCGAAACGCGGTGGCCTAATCTTAAAATGGAGGTCGTTTTCAAAATCTACAGCTCCGGATACATAAAAATACACCCTCATATGAAAAATATCCGAAAAACTCAAATAAGTCGAAACGCGGTGGCCTAATCTTAAAATGGAGGTCGTTTTCAAAATCTACGGCTCCGGAAACATAAGAATACATCCTCATATGAAAAAAATCCGAAAAACTCAAATAAGTCGAAACGCGGTGGCCTAATCTTAAAATGGAGGTCATTTTCAAAATCTACAGCTCCGGAAACATAAAAATACACCCTCATATGAAAAATATCCGAAAAACTCAAATAAGTCGAAACGCGGTGGCCTAATCTTAAAATGAAGGTCGTTTTCAAAATCTACGGCTCCGGAAACATAAAAGTAGACCTTTATATTGGATAAATTCTAAAAACTTAAATAAGTCAAAACACAGTGGCGTAAACATAAAATGGATGTCATTTTCAAAATTTACTGATCGGGAAACATAAAAATACACCCACATATCGAATTTGTCAAAAAAACTTAAATGATTCGAAACGCAGTCACGTAATCTTAAAATGGAGGTTATTTTCAAAACTAGGTACAGGACAGCATAATACTAGTCCCTAATAAATCCGAATAGGTACAATAAATCGATATCCGTAAGTGAAAATTCTACTTAGGAGAGCATAATAATAGACTTTCATATTGGAGGGGGGGAGGGGATGGCCATTATTTAAAAAAAATATATAAAATTTACAAAAACTTAAAACATTAATTTGAAATGAAAACGGTTGAATTTGAATTGGAAAAGGTTTAATTTGAAATGGAAATGGTTGAATTGACTTGGAAAAAGTTTGATTTGATCTGGAAAAGGTTGAATTTGACTTGGAAAAGGTTGAATTTGACTTGGAAATAATTGAATATCACATAGAAATATCACACTGAAAAAATCTAAAATGTTAAAATAAATGGATATGCAACTGCGTAATCAATTTTTTTTTTGTATTTTTTAAAAGCTATGCCGTCGATAATATAGTAAGTGGCCTTCATTTCGAAAAAAATCGAAAATTGACAAAAATTCTAAAGTTGAATTTGAAATGGAAAAGGTTGAATTTGACTTGGAAAAGGTTGAATTTGAAATGGAAAAGGTTTAATTTGACTTGGAAAAGGTTGAATTTGATTTGGAAAAGGTTGAAATTGACTTGGAAATGCTATATATATATATATATGTTTACAATTTGGCGTAAAGTAAACCAGATACCTATCATTCCATATATATATATATATATATATATATATATGGAATGATAGGTATCTGGTTTACGCCAAATTGTAAACATATGGAACATTAAGGTCTTTATGGATTATTTTATTTGTTACAACGTAAAGAGCATTGAGGATTTTATAAAGGATTTTGGATTGTAAATATTGAACATGAGAGGAATTTGATGGTGCAGTGAAGCCTCGCCCAATAGCTCAATTCATTAAGTCCAAATAGGTCTTATTATAGTCATGTATATGAGTCTTTTGTAATTAATTGGAAATTAGAGCTTTTCGGAAATTTAAAAACTTCTAAAAATGTACTAAAGTACTAAAACTAAAAACTATATATATATATTTAGTACAATCAAGTCCAAGAATGAAAACAAGTTTTCGAATTTCCGAAAAGCTCTAATTTCCAATTAATTACAAAAGACTCATATACATGACTATAATAAGACCTAGTTGGACTTCCGGAATTGAGCTATGGGGCGAGGCTTCACTGCACCATCAAATTCCTCTCGCATCCAATCCTTACAATCCAAAATCCATCATGAAATCCTCAATGCTCTTTACGATGTCACAAATAAAATAATCCATAAAGACCTTAATGTTCCATATGTTTCCAATTTGGCGTAATCCAGATACCTATCATTCCATAATAAACTTCATAACCATCCGAATCCTCTCGTTTGTAACCTTGCTTTCTCTTCAATTCCTGATAACCCTCCGAGGCGTCTGAAAAGGAGATGGCCTCGTGATCATATTATTAGAGTCCTACCAGTGGGTAGTTTCTCAACAAGCGTTTTGATATGATTAATATTCCTGTGTAGTTAAGCTACTTTATATGGTCGGTTTATTAAAGTCGTTGAAGTACATTTTTAATAGTGGTAAATTAATTCATTGAATTCATTTGCTTAATAATTCATTAATTCAGGATTTACTTTACCTAACGTTATGGTTAGCTTGATGGTGGTCATTAGCAGTCTTTCGTTATCTAGATTCACTATTAAACACAGGTCCATTGCCTTTGCGGGGCTATATTAGAGGTCGAAATAAACACGATTACTTGATGTATTTATATTGTAGTACAGTTGTAAATATCATGAATAAATAAAAAAAAAGTTCGAACATATATTGTTTAAAATATAAAAGCTGCGGAGTGAGTATTATCACAACTGTTATCACCATTAGGTAAAATTAACATTAGCACGTACAATGGTATCCATTATAACAGGTTCAACCGCGCTAAGTGCCGCACAATCACAACATTGAAAGGCAAGTGGAGTGGTGCTTGTGGATTGGAGTGTTTTATTAGCGAGCTCTCCTCCCAACGATCGAGTGGAGGCGTGACCCGGGCAGGATTCTGTAGTCCGTGATATGCATTATCTGTGCCTGTAAAGAGAAATATTTTGGAAGGATGTGGGAACCAAAAGATAACAACTATTTGTTACATTTAATGATCGGCAAAATGTTAATAAAGTACGTATTTTCTGTTTCTGAAGAATATAAAATAAAAAGTAATTTGAGGCATCGAACTTAAAAATCATTCCAGTCATTCGTTCAAAAACTTCTTACATACTTTATAGCGTTTTGATTAAATCACGTTTTATACAAGAATTTGTTCATATCGTGAGCCCGAATGATTGAAAGGGATTCTCAACAAATAATTTGAGCTCTTGATCTTGAAAATCGGTCCAGCCGTTCGCTCAAAATATCGTTATACACCTCTTAGCGAACAATCAACAACAATGAGGTAATAAATAAAATGTAATGAATATCAGAATCTGTGTACACAAACATGACACAATGTAACAAGCCAACGTGTTTAGTAGGGCATCAGCTAAAAATAGTAGCATTGCTTTTTTATTGATCATTACTATTGGTGAACATTAAGGCTATACTAATATTCATCATTTAGTAAA
Organism: Nezara viridula; assembly: GCA_928085145.1. Classification (NCBI taxonomy): domain Eukaryota; kingdom Metazoa; phylum Arthropoda; class Insecta; order Hemiptera; family Pentatomidae; genus Nezara; species Nezara viridula. Next base: position 102,106,352 of record OV725077.1, read on the forward strand.
TTATCTTGGATTCCGAAACATATCGATAAACTAAACAGTTAAATTAAAGTTGACGAAACAGCAACGGCTTCATTATATTTTCTATTACCTAACTGCAGAGACAATTCTAACAATGAAAATTTAAAGTGATGTTATTTAACTATATCCAATCTTTATATTTGTATTGACAAAATATTCGAAACATCATATATTAATCATTATCAAATGAAATGAAAATAATTAGAATTGACCATACAAGACTTATACATCAATAATAGAATCTGAAAAACGTGATCGGATGGCCCACAAAATATCCTTGCAGGTGACTGCATTATGGACAATATATTAGAATTGAGTGATATCTATAAAGAATTTCAAAATCGTTCAAAAGTTTTGTTGTTATACTACGATATCCATTATCATAAAACAAAATCAACATATTGTCGTTCTATAACATAAAATCATTAAGGAGCATTTTATAAAATCAATTATTAGTATTTTTATTAATTTTCCTTGTGTTTAATCACAAAAATATTCAATTAGAGTTATTGTAATTGCAATAATTGTAAATATTTTTTGACATCTAATAGGCGTTTTGTTATATTTATTAACTTAATGTGTTTCTCAATCGATAATTTATATATATATATATATATATATATATATATATATATATATATATATATATATATATATATTATTTATTATTTATTTAATGGTAATGACAACCCGTGAATGTGATGATCGTTGAATAACATAATGACATGTAATGCATGTGGAGGGACAGTACCCAGCGGCACCTCCTTCTGGTGTGATATCTACATTTGACGAGGAGGTCCCTCATCCAGCTCCTCTTCAGCCTCCTACAGGCGTTACCTGGCGCTTGCGTAGTGGCCATGTCATTTATGAGTGTGTCCTTGTAAGTTGTCGTGGAATCGTTTGAAATGAGTTCGATAACAGTCGGCATATGGAGGTCAGTATGTAAAGTTATGTTGCTAACGTACCAAGGTGGTTTTGTAACTGTCCTGAATGTTTTTGCTTGATAAATGTTTGTTTATGTGAGTCTTTTTATCTGTTCCAAATATCTGTGATGCGTGAGGATAAATAGGTTTTAGTAAGTAATTGTATGTTTTCAATTTCTGTCTAAGTTGTAGTTTTGAATGTTTCCAAAGAATTGAATTTAGAATCGATAAATATTATTGCAATTCAAAACTAGTCACTTTAAATTATGCTTCATCAAATGTGTACTTATTCACTTTTGACAATAAGCCGATGATATAATTACTCATTATAAACCAAATGTAAAAAGATCGTTAACATCGATTTATTATTATATGTTGATTGTTCTAAATACATCTTTTAAACTATTTTATAGTATTTGCTCATCACTTGCATATTTTTTCAGTATTATTATTTTTAAACTTCTTAACACTCATAATTTTTATATAAAATATATTTTCTTGTTTTTCACCCCCTTTCAACTATTATATCTATGATACCTAGACGTTCATACTGTCCATTCACATCTCATTAATAATGTTATTATTGACATTATTGTAGATTATTAATATATAAACCATTACTTGAAATCTATATAAGTAACAAAGCATCAGACACATACTATTTAAACATTAGAGGATGTGAAATGTATAAGAGTTTTGGTTCACAACCAACGCTTTTTGACCTCAAAACGGACAAAAAGCTTCGTAAATTAATTCAACCGCTGAGCAACTGAAAACTGACCGCTAAATTATTATTTACGATTACCGTTAACGTTATAGAAACTCAGACTAAAAATATGCCACAAAAATACAATTATAATTGAGAAAAAAATAATAATAATAAGAACGAAATAAAATATCTGGTGCGCACAATAGACAACTTTCACTTACCGTTCTACCTTAACAGAAATTATCGTCTGGTGAAATCGGGTTTTTCGAACAATTTTTTAAGTGCATTTTTAATAGAGCTAATCCTTAAAGAACACATTTGAAAATTTCGGTCATATTTTGAATGGATAAACTCATTAAGGCCATAAAAATAACACGCCTATTTATTAGATCGAGGGTAGACACTAAAAACCTCATTACTTGATTAGTCCATTTGAAACACATAACTCCAGTATCTGAGTTCTACATACAAAAGTATGTTTGAAAGAACATACATTTGATCTATGAATAAGTGAAAATACTACACACTAAAAATTATAGACATTAAATGTCAGTTACTTTATACGTTTATTTAAACTCTTATTTTTTGCTTCTAAAATTTACCAAAATAAAGTTAGGAGCTTTTCAATTTAGCGTCGAAAGATCAAAAGTCATCATACTAATTGTGATTGGATAAGGTTTTGAGAGAGAAGATTTATCAAATTAGTTTAATTTTATAAAATGTTTCTTGATAATTTGTCGGTATAAATCAACGATACATACATAATTATCTAAACATTTTATCTTTAAAGTTATTAAATTTCAGGAAATGTATTTAAGGTTTTAAACGTATGTTTTACACATCCATGAAATATATTTATATTCCACTTCTTTTTTTAACACCAGCACAATAAACAATAAACAAGTAGTTTTAAACAATTTCATTGCCTAAACTATTATGCATACTTTTTTTCAAACTTAAAAATATTTTTTTTTAATTTCATTTGGTTTCCGATAAATAACACAAATTTTGGAGAAATGAATATTTATATTTTTTTCGTTACTTCCCACTATCTTCTTGTATGTTAGAAATTGTTTTTCCACACGGGAAGAATATTGATCCACCATGCCGCAACTGCAACAGTTCGGAGACCGCCGAACACGCTGTCGTCGAATGTACTGCCTATGAGGCTAAAAGCCTAACACTAAAAGCCAAGCTCCTGAGAGAGACGGGGATATATACACTGACAGAGAGCATGCTCCCCCAGCTAATGAGCAGAGAGAATTTCCCACATTATTGGGAATTAGTATACGGGTGGAAAGATTCTGCAGGCCCTACACATTTTAATCAGGGATGAAGAGAAGTAACTTAAGACAAGCTGCGACTGCTTCGAGGACCGGATTCAGGCGAAAGAAGGATGTAGAATGGAGAAAAGGAAAGGCGTGGGCTTTTGCACAGCCACCACAAGTCTGCACCACAGTTCCCATGATAACTGCAAAACAAATTTATAAAACAAATAATATACGTTAAACTAAGTTTAATAAAATAAATCTGTACTGCCAGCAGTGTCAGAAGCTTACATCCTTTGTAATACCCCATTGCTGCTATAAACCGTATTACCTGTAAGGCAAGGCAGAGAGAAAAAATAATTAAAATTAAAATAAAATTTAAAAAATTGTTTTTCCAAAAACACTTCCTGTTATTAGTTGATTTCAAGGAAAATGTATTGGAATATCCCAGGCAAACTACCTTAAATATGTGATTTCAGTGTGACTTTTTACTTTTGAGTTAGTCTGGTCCCAAACATACTCACACACCATTTTTAGTACTTAGTTTGACATATAGAACCTCAAAAAGTGAATTTCTGATGAAAACTCAGATTCGAAATTTTTCACGCTCGCAATACTTTCTTTAACTATATATTATATGTGCCTATAGGAAAGTGAAAGTGAAAACATGAAATTCACTAAAAACCTTTCCTGTTTGTTCCGAAACCCTTGATATAAGTATACAAAAAAAATAACATTATAACCACTGTTTCCACAATTCGTTGTAACGAGCAATGTAACACCCTGTTAGAAAGGACACTAGATTAATATGAATTTCATTATTGAATTTTCGTACTTAAATTTCAAAATATTTTGATTAAAAATATGTAATTTATGATAAGAATTATCAGACTACAAACCGACTATCGGCCAACACATACGTACTCTCTATTCTCGATTTCATCTTAAACTACACGGACATCATAACGGACTTATCAACGACATGACGACAGCTGATATTTCCATCAGGAGACAACTGAAGACAAGCTGGATGAGAGATCTCCTTCCTTGAATTAAGAAAGTAAATCAAAACCAGGTGCTGCTAGGTAATATCCTGCCACTTGCCTAAAATGCAGTTTTCTTAACTTAACAACACATCTGCTTATTATCAAAGTTATGACAGGTGTGGGTCAAAATATGATATAGACAAAGCAGAAAAAAAGAATATGCCATACAAATTACTTCAATAATAATAAAAATACTTTTCTCCACACAATGTAAGTATTTCAAATCAGTAAGACTAATAGCATTAAAAATGAAAGTCAGCTTTTGCCCGTTTATATTATTATATATTTAATATGTATGACAAAATTTATATTAAAGAGATCCTATTTCGAGTTTTATTAATATATATATATATATATATATATATATATATATATATATATATATATATATATATATATATATATATATATATAGTACAAGATTCATGTCGGAGATTTCAAATTGTAAAAGTGCATGAAATTATAGATGAAAGTCCACAATGAATTGAATGAAAAATAAGGAGACAGCATAAGGAATTACGTGGAATTGACGACAAACCAGAACATGATGCAATAAAAATAAGGAAGGCACAATGCCAGCCAACTATCTTAAAAAAAGTAGATTTACTTTATTTCAGTGTTAAAATAAAATAATGGCTTTTGATCGAGTCTGGCACCCAGGACTGCTTTACAAACTCCGTAAATTCCTACACCCTACATACTTCTTCATTATCCGTTCCTATCTTACTGATAGATCCTTCAAAGTAAATCATAATAATGCCTATTCATCCCTTTTTTCCCAGTCCGCTGGTGTTCCTCAAGGTATTATCCTAGGTCCTATCCTTTACACAGTTTATACAGCTGATATCCCAACCCATCCTAACACTGTCATTACCACGTATGCCGATGATACATGTGTCCTATCAGTTAATAACGACCCAACAATTGCATCCCAAACCCTTTAATCACACATCACAAACCTTGAAGAATGGTTTCAAAACTGGAGGATCAAAATAAATTCCAATAAATCCCATCAAATCACCTTTATCCTTCGTCGTAAACCTATGTCCTCTTATCCTACAGTATCCTTTAATAATACCCCACTTATCCCCGTTAAACAAATTCGATACCTTGGACTCCACTTAGACAAACGTCTAACTTGGAATCCTCATACCAGACTGAAACGACAAGAAACAACTCGACGTTTCTGACTACTCCAGCACTTACTAGAACGCTGTAAGCTCCTAGTCAATTCCAAAAGACTCATATACATGACTACAATAAGACCTATTTGGACTTACGGAATTGAGCTCTGGGGCTCCACTAAGCCATCGAATTCCTCTCGTATCCAATCCTTACAATCCAAAATCCTTCGTAAAATCCTCACGGCTCCTTACTTTGTCACAAACAAAATCATCCATAACGACCTTAATGTTCCTTATGTTTCTGACCTGGCCCAATCCAGATACCTATCCTTCCATAACAAACTTCAGAACCATCCTAACCGTCTCGTTTCTAACCTTGCTTCCTTTTCGAATCCTGACAACCCTCCGAAGCCTCTGAAAAGAAGATGGCCTCGAGATCTCCTTTTGTAAATACATTTTTAGACTGCTACCAGTGGGTAGTTTCTCAACAAGTGATCTCATGCTATTATATTCTTTTGTTCACATTTACTGAATGTATTTTTACTTGTAATACAGTTGTAAATATCATCAATAAATAAAAAAAAAATAATGAATATTTAATAGTTGACCGTTCCATTATAAATAGACTAAATGGTGGCAAAACTATTTTATTAAAAGCCCTTTTAAGGCCACTATTTAGCATATTTATGACTCCCCGGACCATATCCTTTTAAAATAGAATAAGTTTTAAGAACAATACGGAAACGGTATTCAAGAAAATAAAGTAATTTTTGCAGTAGTCCAGACTGGAATATTATCCCAAGAAGACAACAAGATTTTAATATCGTGCTACCATAACGAATAGCAATAAGAATGGAATGCAGCTATATTCTCGCACATAAAGTCCTGGAAATGACACACAGCTTCAGATATTAAATATCATTAACAAAAATATCAACGAATTATAGTTTTTTATTATTATGTTGTTTGTCAACAATATGTTATTATTTGTCAATTTATAAATTTTTATAAATTTGTCTAAATCAAAATTTGTCTTAATAGAGTTTATTGATTTTTAACATAAATTGATTGCTTACTTAGCATTAGTATTTTTAACTAAAAAATATGTTTAATAGTTAATCATATAAACCAAAACTTATGAGGGGAGCTTAACTAGAAGAGATGTTTCCTAGATGAAGATGAAAATACCTTTTGTATTAAAATGTCTGACATTATTATGAAATACTTTAAATCTTAAAAGAATTTTCAGTTCACAAATCTAGCGTTTTTAGAGATTTTGTTGGAAATTAATATTAAACATTTTCACATAAATAGCTGTTTTTTAAAACCTTAATTACACTTTTGTATGTAATAATGTTAAAATTTAATAAAGTATATGATGCAAAAACATTAACAGAGATTTTTATGCTCGAGGTAGCAAATAATTGTTTTTTTTTTTTTTTCAAAATGGTGTTACTTTTTATTTGTTTTAATATACTTTCACTGAAGATACTGTATATATTTTCTAATGTTGATCAATGTCATTTTTGGCCAGATCTGGTTTAAATTTTTTTGTTCATAATTGTTATTCATAAGGGACTTGTTCCCAGAATAAAGTTTATTTTCTATCTATCTATCTTAAAGAGAACTTCACGGAGAAGTGAAGAATTCCCATTTCGATTCTTAATTTTCTACAACTAAAATTAAAGTCATCGAAAAATTGGAAGGTTTCAAAACACAAGTGGTTTGGGATTCGAAAGATAGAGATTGGATGAATTTATGAATATTCAATTATATGAAAAATGATATATTCAGATACGATATAGAATAGAATAGAATAGAAATATTCAATTTATTCTAGGACAATGTCCCTTCACAATGACAATATTTTTCATACAAATCAGCATTACATTTGACCAACAGATCTATTATATAAAAGAATAACTAAAAAAAAAATTTTATAAAACAAGTATATACACAGCTTAATTATATAATAATGAGAGCAGGTGAGTCATAGAATCTCAATAATGGAATATTTCTGATTAAGAACAATAAAATAAAAATAAGCATATAAATAAAATTTGTCCTAGACCTTATTCCAGAAAAATTCTCCAAATTTCACCAGAACCTTACCTATCATCCAAATCCCCTTGCACAATCTCTATCCAGCACCACCCATCCTTACAATCCTCCTCGAAGGTTGAAGCGGCAGTGGCCCAGAGACCTTCTGTAAATAAGCATCTATTGGAGTTTTGGCAATGGCCAGATCCTCCACTCAAGCCCGAGTGTGTATGATTAGGTTAGTTCTTTTGTTTATATACATTTATTTTATTTTATTGTATTTATTTTTATTTTATTTTATTGTATTTATTATTATTAAGTTTCTGTATTATTTATTTATTATTTTTTTTTTTTAATTGTAAATAGAGTGTGAGTGTGCTTTCTCTGATCACTATTATAAATGTCCTTGATGTGACAGAATGTAATATTTCTAAATAAACAAATAAACAAAAAAAAAAAAAAATAAAATTAGAAAGGAACATTAAATTAATTATATGAGAAAACCATTGTAGCTACATAAAGAAAATGAATACTGTTTTAAAGATTTCGACATAGATATCCAGACCCGGTAATCCAAAGAAATTGTACCGGACGGGCACTGCCTTTAAAATTCCAAAAATCTAACATTTTCGAGACAAATCATAATTCCTGCTGAAAGCCTCTTAGGATAATCGCATAGTGGAGCGGCGATAAAAGAGATGGTATATGCACTTCAATAGAATATCCCATAATGGAGGAAGGGGAGGAAGGAGCAATGAGGCAAAGGAGAATAACGCTAACACATAGGTACTTCGTATAATATAGAAAAAACTTTTCGATATTATTAATAGATAAAACCTAAGATATGTGCTTTGGACCACACGAAAATAGTGAAACATTAAAAAGGCGAGATTAATAATATGAAATATAAATTGTAAATAATGGCTCATTATAGAGAAGATGAAATGTTGAACAAGTCTCTCGCTTACTGTATGCAGGTTCAATTTTAGTATCTGATATATTTTAATCCATATCTTTAATTTTACTTTAGTATTATTATATTGCCGTTTATTACTTTTATTTATTGTATGGTATGAATGAGCTACTCTACATCACTAATACTATTATCCTTGAATGTGACAGATTGTAAAATCTCAATAAAGAAGTTTTTAAAAAAATCTTTAATAAAACACATAATTTGGTTTCCGACACATTTTTTTTTTCTCTCTTGCTTCTCTAACGGGTGTTGTATGAATCTGTTAAATTAAGATACAATTTTGGATAACATATTATAGTCTGTGGGCCAGACCCCCTAACCGTGCACCCCCCCCCCCCACACATCCCTATAAATTGCATATCTTTGTGTTCCTTGTAACTATTTATTAAAAAAAAGCCAATGTTCCCACAAAAAAAAGTGAACGCACTGCCCCAAAATGGCGTCCAAACATGGCGGATTGACGACTTTGACTTTAGTTAGTTTTGTGGTCACTGAGAATCAGCATTTGGCTTACTTTCCTCATAGTTGGTCTTTTATTAAAGCTGAATAGTCATAGAATAATAAACCATGAAGAAATATTAAAAAATAATTGGCTTAGGCTATGAAAAACACCAATATAATCAATTTTTTTAACAAAAAAATTTTAAGTTAAAAATCAAGCGTCATTTGTAATTAAACGGCCTACAATAACGCAAAATGTGCTGAAATAAACCATCTGGAGAATGTATTTCTCTTTCCAAAACGCTGATTATTTTTAAAAAACTTTTAAGCAGCTCCGTAGAAAATGCACTTATGCGGCAGAAAAGCGGTACTGGCGTGGGTGCTTACAGGCCTCTACCACACCATTCAGTACACATAAATGGCTTAGTTAAAGTGATATAATAACATTTTTGGTACAATATATTGATTGAATTAACGAAAAAATATTAATGCAATATTAATATGAAAAAATTAATTTTTTTTTTTTAAATTTATTATTATTTTTTTTTAATTTAACCTTCTTTATTCTAGACGTAGGTCGTTTAAGAAGACCTTAATTGTAAAAACTTTGCTAAATATCTTGATTTTTTTTTATTTAAAGTTAGCAATTTAACACTGTGTTTTGTATATTTACTGATTCTTAAAGGTAATTAAAATTTTCACTTCCTTTCGCGTTCGCTTAATGTATTTTTCCAGTTTTCGGGTTCAATTTCGCGTTTTTCCTCATTTCAAGACCAAATCCAAACAATCAGTTCTGGTTTATAGAATAATTTATAGCGTCACCGTTTCTTATCTTTCTTTGTGCAGAGAGAATAATTCATTCAATAATAAAATTTCCCATTTATTTATGATATAGTCCAACTTCTGCACAAAATAAAGGAAATAAAAATTAATTTTTTAATTAGTGATATATGAGTTTTACTATACAACCCAGCAGCTACATTACTTTTAAGAATCAGTAAATATACAAAACACTGTGTTAAATTGCAAACGTTAAATAAATAAAAAAAATCAAGATATTTAGCAAAGTTTTTTAATTAAGTTTTATTATTATAATTATATCATTTTTACAATTAAGGTCTTCTTAAACGACCTACGTCTAGAATAAAGAAGGTTAAATTAAAAAAAAAATAATAATAAATTAAAAAAAAAAATTTAATTTTTTCATATTAATATTGCATTAATATTTTTTCGTTAATACAATCAATATAATATACCAAAAATGTTATTATATCACTTTAACTAAGCCATTTATGTGTACTGAATGGTGTGGTAGAGGCCTGTAAGCACCCACGCCAGTACCGCTTTTCTGCTGCATAAGTGCATTTTCTACGGAACTGCTTAAAAGTTTTTTAAAAATAATCAGCGTTTTGGAAAGAGAAATATATTCTCCAGATGGTTTATTTCAGCACGTTTTGCGTTATTGTAGGCCGTTTAATTACAAATGACGCTTGATTTTTAACTTAAAATTTTTTTGTTGAAAAAATTGATTTTATTGGTGTTTTTCATAGCCTAAGCCAATTATTTTTTAATATTTCTTCATGGTTTATTATTCTATGACTATTCAGCTTTAATAAAAGACCAACTATGAGGAAATTAAGCCAAATGCTGATTCTCAGTGACCACAAAACTAACTAAAGTCAAAGTCGTCAATCCGCCATGTTTGGACGCCATTTTGGGGCAGTGCTTTCACTTTTTTTTGTGGGAACATTGGCTTTTTTTTAATAAATAGTTACAAGGAACACAACGATATGCAATTTATAGGGATGTGGGGGGAGGGAGGGGGTGCACGTTAAGGGGGTCTGGCCCACAGTGTATTACGGAGATGATGAAATGCTGTTCCTTCGCAACAATTCCTTCGCTTACAGTATATAGGTCCGATTTTTTGTTTCTGAGGTAATTTAATCCAGATCTTCCATAAAGCTCATTAATTTGGGTATGCAGTTCAATAGTATTACAGGATTTTTCAATTATTTTGATTACATCTTTCCAGTTGATATTGGTAAATAAATCTTCTACATCAAAACAGACCAAACAATATTTAACTATTGTCTATTTTATTTATTCTTTCAAGTATTTGATCCTCCCAAAATTGAGTTATTTACACCAATGATACTATCTGAGTTTAGGGTATTGAATGTGGAATCGAGATATTTAGCCGAAATTTTCAGTTTCCCCATTACTATTATTGATGATAGGACTAAGTGGAAGCCACTTTTATGTAACTTTACTAATCCGTGTATTCTAGGTAGGATTAACTAAATTAATTTCGTTTGACAAAAAAAATTTAAAATTAGTAACAAAGTTCTATTGTATAAAATATAAAACTTCAATAAAACTAGTTATCATGGTGTCACATTGAGATACTATTTTGACTAATAGCTCATTACAAAGAGGATGAAATGATGAATATTTCTCTGGTTAACAATTCGTAGGTCCGATTTTTAATTTTTGAGATATTTTAATAAATATGCTAAAACACTACAATTAGTCGACTCCAGCCTATATAACCCGAGCGTTACACAACGAAAACTTGACTACTCAATCAAATTCACTCTCCTCAAAAAAGTTTAAAACGCTCCTAAAGATGTCATCACCTCAATAAGTATCGTACTATGGCTTCTATACTGTACTCTGTATTCTAAAATGTATTATAACTGTTATGGCTGACTTCTATACTCAGTAAATGAGAGAAGTATTAGTCTCAATTTTTCTGAACAAATATGCATTGCAAATAATGGATTAGTATTAGTACAGAGATAGTTGCCTCTTTGTCAGGTTAAACGGGAGAGATATTTTCTACAAAGACAAGCCATAACTTATTAAATAAATTTTTACTTTAACATTCGTGGTTAAGTGTGATTTATTTTTAATTTATTAAAATTTATGTTTTGAGCTGTTTTTCTTAAAAATATTATATTGTAAATATATGAATAAACATGTTTTGCTTATATCATATACTTATACTTCGAATACATTAGGGAAAACCTAAGCTATCTAATGTGGGAGTTCTCACAGAGGTACATTAGTGATCTATTATTTTACCAAATAAGTTACGACTTTGGAGAATGATTCGGATAAACTAGCCTTTTACACAAGAGGAAAGAGGAAAACTGATAGAAAACCGGCAGAGCAGCTGTGATGTAACTCCATCTATTGAAAGAACGGCTTACAACTCCATTCAGACGTGGGATGGCGTCCTTGCCGTATTTATCGTTCGACCTTTAACTTCCAGGATAACGGAACCCTAGCATATCTACGTTTGGTTCCATCTTGAATCGCTTTCCAACTACGGACTGTCAGAGCTTCTGAATAGAATACATAGATATGAAAACTCTTATAATATTTATGTACTGTTGAAGGAATAGTAAGTGGAATCTGTTGTGTACCTAGTGTGTTTTGGTGTTTGTAGAACGATTTAGTACGTCAGATACGATATAGAATAGAATAGAAATATCCAATTTATTCTAGGACAACGTCCCTTAACAATGAAAATATTCTTCATACAAATCAGCATTACATTTGACCAAAAGATCTATTATATAAAAGAATAACTAAAAATAAATTTATAAAAAAAGTATATACGCAGCTTAATGATATAATTGTGACAGTAGGTGAGTCATAGAATCTCAATATTGGAATATTTCTCATTAAGAACAATAAAATAAAAATAAGTATATAAATAAAATTAGAAAGGAACATTAAATTAATTTTATGAGAAAACCATTGTAACGACAAAAAGAAAAAAAAAACTAAATAAAATAAATTATTTATATATGTTACTTAAGAGCTTTAAATGAATACTTACAAAGCCATTGTAAACAATTAGGTAGTATTTTATACTATATAAAAACACGTAGTTTGAGAGAGGACTAAAACATACATATATACATGTTGAGGAATATTAAAAATGAAATACATCTCTTTGTTCTTCACAATAAAAACTTCCATGTATATAACGAATTGAGTATTTCCTATAATTTATTCCAAGTCAACGTTTCGTGATATAAATCCCAGCTTCAGGACTTGGTACATGTTAATAGCTAGAAGAAAAGGTTTAAAATGGTAGTATATAAGGTAACAAAAACTATCAATGTTGAAGTTTTTACATATTTGTTATATTTACCTAAAAACCACGTGTGCTCCTTTGTCATAATTTAATAAAAATAAAATAATCAATATGCTCCAGATATTGTTTATATATATATATATATATATATATATATATATATATATATATATATATATATATATATATATATATATATATATATATATATATACACATATATATATATATATATATATATATTAATTTTTTTTTAATTATGAACTTTTGTTACTTACCTACATATTCATTTATAACTTTTTTTCTAACTATAAACATATACCAATGATAGCCAGATAAGAATAAAGCCCTGAAGATGGGAATTACATCCCAAAACGTTGACTTGGAATAAATTACAGCAAATAGACAGTTTATTATGTACATGGAAGTTTTTATTGCCAACAGCTTCCTAATAAAAAAAGAAGAAATCCATCTCAAATACATAGGGTCTTGTAAATCATCTCTGACGAAATATCTTGTTCTATAAGAAAATATTCAAATTATTTACTGAATAATAATTGTTTCATCATATTAATATAGTTTCCTTGTTGTTTTTTTTTAAAACATTAATCTAATGACTTTTTTTATGTAAGAAACAATACAATGTATTTCCATCCGGTTGCTCGCATAGCATTTCAATAAAGCAATTAAATAAGCCTAATGAATATATCTGAATAATCAGAGGTTAATTCAATTTATTTCAAACAATCAACACTACTATGTCGATAATTATTATGAGAACTCGAAACTTAAACGCTTAATGATTTGCATTTTACTGAGTATTACACCGAGTTGAAGTGGCTACATCCATCCTACCGCCGTCAATATTTCCTTGCTACTTTTCTATACCAGGTCATTAGAAGTCAGCGATCCCCTATATTTTTCAGAGCCTACAATTCAAATCCTCCGTTCAATCCCGTCCCACCAGATCCCGTACTTCTGACCTCCATCTTCCTCCTCACCAAACTACGGTGTTTGACAAATCCTTTGTAATTCAAGCCGTTGCCTTTTGGAACTCTATCCCTTCCGATATCCGACATGCACAATCAGTTTCCTCACTTGAATCTCTCCTTTTTAAGCAGCTACTCCTTTTCCAATCCGATTGACCACGAAATGTACATAACAGAACTTCTTAAGATCCCCCAGAGTTGTATATGTGTGTATGTTTTTATTTTTTTTTATTTTTTCTTCCTATATTTTTATTTTTAATTACCTGTTATTTTGTAAATATTTAATTTAATATATGGCCACACAAGCATTTTCTCAGTATTCATAGTTTGAACAAAAGGGACAGCAGTCCCAGGATTATAAACATATTTTTATATAATTTCGTTACATTGCTATGCTGGTCACGTTGATTTTATAAACGGCTCAATTTTAATTCAAACCATAGGTTGTTGAGGAATATAACATTTAATGACAAAATTATCTTATATAAAGTATACGCTTCAACACGGTTGGCCATCACAACCTCAAACATAAACAATGAATCTTGTTATCAGAACCAGACTTAAGCTTTATGGCCGGAGGGAGGAATGGGAAGGAGGAAACTTAATCTTAAGGTACTATTTCGCTGGCGCGGTCCACGACAGCGACCGCTATTCCACGCTGCCAGCCGCTGTTGGCATAGCTATTTCGCTGAAACTGCTCACTGGGGTTGTTTTAACCTGCCTATAACCTTCGAACATCTTCGAAGATAAAAAAATGGACATAATATAATAATAAAAATGAACATCCTATAATAATGAACATTTCTGACTACCGCTTTTTAATTTGAGTTGGAAAAAGAAGAGAAAATGTTCATAAAGAGAAGGAATATCAGTATTGCGATGTGATGCTCATCATCAAAGTCCCTCTGATATTAGATATTATTTGTTTGAAAAGTAATAGTAATTAATACATAATTGATTATTAATAAATATCCTATATTTGTAATTAAATCCCAGCAGGCGATGTTTTATAGTTTTATCAATAGAAATCAGTAAATAACCACTTTAATTAAAAAATACAAATCGATTTTTCAATGGGTGGATTTTAGTATTTACCTGACGATAAAATTTGTTGGATTCTTTAATTTATTTAATATCGTTTGTATTTCGCTGTAAAATATTGCTGGTGGAATAAATAAATGAATAATCTTGTTACTTCAACCTTAAAAAAATAATTTACTATTGCATTGTTACAGTTTTAAACAATATTTGTTATAATTTTGAAAGACTTGACAGAAACATGGGAAATAAAACGTATCGAAATGACTGTTATCATCAAAACAACGCTCTGATATGATAACATAACCTACAACCGCCGAACCGTCAACAGCCCCACTGCTTCAAGAGGAGTCAGATACGAGCAGCTTAGATATGACGTCATACCTAGACTGCCGAGCAGCGCCAGCGAAATAGGTTCCTTTCTATTCCACTAAAGCAGTGGTCAACCGCGAGCAGTCGCGGTCGTGGACCGCGCCAGCGAAATAGTACCTTTACATCATCTTCTTTCAGCCTATCCCCCCTCTTTCACAATAAAATGCAATAATTCTTATGACAGCTGTTTAGTTCATACATTTCAAAATAATAATCATCTTCAACATAATTCTACATCAATCATTCGACTGATTTATGATCAAAAACCAGTATCAAATGTTTTTATTTAATTCTGTTGAATAAACAAATTTTTATTGTCATATTTTATTTTACGTATATAACCCGAGAAGAACCGTTCAAAGACAACACACTTCTTATTTTCAGAATTATTTGTCCCTTATTATGTATACAACTTTTCAATAACAATAATTATATATATATAATGATACAAATTGAAAATCAGGTGCGATGTATAATATATATTTTTAATGAAATTAAAACCTTGTCGGAATTGTGTGGTTTCGTTCCGTTTGTTTTATGTTGATAAAAATAGTACAATCTGAACTACACGATACATATAAATTACTGCTATGCAATTTACTTTGGGAATAATACAAATAAATGAATAGTTGTATAATTTGTAAAATGGGAGTTGGTCTGCCATCGAATGGTCTGAGGGTACCCACCTAAATTAATATAAAAATAAAATTTTGCAAGTAATTTTCCTCCCCCTAGTTTCGGCCATTTCATTATAAATATTTTATTTTATTGTAATAAAATAAAATTTATCTATACCTTATTTATATATCAGTTGAATAATGTTACTTATTTTCTTTAAGTGTCTTGAATAGGACATAAACGAATTCTCTATTTAAACATCTTTGCCTGCTTGAGCTATTATTAGCTGCTCCTACACTTGGTTTCTGATCTGACTAACTAGCAATTTCTTTTCCGCCCACGCTTGATTTCACACAAGCTCAATCAATACCACACAAGGTCTATTTCCAGCAATTCCGGAGAACATATTTTCCTCTACATCTTAGAGAACACCATACGAATGATTAAGTAAAATTCATTGAGAAAGCAATTTAAAAGTTAGTCAGGAAACCGACAAGTTTATTAATTTTTTTTCTTTTTAATTAACTATTAACCATAAAAGTTAAATTAATTATTTAATAACTAATGAATTATCTAATCACTATTAAATTTACTGAAGAAATTATTGGCATATTGCGTAATTAAATTGGTCAATTTATAGATGATATAAAGACAACTATTGAATGTATTATAAGATATAATAGTGAATGGTCGTAATAATAGACTACAACTAGAATTAATAATTTTAAAGGAATTTCATCACTACTCCTCCAAATAAAATTTTACCATAAAGTCTGATATTGAAAATAAAATACGGTTTCTAATTGTCCTTTTGATTCGAAATCAAAACGGAGGTCTTTTTTACTTTAGGTACGTTACTTATTATTAAATAATAAAAGAGTCTGTTAAATTGGAATAAGTCATTCTGTCAACTGAAAGGATCGTTTAAGAAGGCCTTAAACGCTTTTTTTCTAGTTGGGTGGCCAATAAGTTTTAATTTATTGTAGTTTTCTTTTGAACATGCCCTCCTTCTTATATCTGCTTTTCTAAACAAATTCATATAAATAAGAGTAAAGATGGTCCATTCTGTTTCCGCATTCTATATCATTTCTTCTCTTTACGCTGGCCCAAAGCAACTCGATGCTCTGGATACGGGTTCCTGTAATGAGGTGTACGAAGTTTTTAGTATGGTTCACATTGTAGTGATTGTACCACCTACCTGTAATTGAAGCTGAAGTCCCCTGTAAGACTGTCATAAATCTTATAAAAGAATATTGTTGAATCTGGAGGAAATGTTTTATGAATTATGTAATTGCAAAGAGGAGAAAATACTAAATAACCTACTCCAAATATATAACAACATATGAAATAATAATAGCTATTACTTTTCTATAACGGATACTTCTCCTGTTTAAAAATAACTGGCGTACCTTAAGTAAGTACCATAGTAATACAGTTTAGGCTCTGATTTACTTATACTTAATTCAGTTATAATATCTCGATAATGAATGAGTAAGTTAATTGTTAGTCATTTAAGTGTTTACAAATTATTTTCTGGTATAAACTTGAATTTAAATATAAACTAGAACGAATTATGATGCTTATTTGAGCAGCATATCAACAGACGATGGAAGTTTGTGGAAGCATACCAAAAATTTGTTAAAACATCGAGAGGTGTCAGTACCCCTGCGAAACGAAGACGGTTCATGGGCTTTGTCGGATAGAGAAAAATCTGAACAATTTGCAGACCATCTTTCATCAGTATTTACACCATTTACCGACTTCACGAACACAGAACATGAAACCTTAGTATTTGATACTCTAGACATACCATTACAGATGACACCTCCCCCTCTTCCTTTCACTCCTTCACAAGTCGCACAACAAATCAGATATCTCCCAAAAAGAAAAGCTCCAGGTTATGACTTAATAACTGCCGAGGGTCTCCAGCAAATGCCTAGGAAAGCTCTAGTGTTCCTTACGACAATATACAACTGTATTCTGAGGACAACTAACTTCCCATTACAATGGAAATACTCACATATCAAGATGATACACAAAAGGGACAAAGACATTTTCAATCCCTCATCCTACCGACCTATCAGTCTCCTTCCGATATGCTCCAAAGTTTTCGAAAAATTAATATACAAAAGACTGGTTGACATACTGACAGACCAACAAATAATACCTGACCATCAATTCGGTTTTCGTACATTTCATTCAACTACACACCAATTACACAGAGTTACTGACTACATTGCTGGAGCGCTAGAGCAAAAACAATATGCTACCGGCGTATTTCTGGATGTTGCCCAGGCATTTGATAAAGTCTGGCACCAGGGACTTCTCTTCAAACTCAAAACTATACTGCCTAATACATATTATCTCATTCTCCAATCTTTCCTTTTCGACAGATTCTTCTCTGTCCGACAGGGTTTAGAAATTTCCTCAATTCGACCAGTATCAGCAGGGGTACATCAAGGATCAATATTGGCACCTTTACTCTACATTGTCTATACTCATGACATGCCTACCAACTCTGAAACATTGACTGCTACTTACGCTGACGATACAATAATTTTAACAAAACACCATGACCCCAGACTAGCCTCATTAAATTTACAAAATCATTTACTAAATTTACAAAATTGGTATTCACTCTGGAAAATTAGATTAAATCATAAAAAATCACAACACATAACATTTACGCTTCGACGAGAAACATGCCCACCAGTTTATATCAGCAACAATCCAATTCCTCAGACGGACAGTATACGCTACCTCGGACTAATATTTGACAGAAGGATGACCTGGGGCCCACACGTCAAAATGAAAAGAAAGAGTTTGAACAAGCGACTGAAAATACTGTACTCACTGTTTTCTAAATCAAAATTGAAAATTAGACAAAAACTAAATACATACACTTACCTGCTCAAACCCATTTGGACATACGCCTCACAGATTTACGGTTCAGCAAAAAAGACTCACTTACAAAAACTACAATCCTTTCAATCTAAAATTTTAAGACTAATAACTGCAGCTCCCTGGTACGTCAACAATAAGACTTTACATACCGACCTAAGACAACCAACCATTGACCAGCACATACGTACTCTTTACTCCCGATTTCATCTAAAACTACACGGACATCACAATGGACTTATCAAAAACATGGCCACGGCTGAAATGCTCATCAGGAGGCGACTGAAAATGAGCTGGATGAGAGATCTCCTTTCCTGATTTTAGGATGTAAACAGGCCAGGGAAGAGGTGCTGCTGGGCTCCATTCTTCGTCATGCCTATCATGTCATTTTCAATTTAAACAGCAAATCTGCTAATTGTCACTACCATGACAGGTGCGGATGAAGATGTAAAGACAAAAAAAAAAAAAAATATATAAACTATAAATTTTAATCATTTCGGTATGACTGGAATCTTTACTTTCATTTTATTCGGAGTTTTATCTAAGTGAATCTAGCAAATTCACAAACAATGGCTTCATTAAATAAACTTTTATTTTAAAAACACTTTTATTAAAACATTTTGTTGAATCCGCTAAAAAGTCCATCTATGATATGAACTATATTATTAGCTACTCAAACAGGCGACACATTAGAATCAAGTAATTCATTAAAGATAAATTATTGTACCAATGTAAGCCCAACTACTGTTCATTTTTTACTAAACGTGACGTTTTTTAAGAGCTTAAATAAATTAAAGTTAAACATCTACTATAAACCGAGATCTTTATTACAAACACGTTTTTATAAACATTTTATTTTAAAAATTTTTTTCTTAAATATAATTCCACGGGACATTCAATTCACTGGTACTGGTAATGGTGGGGGAACTAGTCGTGGTCCTTTTTCCTAGCTCCTGACGGCTACCTTGAGGTTGCCACCGCGTACTTATTAGATTGAGAATGAATGTTACCATCCATTTCCCGGGGCCAACGAGAAATCAAAAGTAACCAACCCAAGTGGGAATTGAACCCAGAACTTTCAGAACCGGGCACTCGACGTGGGGGGTGTGCCCACGTCCCAACGTGTTCGGCCATTCCGTCCTCGAAATTCAATTTAATTAATTAAGTATAAACGGTTTTTTTAAACCATAATCCTCGAATACGGGGACAGAATAGGGTGCTACAATTAGGGTTTCGAAAGATAGCTAAAATATTATGTTCATTTATTGATTAAATCTGAAGATCCTCAGAAGAAAAAAACTTATCAATCATAATAATTATTATTATATATTTATAATATTTTAATAAGGTGATTCAAAAAGATCTTAAAATACATCAAATAAGATAATTATTTCGATTGTTGGGAAAATAAAAAAATATTAACCATTATATGTAAATATAAGAATTTCCCACACAAAAATTAGGAATCTATAACAACAACTTGTTATTTTTTAAGATTTTAGTAAAATTTTTACTTTAGATATGATATAACACAGAATAAATGAATGAAATGGATAAGTTCAACAATGGGAATATATTTTCTGTAGTAATTTACATTATATTGAATTCTATCGTAACCAATGTATGCTACAATTAGCTATCAGGTTTTTAAAAAGAATCGAATTAAAATCTAATCGATAGAGAAATAGTAAACTTGTTAATAGTCTCGAAAATATTAATACATACAAATTTTTATACTTGGAAAGAATCTTGTAATAAACTTAGGATCGATGCTCACTATTATCGATTAAGTTTGAATCAGACGCTACAATACAGTGTTTGACCCGAAAGCTGTGTCAGAATCTATATTATATGATAAAGAGATCAGTGCCCACTGTTAAAACAACTTTTCAACCAATAAGCTTGAGAAGTTTGAGGAAATGTGTAGGCGAATATAATGAAGGTTTTCAATATTTTAAGTACCAGTAAAACACACTTATGGACCACCATTATGAAATTAACACATTTTTCTACGTTTAGATTGTAAGCATAGTGAGATAGGACAGGATAAGAAAGCACGAGAGAAAAATTTGTGTGTCACAGTTATCTTCATCACAGTTTAGTGTTGTAGTTTCAGTTCCGGGCGAAAATTGTGAAGCAGTTAACCCAGAAAGAGCAGCATAGTTTTAGCTATGTAATAAAGACCAAATAACACGAACTCTCGCAATTGAATTTTACATGTATCATAGACCCTTATCATACTGGTTGACATGTATACAGGATAATGTACTTGGGTGTGACCCTTGGCAAGCACTTAACAATATTACGCCACTGCCAGAAGAAGATTAAGCTGGTGAAGACCGAGTCTTATAGGATAAATCTGTTGACCTCACCAAATATATCCCTCTGCCTCAAATCATTAATTTATAAAAGCATTTTAGGACCTGCCCTTCTTCGTGGAGCGTCGATGTAATCAAATATGCCTCAACAGCAACTAAGCTTCGGCAGTTTCAGAAAGGAATGCTGAGACGTATTATGAGACATACAGTATTCAGAGGACAAAAAAAGACCAATTCCACAAAACATTTGAACTACCGAATTTAACAGACTTTATAACACGCAAATTTCTTTATAACTAATTTTTTTTTTTTTTTATAGCATGCTATGCGCGAATCACTCACATTTTAAGACACTAAAGGCCATAGAGGTGGCAAACGCTCACAAAAAGCCTCAGACTTGACTTGACCGAGGTCTACTAACTAACTTGACTGACACAAGACAACTCTAGTGAGCCCCAGCATTAGACTAACGACTCAGCATGTAACAATTTTTAAAACCTCTTAACTCCTTATAATTCCCTTAAAATGCATAGGACCAATACAATACAAGGAATCCCATCTCATAAAGAAACATATGAAAATCCCCACCTATCTTTGGGGATAAGAAAAAAAATTAATAAAAAAATAATAAAAATCACACTAGCGTCAAGTGGCATTAGATATACGATCCGACATTTAATTCATAAACGATAAACTAGATATTATGGATCTGTGTTTATCAGAAAAAAACGAACTGATAAAAAAATATTGTTGCATTCGAAACACTATCTCAAAAGATTTTTGTAAAAAAGAATTCTCTGAAACTACGATTACGATAAACATTAAATACCTTCTGAGTATATGGTAAAAACCTATATCGTATTATTGCACTTTATCGCTTGAAAAGTTTTGATTTCGAAATCTGAAACTAAATGGCAGGGTCATGACTCACAAAAAGAAATTGCAGGAAACTCGTGTTATTCAATATGACTGTCATACAATGAGTATTTAATTACAACGGTAACTCAATCTAGCATGTTAATTTTACTTAACTGATTAATATAACGCTAATCAGGTACGTAGTACATCATATCAACCAAAAAATATTGTATTGTCTGAAATAATAATTAAAATAATGGGAGGAATTTGCTGATATAAATAAAATTTTGTAAAAACATCCAATAGGCGTGCTTAAAGACAGAAGTGTAGCCTAATATCCGGAGCGGCTGTTTCAAATAAAGGTAATTAAACGACTGATTTCATGTACTGATATGTTCCGACTAATTCCAGACACTGTTATCCGCGATCTACCGCCACCGAGTACACGCTCCTAATCTCATTAATATGTCTAGATATGACTGTTTCAATATACTCAGGAATTTTTTTTTTTTTTTTTTGCCATGACTAAAGGCCTTTAAAAGGTTTTCATTATTTAAACATTTTAATAAAAAAATACTTTTAATAAATAAAATATTCGCTCCATATCTTTATCAAGCCATACTAAGATTTACTTTTACTTTATTTATTTAATGATTCTGGTATTGGTACAGTTAAGGTGGGGAGAGCTTATCCGAAAAGTGGGCTTATTTTTCCTTATTGCCGATTCCGAAAACTATACCTATGTTTTCCTTATTATAATGAAGTACAAAAGGGTATAAAAGAAATTTTATACTAGAGTCTAGAAGCCTGCGTATAAGCGCGGCGAATCGGCTACATTCTATTATATAATGTTATGCAGTTTATATTATCTATTATTAGTTTTTTTTTATCATAAATAATCCTGTAAATCGTTAAATATATTTTGAGTCTGCAGTAGCTTGTAAGTATTCCAAAAGTTCATAAGATTCTATTTCTATTTAGGTCTGGCAGCCTTATATACTTAAAAATATAAAATAAACATTAGGAAAAAAATATAGAACAACATGTTAGTGGAAATTCATAAAATAATGTGATACACTTTATTGAAATTCAAATTGAATATAAATGCGATTAGGTTAACGTAAGATATCGGAAAATATATTTTTTTATTCAAAAATCATTAAATTAATAAAAAAAATATCCCTGATTTATACATTAAATGAAAAATCAATATAGTTTTTATTCTATGAAAAAGAAAATAATAATAGCATATTAACAGTATAATTTAATCATTGAAGACTGATATTTTTTCTTAAAAAAAAGAAACTCTAACGTACTAAAAAAATAAAATTAACATTTTTAAAAGGAAAGCTGCCAGATAAAAATGAGATAAATTATCTAGAGTAAATCTAACTATGGGAGTAATTATATGCTGAAGAAGGGGACAAAACATCCCCGAAACGTCCAAATAAAATTGATATAGAAAGCATTATATGGGTGATATTTATTAAATTGAACCGATGAGCGATAAATCTAACAATTTAAAAAAAATCTATTTATTGAATAATAGCCACTGGTGGGCTATAAGTATTAGGGCTAAGAGTTCTCATTCAAACAATATATACAAATAATAGAGAAATAAATATAAATATAAAAAGTAAATAAATAATACTGATGAAGAAAGTAAATAAAAGAAAAAAAGTAAACAATGACATAAAATAGAAACTTATAAACACAATCATACCTATATACAATATATAAATTCGCCCAGGAATCTCCGAGCCAGGCTTTTCCTCCCACATGTGGAAGGCAAAGCAAGACTCCAGGAGATCCCAGTGCCACTTTTCCAGCCGCATCAGTAGTATTAGAAGCCAATGGAGACTGAAAGAGGGCACTAGAGCCACAGACGCTCGGGACATGAGTGGAGAAGCTGGCCATTGCCAGGACTCCAGAAGCATATTTACAAGAGATCTCTGGGCCACTGCCGTTTTAACCTTCGTGGAGGATTGTAGGGATGAAGGGATTGATAACGATTGAGCTAGAGGATTTGGATGATGGATAAGGTTTTGGTGAAAGTTTGACAATCTGGTTGAGATAATGTCGAGGACAAATGGGATGTTAAGATCATGGTGTAGGGTCTTGTTTGTGACATAATATGGGGCATTGACTATTGTTCTAAGTACTTTGGACTGGAAGGATTGGATGCGTTTGATATTCAAATGTTTAGCAAAGTCTAACAATTAGACTGCTATTCGATGGTGATTCTGATTCCCTACTTTCAAAGATTAAATCTATCGATGCATAAAATATCGATATATTTTTTCGATGTATCAAATTATTATTTCCAATTCAAGTTAATTTAATATTGCTTGGTATCCCATTTTTTTAAAAAATAGCAAAAAACTAAAGGCTTTAGTATTTTTTCTTATTTCAATAGCACCGACAGAGTTTGATAAGGCTGTTACAAATACTGGTAATAAAACACAAATTAAACTATATGATACAACATAAACGCATTATAAATATATTTTTTAAATATTGGATTTTAGGCCTGATATAATAAACTACTATTTCTCTTGACTGTGCTCATATAAAAATTAATGTAACGTGAGTCCTGGAATCTCCAAGGATGAAGAAACTTAAGACTTTAGCTTGGTGAGACACAAGTTTGGAGTATACCAGAAACTACACATATCTGGGTGTACCCTTTTCTTCTTCTGGGAAATTTGAGAGAGCCGCGGAGCATTTCTTACATAGATCATCTGTTGCAGCAACCACAGTGATGGCAATCCTAAGAAATGGAAAAAGCGACTCTTGGATGACAAAAACCAGCCTCTTTGACTCGATGGTCTCGTCAACACTGCTTTATGCTGCAGAGATCTGGGGGACGAGATACCTGGAGGTTTTGGGGAAGACGCAAGTTCGATTTATCAAATCATTGCTCCATTGGCCAAGAAATACACCGAACTATGTGGCTCGCCTTGAAAGTGGGAGATCTCCATTAAGTGTTGAAGTGTTGAAAAAAGTGATCAACTATTGGACAAAGCTAAGCTTAATGAGTGACGAAAGACTACCTAGACAATGCTTTAATAGGCTTAGAGCTCTAGACTCATCCATTGGAAAACCTGATCCAACTTATAACTGGGTTACCCAAGTAAAGATGATTGTGGCGGAACTTGGATGTCAGGGGCTGTTTTCTTGTGTTCTCTCTCAAGGTCTGATGAGATTCAAAGATGAAATCATGGAAAAAATATGAAACCATCACGCATCCAAGGACATCGACAGAGTGTTAAACTCTAAATCAAACCCAAGATATAGAAAAATCTGCTCCTTTAATGTTACCAGACCAGAGGATTATCTTCAGTTCAGGGCTCTGAATTTAAACAAATTAAGAGCCGTTAGTCGTCTCAGAGTAGCAAATAAAGATTTTATGAAAATATACTTAAAAGATGCTACTTTGACTATTAAATCCAGTGAGGTGTGTGGTGCATGCAACTGCCTTGTAACTGACCCGGTAACTCATTTTCTGATCCAATGTATCAAGTTCAACGAGCCGAGAAATAAGTACTTGAAGGCATTTATCACTGAATCCAGAGAAGATGCTAGTGTGGAGGAGATACTGAAAATAGACACTACGAAAAAAATAAACCAACTGTATCATATCATACAGTTCATTGAACTGTTAAGTGGTAAAGTAAATCATATAACGTATATTAATTCTTATTTATATTGTCATTTATCTTATACCTCTCGAATATTTAAAAAAATAAATAAATAAATAAAAAAATAATAATAATAAAAAATGTTTTACTAATTGTTACGTATATATGTATATATATTATTATATATATATATATATATATATATATATATATATTATATATATATATCGTTTACTAATCTGTTATTATATTAGTCATACTTAATGCTGTAGACATTGTTAATGTTATGTTTGAATGCAGTACTAGACTTAAGATCTAACATTGTTAAATATACCATTATATTTATTTGTATATTTCCTTAGACAAATAAAATAAACTATCTATCTATCTATCTATCTATCTAAGTTCTGGAATGGTACATGCATTTTTATTTAGTTTAAATGAATAGCATTCGGCATTTATAATTGTAAATAAAATCCATCACATACGTTAGCAAATTTATTTTCTTATCGCTCAATTTTTTTTGGCCCATCTATTTGTTTCGCTCCTCAAATTCTTTTCCCTCACAACATCTGGAGCCCGAGGCAAATGCCTATTTTAATTCCGTTCTATATCTGTTTTAAATCTGAGCGTACAAATATATGAGTCTAGTAAAACAATTTATAAGATATATTATAATAATCATATAACAAAATCAACAATGATCCAGGATAGGATACCATTCGCCTTGCAAGTTAAAAGAGAAAGACATACAAATGTTTAAAATTATTTTACCTCGCTATTATTAACTAATTTGACCTCACGAATACGACAAAAAATTTGCTCATCAGACCGAACTTCCAAAATAAAATAAAACTAGCAAAAACTTTAAACAAAGACAAAAGAACATTAGGTGTTTGACCTGAGCTGGGCAATGCTCATCATCATCAGTGACGATTGAGACGATGAGTCATTATTCGCTTTTAAAAAGTAAGAAACTTAGATCTCAGAGGGTTCTTCAAACGAAGCGCCAAGGCTGGATGAACTTACAGGAAAGGATGAATTTTCACACCGGTGGGAAGGACACCGTAACGATCTAGTGAAGTGGGTCATATTACCAAGGTGTGAAACTAACAAAACAACATTTAAAAAATAAATGAATAAAAAACCATTAAGGAACAGTTGTGATTTAAATTTAAACATTTAATTTTTTTAATTTAAAACAATTTCTATTTTTTTCTCACTATTCTTGTGAAAAACAATTAATAATATTAGCCTTTTAGGATAGTAATGGTCATAACAACAATTAGCCTTTTAGGCTATTAATAATAATCTTTTAGGCTATACGGGAATTTCCCGTGCCAAAGGGGGCTGAGGGCGGGGGATCATTGCCGGAGAAAACAATTTCAATTAAAAATTATTTCTTATCCATCTTCTGAAATTATTTTCACTATTTTTCTGTTATCTTGGCCGATGAAACATAGCGATATCGGTTTCCCAAAAATTTTATTTAAAAAATTGTAAAAGTAATAACCATCTTTTTTTTTTTAGGAAGATCTGGTTATAGGAGATAAAGCCTTAAGTTCTAAAATACGGAAAAGTATTTATTCAATTCATTCATATTAATGAACAAATAAATGAAAAAGATTTATCTAGAAATAGAAATAGAAATAGAAAAATCATCTTTATTCTGGGACTAGGTCCCTTTAGAATAACAGTATTGTTCATATATATTAACTACAAATCTGGTCAAAAGACTTATTACAATGAATAATGACAAAATACATGTAATACATTAAGTATTAATTAAGCTCTTAGGATAAATTAACGAGGACAGTTGGGTAATAGGGGTTCAGTACTACAATATTGGAGCTAAAATAATTGCATAATAATCACTGAATGAAATTATAAAGGAAAGTAAAATCTATTTTATAGGTAAAGCATTGTAGTGATGGAATATAAAAATTAAAAAAAATAATAATAACTGTTAATATGTAGGGAAAGAAATTGTAAAAACTAAAACAAAAAAATATATAAAAAAACAAATAATGATATACATATGTTCCCTAAGATATTTAAGTGATTATGCGTAAAGATTAGGAGAAGAGAAAATAAAATAAAGTATATATATACACATAGCGAGAAGTATGTTGAAGATAATTAGAAATAAAATACATTTCACTGAAATACATTCCATGAATAACAAATTAGAACTTAAGGAAAACAAATTTTATCTACTCACAATGCTTAGTGAGTGGTGATGAAAATTCACGTTCAACACAGAATAAAACAATAAAAAATAAGAGAAAAAAAATAATGTCTAAAGAAAATTAAATCCTTATAACATAGTATGTATTTAACCAGCGTCTGATTGGATTGTGAAGAGGAATTGGAATAAGAGGGTTTTAAAGGTGGATAAGGATGATGCATGGCGGATTTTTAGTGGGATGGAATTCCAGAATGCAGTGGAACGGACAACGAAGGAATGTTTAAATGATGCAGATCTGTGGAAAGGAGTGTAAAGGTCAGAAGGACGAGATCTTGTGGAGAGGGTGTGGATAGATGATTTGAATTGTAGGAGATTGTATGCGTAGGACGGACGATGACTATTGATTATTTGGTAAAGGAATGTGCCTAGGAAATATTGTCTTCGGAAGGAAGGGAAGAGCCATCCTAATTCAGCATAGTGGTGCGAAACACGGGAATACCTCAGGGCCCCTGTGACAAATCTTACGAAGGCATTCATAATTCTTTTCAGTCTCTCCCCGAGTTCTGCCGAGAGGCCACCGTACACCACGCAGCCGTAATCAAGGTGGGGGAAGATGAGGGAAGTTACTAGGAGTCTACGTGTGGAGATGGGTAGGAGATGGCGGAAGCGATGGAATAGTTTCAAGGTACCAATTGACTGTCGGGTAATGTGAGCAATATGGTGTTTCCAGGATAGGGTTTGGTCTATGAAAATGCCTAGGTTTTTTACTGAGGAGGTGAAGGTAATGGGATGGTCATTTAGGTACAGTATAGGTATGTTGGTATTGGCTCTGAGAAGGGGTTTGGAACCAATGACAATGGCTTGAGTTTTTGCAGCGTTTAACCTTAACCCATTTAAGTTTGCCCAGGCACTGATCCGATTCAAGTCTTCTTGAATTTTGGCAAACGCTTCATGCAACTCTGAGGGATGGAAGGAAAGGTAGATTTGGGAGTCATCGGCGTAAAGGTGATGGGAGCAGTGAAGGATTGAATTATGGATGTCATTGATATAAGAACTAAAAAGGAGGGGAGATATGCTAGAGCCCTGGGCCACTCCTGCGGACAAAGTAAGATAGGAAGACAAGGGTTGATTAGGAATAGCGACAGCTTGTGAGCGTTGGGAAAGGAATGATTGAAACCATAGGATAGAACTATGGGAAAAGGATAATGATTTTAATTTGGAAAAGAGAATGGAGTGGTTGATGGAATCAAAGGCTTTGGAAAAGTCAATGAGTATAAGGACGGTTAGTTTTTTGTCATCAATGGCGGACTGAACATCATTAATGATTTTGATTAGGGCGGATTGTGTGGAATAACCTGGTCGGAAACCAGATTGGTAAAGGTCAAGTTGATTGGACTGTTCAAGGAAGGTGGAAACTTGGGATTGCACAATTCTCTCCAGGGGTTTGGAAAGGTTAGAAAGGATTGAGATTGGCCGGAAATCTTCAGGGGAAGACGGATTAGAATTTTTATTTAAAGGACGGACTGTGGCTTTTTTCCACAAGGAAGGGAATACTGAATTTTGAAGGGAAAAATTGTAGATGAAAAGGAGTACCGGAAGGATTTCAGGGAGGCATAATTTAATTAATTTGACGGGAATGCCATCTGGACCAATAGAATTAGAGTGTGATTTCATCACGGCGGATATGAGGTCTGTGGGAGAAATATCTGAAAAATAAAAATCGGCGTCATTGAAAGATGTTCCAGGAGGAAAGAAGGAAGGGAGAAATGAAGGAGTTGAAGAGGAAGCAGATATAAAATAAGAATTTAAGTCATTTGATGAAACTGGGGGCACTGCAGAGGGAGGAGATCTGGTAGGATCACAAAGAGAGAGTTTACGAAGGAGTAGCCATTTGGATTTGGAATCAGGAGCTGAGGAAAGGGCTTCATGGAAATAGGTAGATTTGGCTCGTCGGATTGTGGATTGTGTCAGGTTGCGGAGCGCCCTGAACGCGTGATAGTCGTCAGGCAATCTAGTGCGTCTAAAGCGTCTCCGGGCTGCATCACGCCTCTTCTGAAGATCCTTAATTTTCTGACACATCCAGGGAGCAGGAAGGCGACGAAAGGTGGAGGTTTTGAGAGGGGCATGGTCATCAAGGATATTAATAAGATTGGAGGTGAGAATGTCAACCATGGAATCAATTGAGGTACAGGAATATATTATATTCCAATCTAGGGATTCTAGGGAAGGGAAGATTTTTTCCCGAGTAAGGCCATTGAGGTTCCGGAAAGTTACCGTTCTCGGTAGGATCGGAGGGGTTTGGATATTATAGGATATTTGGATTAGGTCATGCGACGATAAAAAAGAAACTGGTAATTGGGAAGAGGAAAGGAGGTTTTGAGCGGAATCAATAATGTACAGGTCCAACCAAGTGTCCAACCTTATCTACACTAGAATATTTATATAAAAATTAGCTAAATCAAAAAAAAATATATATATATATATATATATATATATATATATATATATATTAAGTAAAAGAAAAATCTTCCACTGACAGGTGGATATAGTATCAGAAAAAAATTATTTCAACTCAATCCCGGGATTGTATATAAAGACTTGTGAGAACACTGGGAAATATATAAAATTATTTTATAATATAACATTCTGACATTTTGACTATGGTTATAGAGAGGTAAAACATTAATACTATGTGTACAAAAAACAAAACAGAAGCAATATAACAACTAAATAATAATCAGAAATTATATACAATAAAAAAACTTAAAGATAAGTAAATTAAAAAAAAAACACATATATACCTAACTTAAATTGATATTTGAATGATATATTACATATATTACAAGTTTATTTATTTAACCATTTAAGTGTTTCCGCCACTAGGGTCATTTACACTGTAGTCTAATTCATTGATTCTCTATATTTTTTCGTATATGTTAATCGCTTACATGATAAAAAAAATAGTTATTGGATTTTCTTGAGTGACGTGCCGTGTAAAAAATTTGTGATTATGTTTTACTTTCCTTAATTTTTTTGAATATGAATAGAAAATTATCAATTTTTGAATCTCTGTAAATTTTAAAAGAATATCTATATTATAATGTGTTATTTAAATTATAACTTATTTGTGCCTAAAATTCAGTTAATTTGATAAACCAGAGTACAGGAACATGGGTGTAAGAGTTAGCTGCTCATTCCATAGGAGCAACTAAACCATAAATATAAATTATAAATAAATTTCTTATGAATGTTTTATGGCCTGAATAATAAAAATATTTATTGCACTTTATTCTAGATTTTGCTTCAAATTCCATATGTGATCAAATATGAATGTGTTCCAAAAAATTGTAATTGTATAGATAATACTAGTTTTCATTTGAAGATTTTTTTGTTTAATTGATTTATATATATTTTTTATAAAGTTAATGGAGGTTTATACTTGAATTTTAGAATTAAATTTTTTTTTTTTTTTATATCTCTGTCCATCACATAAATGGCCAAATTGGTAATCAAATTCATTCGATTAGATTGGTTATTTTATGTTTTTTAGCACTCAAGGAAATTGTATACCGTAGCCTGAATGTTTTCATTCTGTTCCTTTTTTAAAGAATTTTAGTGATCTTGTTTTTGTGGGGTTTTTTTCAACATTACTTCAAGTTTGGATTTAAGACTTTGTTTTAAATTTCAATTAGCATCAACAGACAGCAGCAAGAGTCTCTTTCGTCAAGGATAACAGTTTTTTTGACGTGTAGCTCTTATTTCGTTCTTCTGTCAAACAACAAGTCAAGGTGATGTATTATGTCTCTTTCCTGGATTTGTAAGCAGTCAAGGTGACAGCAGATAAGACTTGTCAAATAAAAAATGTCATTTTTCACTCGTCCTACTCTTATACAAAGCAGTGTTGTTAAGAGTTCAATGGCAAGTATATTATTAAACTACTTTATTTATTAAGATTTCATCAATACATTATTAGTTTTTTTCAATAACCACGTATTCTTCCTCAAATCTATTTTATTAATAAAACATCTTTTATTCGTTTTAACATTAGTTTTATTTAATCCATTTTATTATACGAGCCTTTCAGTTGACAGAATGACTAACTCCAATTTTAAAATTTTTGAGTTCAGTCATTTTAGTGATATTTCTAGTTGGAAAATTTATAATTTCTGTACAGTTAGTGAGTAAGTTGATTCCAGAGGTGGTGGTTTCAGTGTTAATATATAGAACTGTTAATAAAGATATACATTTTCTCACTAGAAATATCACTGAAATTAAAAATCGAAAATGGTAAAATTAGAGTTAGGTATTATGCCAACTGAAAGGCTCATATAACGTTTCGGTATTTATTGTCATTTCAAAATATTCTAAAAAACAGTTGGCATAAAATCATTTATAGTTATAATAGTAAATTTAATAGTAAAAATAATATTAACACTCAACTCAATTTTATACTGTAGGCTAGACTGATCCATTGAAAACTATTAAAACGCCCTACATTATGATTTATTTTGTTTACTAGTCTTAAAAGTTCTGCAGAATTTATATTTTGTTAGATTGATCGGATTAAAAATTTATTGTATATACAAAATTTGCCGTAATTGTTATTGCTTCTTGTATATTTCTCAGTAATATATTTTTCTCTGTGTATATACTCTTTACATCTTCAAAAGAAAACTTATGTTGTTTTTCTAAACAGTGTTGTGGCACTGCCAATTTTTATTGTATTTACGGTTATTATTATTTTTGTAATAATGTTCATGCTGGTTTATTCGATCTTTAATATATTGCGGCGTTTGAAGAATTTGGCACCCTGGACTGCTGTACAAACTCCGAAAATTCCTACCATCTACATACTTCCTCATTATCCGTTCCTACCTTACTGATAGAGATTTTAAAGTAAATCACGGCAATGCCTATACATCCCGCTGTCCTCAGTCTGCAGGTGTTCCTCAAGGATTATTCTAGGTCCTATCCTTTACACAGTATATACAGCTGATATCACAAACCATCCCAACACTGTCATCACCACTTATGCCGATGATACATGTATCCTATCAGTTAATAACTACCCATCAATTGCATCTTAACCTCTTCAATCACGCATCACAAACCTTGAAGAATGGTGTCAAAACTGGAAAATTAAAATAAATCTCATCAAATTACCTTTACCCTTCTTCGTAAACCAATGAATTCGTGTCCTTCAGTACCCTTTAACAATACCTCGCTTATTCCTGTTGAACGAATCCGTTACCTAGGACTACACTTGGACAAAAGTCTAACTTGGAATCCCCATACCAGACTGAAACGACAAGAAACCGCTCGACGTTTCCGACTACTTCAACACTTACTAGACAAACGCTCTAACCTTCCAATTAATTACAAAAGACTCATTTACATGAATATAATAAGGCCTATTTGGATTTACGGAGTTGAGCTATGGGGCTCCACAAAACCTTTAAATTCCTGTCGTATTGAATCCTT
Source organism: Nezara viridula (assembly GCA_928085145.1). Classification (NCBI taxonomy): domain Eukaryota; kingdom Metazoa; phylum Arthropoda; class Insecta; order Hemiptera; family Pentatomidae; genus Nezara; species Nezara viridula. The sequence continues at coordinate 102,139,409 of OV725077.1, forward strand.
ACAATCCAAAACCATTCCTAAAATCCTCAATGCTACTTTTTACAAATAAAATCATCCACAACGACCTTAATGTTTCTTATGTTTCAGATATGGCCCAATCCAGATATCTGTCCAACCATAATATATTTCATAAACATCACAAACCTCTTGTTACTAAACTCGCTTCCTCATCAATTTCTGATAACCCTTCGAGGCGTCTGAAATGAAGATGGCCCCGTGATCTCCTAATGTAGACATATTATTAGAGCGCTATAAGTGGGTAGTTTCTCAACATGTGTTTTAAGTCATTATATTCATGTACGAAATTTACTAGATGTATTTTGTTTATACAGTTGTAAATAACATAATAAATAATAATAAAAAAAAATATATTGCCCACTTTCTCCATTTTATAAATATACATATATATTCGGGAGTAGTGCAAACAGTTAATCTCCTGCATTTTTATTTTTAGTAATTTTATCTTCCATATTATTTAACAAATTCGTTAATTTATTTGTAGCTTTATATCCGAAACTATATTCAGGTACATAGTAATTTTTAAATTTTCTTTTTAGAACGTCTAGATAATTTATTTATATATGATCATTTTTTGTATTTTATATTATTTCAGACTTTAATATTTCTAATTCAGTTCCTTCTACCCTATTGAAACTTTTTTATCATGAGAGGCCGCAGTAATGTTAGGCAGTACTAATGGAGGCTGAGACAATTCAACAATGCAAAGTTTGTATTGTGCTTGTATTTTGAGTTATCCAACTGATGTAATTGAAAATTAAGAGCGTTTAAAGTAATGTTTTGTCGACCATTTTGGATTTTAATACAATTTTCAAACATTACAGAAGGCTCCAAGGCTAACATTAATTAGTGTACCCTAAGGTACACTCATACCAAATTTGGTGCTTTTATCATTGATGTAACGGTAATCGTTAAATGTAGCCCTAAGCCACCTGATTATATAGCCTAAAAGGCGAGGAAGGGGAGAACGAGAAAACAAAAAGATTAGATTATCTGTCTAAAGCGAGTGTTTTGTTAATATCGGAATTCTAAAACTGATAGAGAGCAGTACACGAGCAATGTAAAATTAAGCAGATCTAGTATGAAAGGCATTCTCCATCAGATGAAAAAGCACTTACGATACTCGTAATTGTGGCATCCTTTCATATCTCTTATCTGGAAAATCCCTGATCACATCAATTCGGATAAACGAGGTTGCAATTATATGTCATTTGGGTAAGTGACACTCGTGAAAACTGTAGATAGTATATTCAACATGTTGGTTCAGCCTAATCGTTGATTTACACCATCATTATTATTCAAAATTCAGCATAAAGAAAGTGATCAATTATTAATCAAAACACTGTAAAATTATTAAATCAATTTAAAACTCCATGATAACTTGAACGCCTGTGATACAGTCCGCCAATCGAGCCCAGGTTGGCCAATATGAGGACGTTAAACCCGGCAACAAACAAAAAGAAAGCAGTTATTTCGTCAAGCAATAAGATTCGAAGTATGATTTGTTGCCAAGGCAAAAGCCAAACATTTGTGACAAGCACATATAATTATTGGCTAAATGGATGCTGACGTGCCATTAAGTTCGAGGCTATAAACGCTCTAATGACGGTTATGAAGGAGTTAAAACGATTCAAACCGCGTGAGAATAGTCAAGGTTATTTGAAAAGTACTCTCGTTGTGTTTTAATTTATCATCTTCTGGTTTCGTTAAATAAATCAGAGTTTTTAGGTCTAGATTGTTTCATGCGTTATCTAGCGTATTGTTTATTTTATTTATTTGTTGTTACATTCCGCATCTGCCCGATCGGGTCATTAGCGGCTTAAGATGTAATCAAATTAGGTGTACAAATTTAATGTCTTTTATAAATTCAAACACTTTTTGTATCTTTTCTTCGTCATCTGAAAGTGCTTCAGATATGTTGGAAGGTATATTATGTTTTGTTCTGGTGTCAGAGTATAGTCTGCAAGTTGTTACAATGTGTTTCAGTGTAAGTAGCCTCTCATTAGGTAGCCATGGGTAAAGGCTGGATGTCCAATTCTAAGCCGAGTTAAAATTGTTTCTTCTTTTCTGTCCTTTCTGAAAGAGGTCGTCCACGGTTTGGTATCTTTTTTTATTTCTTGCAATTTATTCGTAGATTGGTTCCACTTGAATTGCCATTTTTCATTTAGGATTTTTTTGCACGCCGATCTCCAGTCAGCAGTGGTCGTTAAATTGATCATTGTGGTTCCATTAGTTTTTCTTCTTGCCAGATTCGCAGCTCTGTCTGCAGCTTCGTTCCCAGATATGCCACAATGTGAGGGTGCCCATGCGAGGACGATGTCTCTGTCCGACGACTCCTTCATTTCCCAGAGGCAGTTTTTGATTGTCGGCTTTCCCTTCGGCAATGGCCATTAATGAGCTTATAGAATATTGTTTGTCACACGGACTTTAGCCACATACGCTCATATCAATAATACAGCTAAGCATCATATTCTATATTTCACTAAATTCGAATATTAATTTCAAAACATTAGTTGGGCCCTCTTTAAAATCGTTTCTGGGTTGACTTGTCTCTATCAGATAGGCGTTACTTCTAACTGATAAACATTACGATACAGATAACGTAAGATAAAAGTTGACTTTTAATTTAACGATGACTTCTTTTGAATTGTATTCTTAGTGCTACTATTCATTAGTGACGCTGTAGGTGTGAATTGTGTGGTGATCAGTGCTGCGATGCTCTGCCTCTGAATGTGTGGAGGGCTGTATGTCAACAATACACAACTGACGATAATAATCAACTAAAGTTGTCTATGTTAGTGGCAAAAAGATAATTAAATTCATGTTTTTTTCATGCATAAAAATAAAAGAAACCAATTATACTTACATAATAGATTTTTTATAAGTCTGCAAAAAGGTAAAAAAAAAATACACAAATCGAAACCCGGTACACCTACGTCATCTAAATTGTAAGTTCGAGAACCTTACACCTCAACAATAATCTAACGCCTAGGCAATATTTGGTTTTCTTACAGGAAAATATATCTAAAATATAATAATTTTTGCATCCCCAGGAATCTGCATCTGCAGGAAATCTTTGTATTCGTGCAGGAGGTTACAAAAAAGTTTTGTACTCAGATCGCAAATTTCCGAATATAGATATTGTACATATCGAAATTTATCTCAAACAGCCCTATTCGTAATTGCCATAACTAGGCAAAGGATAGGACGCACAAACTTTACCCATTCTTATGTCATAACCAGTCATAACAGCCTGCTCCAAAATAACAACACTGCAACAGTATTCCACAGTCAGCCGAAATCTCCAAGATTGGCCTTATTATATATCAATTCTAACTAAATTTTGACTCATACTGAAATTATCAGTTGTTTTAAATAATGATGAAATTACAAATTTTTTATTTTTTTTTTCATAATAATTCGTTATTGAAATGAAAATTATATAGGCATTAATAATAATTATATTCCTCTAAGCTCTAAATAAAAACAACATCATATCGATTTTTTTTAAATATTTAATTTATTGACAGATAGTAAATGAAATAATAAATATGTTTTAATTGGCAAAGAATCGTATCATCGGTTGTCGGCGGTGGAAGCTGATTGTTCGAAATGAACTTCATTTAGATTATTCAACTATATTTATTTGTAACTATTATATTATATGTAACCAAATGTTTGATTTTGAAGTTTCATTTACAACCATAGGATTCAGAAACACAATATATACTAATTCTTAAAGATATTCCATTAATTGATAGCTAATGCCAATTTGGCAAAACTCACTTTACGAATAATTTAATATGTAAAATCTACATAATTATTACCAGGTTGCAAAAATTAAACCTACAAAAAGCAAAAGTTATTATCGGTGCAACATATTCTTGTGTTATTTCATTTTGATTTATATTAAATATCAGACATACATAAAAATAATCACTGATATATTATATTTCTGGTTTGCAAAATCAACTTATGTATCCACGAAGCAGATCTAAACCATAGATGACCTAAGATTTTGCCATGAAATGACCAGTCTTGTACCTCATGCGATTGCATTAACGTTGCAATCATTACAGGCAATAGGGACTGACGATTCCACAGATGTAACCCATTATCCAGCTATCTTGCGTTCCAAGGAGGATATTCCCATTTGAACTGGGATGTTAATAGACCCTTATGCTCGAGGTTTGCTAAAGGATGTTCCAAAGGATTCACTATCGTAAGTGATTACGAAGAATGTTTTTTTCTATTTATAGTATCCTTTGGTCAGTTATTTTTTTTTTTTTTTTTCTAACTCCCATCTCAACATTTTTAGGATTCATCACTTTGAAAGGTCAAGGAGATGTTGATAAATGGTACATACCACATTTGTAAGCTTAGTTTAATGAACTTTGTGAAACTTTCTCAAGACAATCAGATGGAGAAGTGAGTTGTTACAAAGTTTAATTAGATTTTAAAAAATATTTATTATTAAATTTTCAAACTGAATTAACAACTCTCCAAATGAAATAAGTGTTTCAAAACAGCTTAAGGGATATTAAAACCAAGTGGCACACCTTTTACAGAGCATGAATTGTTTTCAAGGTGACGATAAAGAAACTTCCTTATCCCCCCAATAATCAAGGTAATGAATGAGTAAGCTATAGTAAAAACTTATTTTAAAGCCTAAATGGCAAGTTAGCTTAAGCTATTCAATTTATAAATGAATAAAATCGAATTATATGATTCGAAAAACTGAAATCTTATGCTTTTAAAAAATAAATCATGATTATAAAAAAAAATAAATCATATGATAATAACAAATAAAATAAAATTATTATAAAAAATAAAACCACATAATTGTAAAAAATAAAATCATATTTTTATAAAAATAAAACAATATCAATATGATAATGCAGTCTTTTATTTCATTTATGTTTCATAATTGTGTTATCTTATGTAAAATGGAAGTTGGAAAAGCTCAAATTTCTTAATCTATCAAAGAATAAGTAAACATAATTCTGGGAAGGGGATCATTGTATATATGAATAATATTGTCTGAATTTGCAAAAGACTTAGCCAGAATCCACATGGGACAAGGAAACTTACACCCTTTAGTCATACAGTTATTTCTATTCGCAGACGATATCGTTCTTATTGCCAAATCCTCATAGCGACTTTGACAGGCAGTAACGGAGTGGAATGAGAAACTGAAGAGAAATATAATGACAATTAATTCCTAAAAAAGCGAAATCATCCAAGTTGGTAGATCACCAAAGAAATCCAATCAAAAGTAGGAAAGTGTGACCGTTGGAAAAAAGATCACGAGGACCTCCTAGAACCTCCAATTTCATCCTCTTAGATCGAATAGGTAGACGCAAAAGGAAGGCATTGAAGAAATGAGAAACCTTGCCGGATGCAGAAACACATGACACCGGTGTACAGTGTAACCAAGTAGTGAAGTTAATAGACAAAGAACGTTAACCACTAGTTATTTTCAAATAGACATTTTTATTAATTGATTTCATCTCAAAACAAGATAACAATAGTATAATAATGTATACTATACATCTTTAATTTCTATGATAATTGTAATAATTATAGAATTAATATAGGAGGTAATAATATTAGTAATAACAATATTATAAAATATAATATAAATGTAATGTAAAATGTAATATAACTGTAACATATAATGTAGTAATAGTATACTAGTAAATTATACTTATAGTAATATTGCCATAGAATAATAATATTTTATCATTTTCTATGAAATTATTAAATAATTTCTTTATTCAGAGTCTGAATCGTTTGTGGATTCGTCAGAATGCAAACTTATATCGAAACAAATGTCTATTTGATTATTAATGTCATCCTCTATTATATATCCATTAATATCGGGACTGATTTTGCTTGGCTATTTCAAACTCTTTCTCCATAAAGTAGGCTCTGGGTCAGAGGTCAGAAGAAGCATTGTCCTAATATCATTATTTGGGTTGACTTGCGAATTTTTTCGACCATTATTTTCACGGATACGCCAAATATCCTTGCTCCTACACTCCAATGCTTCTTCTCACATTTGACCTATGGGAATTATGAATGATGAAATCACGTCGGGACCATGAATTAACAATGGTATTCGATGATTTCGAAATCGTTTAAAATTATAATTACTAGGGAAAGTATTTGGATGAATGCTGTTAATAGTTGAACGCAATATATTATATTTTCTAAAACTAAGACCTAAATCCAAATATAAAGCTAACGCTTGAATAGGAGGTAAAGATGGTTGATTTCTTGAGGTGTTGGGCCATCGTGATAAATTAGCATTGAAAGGTATCTCCCCTGAACTCCGGTTTTGTATAAGATCAGCAACCCTGCGTTTTTTCGATTTCTCACACCACGCTGCAAACTCTCTCTTAAGTCTGCCTGAAGGTAAGCCGAAAGGACTATCAGGACGTAAATTGCTCTTTTCTTGATAATATTTTGTAACTATTTCTTCTAAATTGATATCTTGTTCCAACCAGACATTATATAAGGTTAAGAATGTTTTTTCTATGCGGTAAACATGTTCAAACTTTTTTGACATATTAAATGAGAGTAAACTGGCAGTCTTTCTAATACTACTCAATATTTCTTTAAGAGCATCGTGCAGATCTAATTTACTCAGTATTTGCTCAAAGGTTGATTTCGTTTTCTTGGATTTATCCACATTTTTCCAAATTTCGAAGAAAAAAATGTATTATGAAAATAAAAAATAAAAATCGTTGGAATAGGCAAATTTCGGCAAATTAAATTGCCCTCAGTACATTATACTTGAGGTTAACTTTATTCTTTAAAAAAACATGGAGAGATGTTTTGAAAAGTTTTTTGTATGGTCCTTCAAAATTGCAAAATAAATGTCAAAGATCAACGAAGAATAAAACAGGATGAATCCTAAGAGAGTACTTACCCATAATCAATTAAATTAGAAAAAAAAAAAGGAATAGTTTTGACGTTATTTCTTTCGAATTACTTGATAAAAACACTGTTCTATCTTCAACGAGAGAATTTTAAACTGATTGTAGATATGAGACAGGTTTTGAAGACATTGCCTTACTTACAATACTTCTAATATGTTTGTTGATCAAAATAAAAATAATATTTATTGGTTTTATACGATTTTAATTCCCTGAATAGTTTCTCAACAAATAAAAAATTAAATATAAGAAAATAAAAATTCAGGTTTTTGTCCATTGGACGTTACACTGTGCGGTGGTTAGAAGCATTTGAAAGGCAAATAGGTAGAAGAAAAAGCAATAAGAATTCTGGAAAGAAATTCATGCAATCCTTCATTAAACGGAGTACAAGTAAAGATTACCGAATAATTGTCCGTGCAAAGTATAATATTGCTTTGTTAGCAGTTCATTTTCTTCTTAGTACGACATCCAAATTTAAACTAATTAGTCGGTAGTTTTGTTTCATATATATAAGGAAAGTTCTTTCTCTGGAAAAACAAAAGATCATTGACATTATTTCGATGTCAATTATAATAATAAACTAAGCAATCGTTCCAATAAGTTCTATGATAAAGTAATACGAATAAAATATTATACCACATCGAGAGATATTTTGGACAAAAGATGAATTACTAATGACGATTTTCATTCCAATTCAAATTATATTATGAGACTTTAAATTACTTTGAATCGGATATAAGAAAAAAATCTTAAATACAGACATAGTATGAATATTTTTTAGCAAGAGAATCTAAGAAAGCAACATATTTACCAGAAAAAAGAAAATTGTTCGTGGAGACCATTCCTTAAATAAACAACTTAGTCAGCAATTCACAGATTTTTTTCTGTGTAAACTTACTTTAAGAAATAATTAATTCAGAAGGAAAAAATACAATTTAAGAAGATTATTAGATTGGCCGATCTAAAAATATTTGGGAAATGCCGAAAAATAATAATGAGCATTATTTGTTAAATCGTTTCTTTAACTTGCTCAAGCTAGATGATGGAGAAGTAAGGAAGAAGAACACATTTAATTGGGCAGCCAACATTAAGATTTAAGAACTTCGTTGCGGCAATTTTACATCGTACAGAGTTGAACAGAACTCAACCATCAAATTACTATCGCAGAAGCCATACGGTCGTTACAGTTTGAAATCCGCTTATCCACTTATGTTGTGATAGTCCTCTTTATAGTTGACCCATATTCTTTTGATGGATAGTTTTGTTCCTTATCTTCTTTTTTCCTCTTAGGATTTCGATATTTTTAAAACCGCTATTAGGAGTCTCCAGTAACTTATTTAAAGATCATCTATGGTTAGTCCAAAGCAGGGGTTCTCCAAACTACCCGAAAGGCCCGAAAGCAACTTAAATCCGGCCAGCGAAAATTTCTTTGATGATGTGGTAAAAATTTAAAACTTATTAAAGAATATTAAATTTAGCAATGACTCACACACAAAAAGATCATTTTAGAACTGAAGTGCAAAGTTTGCTGAGTATTAAATCATTAATTAAAAAAATAAAAATAAAATCTGATCGAAATGTTTATCTGGAATTTTTAGAAAATCATTTGATGATTTTCATTAAGAGGGATTTTAACTTTTGATCATAAGTGATAATGATCAGGATATGATTTTTACAATTTAACAAAACTTTTACAATTTTTAGGTTACTCAGTGTAGTAGAGTAACCTTGTACATCACAAATTGTATCGAATGGGGGAAAAGGTTTCTTTTTGAAACCCTAAAATTTTCAAGTTTTGAAAATCGAATTTACAATTTTTGATGCGCTTGATGTAAATATTTGTTAAATAATATTTTTAGCACTTTCCTAACTATAATAGGTAAGGAAAGTATTGGCATCAGGTCAAATTTCCGATATGCGGTTTTCTACGGATCTATACGTTTCAGAGCCCTCTGAGTTCGAAAAAAAAAGACATTTTTAGGCGATTGGTCTGTCTGTCTGTGCCAAGATTTTCTCGGGAACTAGTGTACCGATTTTGTTGCTTCTTTTTTTTATTTTGTCGGGATTTGACTACTGATGCTTGTGACAAAAATTGGGTGCTTAATGCGCAATAGCTGCTGGGCAAAAATGCAAAACATTTTTTTCCATAGACTGTAGCGCGAAAACGGCTCTAACGATTTTGATGAAACTTTTCTACAATGTTCTAATAATTGTCCTTTCAATTTTCGTACGTGGGATGAATTCCCGAGAAATTTAGGAAAAAAAGTTATAAAGAAAAGAAAAATGTTTTGGGGCCGAACTCGCTAAGTACGTATTCTATGGTAAAATCAAAAATTTTGAAAGATAATTATATTAACAAAAAAAAAACCTCATCGGAATCTAACCAGTATTAGCGATGATACAGCTTATTGTAGTTTCTACACATGTTTTAATCTATTACTTTCCTACCTATTATACTAGGTAAGAAAAGTATTGCGATCGGGTCAAATTTTCGATATACGGTTTCCGGCGGATCTATACGTTTCAGAGCCCCCTGAGTTCGAAAAATATATTTTTAGCCATTGGTCTGTCTGTCTTTCTGTGGTAAGATTTTCTCGGATACTAATGAATTTTGTTTTTCAAAGTTAATGCAATCCCCTACAAAACTATATAAATATCGTTCATTTCGGACAACTATTAACGAAGTTATAGCTGTTCAATTCCCAATGTAAGACTACGGGTTTATATCCTGGTGTCAGAAATGGTTGAATGAGAGAAAAAAGATAACTAAGTGAAAGTAAGAAAATCTTTTGCCCACATTACACAAGCTTCACTATTTTTTCTACTTTTAACAGAAATTATTTTTTGACAAAATTAGCCTATGACAAAAGTTTTTGATCAGCAATATTAGAGGGTATTGAAGATATAAAAACAATTGAGGTCGAAAACTTTGATTTTGCGTCACAGTCACATCCTATACAAGGAAAAAAATAGAAACCTTCTACCCCCATTCGATGCAACTTAGACCCCCTTTTCATGGCAAGGTTACTGGGATAGTGACTCGCGAGACTTGGGTGGAAGTCTCAATGCAACCCGTGGAACTTTGTCGAGGTCTCAATGTTGCCCGCTGGTTTAAACTTTGGAGACTCCTGTTCCAACCATCACTGAGCCGACAGAGGGATTATGTAATCATACAAATTACCATTTGGAAATACTAACAGGTTTACATTTTCCCATTACCTGACTGATCACTATCTGTATTTTCTTATTTGCAATTCCAATCTTGCAATGAACAGCAATATAATCGGAGGAGTACTCACATGCTCTACTTTACATAAGACGCTGAAGCAATAAAGTATGGTTTAAGCAGTTCTTGGGGTCGTTTCTTATCTTATGCAAAATTTTACGAGGACTGGGATATAATTAAAAACGTGGATCTGACATCGCTGTCTTTCAAAAATATATATATATATATATATCAAGTGTGGAATCAAATTACTGGATACTTTAAATTGGAAAAGTACATAATATTGGTTTTTTGTTTGTTTTTTCAACCAAGGAAATGTCAATATGAAGGCCAAAAGATTGAAAGGTTTTCCAGCATTGAACACGATTTTAGTATTTAATTGTAGAGAAAATTATTGTATAAGATTTGATGAAATTGAAATATGATATGGAAGTATCTAGGTACCAACCCGCAAACTCAATGTATAATGTAGTTTTTAGGAGAATTTCATAAAAAGCTCGTTAAAGGAAGAAAATATTTCTGTTATGTAAAATGGATTTGACTGATATGCTAACCACTTTCTGTGCCCCGGAGGTAAACATCACCATGTCCGTTTTTGTTCAGAGAAGCCAATGATCCATAATTTTGAGCTATTGACATTTGTTTCTTTGTTACAGATCTGTACTACGTAGATAAAGGACAGCAAGAAAATCTTTTTATTTGTTCAGGGAGTCAATTTTTGCATAATTTCGAGCTGTTTTTAATGAAAAACTAGAGCTCATTTATTTTACCTCCAGGGCACAGATTTGATCCTGGATGTCTAAAACTTAAAACGTGATTTGAAAATTTCTTTTCTCAACAAAAATGTAAGTTCTAAGTTCTATGTCCTTTTTAAGTTCGGCGGTAAGGAATCAAAAGACATTACTTAGAAATAAAATTTTCAAATCACTTCCTTCTGAATTTGCCTGGATACATCCATGTATAAAGTATTAAAAATTAAACATAGATGCAAATTTTAAATTCTTTATATTTGATTGAAAATAAATTTCACACTTAAACTGATAATCCTTAGTCAAGGCTTCCTATACCTCACACAAGGTTAGATTTAGAACGGCGTCCCACCTTCTAAAGATATTGAATCGCGAGATTAAAAAAAAACTAAAGATCTCGAGAAAATCAACTTGAGTGGAATTTAGTATTTTATCCGTTTACCCTCCCTCAATTGTTGTTAGCTGCAGTTGAAAATTAAAGTGAATAAATATCTACCTGCATAATATTGAGTTAAAATCTCGTTCATTGCGATTTATTTAGTCATTTATTCAACATCCAATCCATCTTATTGCAACTGCTATCAGAAATTACTTACGCTCAAGCGAGCAGCGGGAAAGATATGTAAATCAATATCAAATTTACATACACCTGTCGGAGTTCGGAACGATTTGGACCACCCAAATCGCAGGGTGTTACACACAACATTTCTAGCATAATACATATTGCTATAGGCTGGTGATAATGATTGGCTTGGCCATTTAAGATTTATTAGCTTTGTGGTTAATATATAATTAAATAAATTTAATTACAGATTACAAATAGTGACATTATTTATAACGATTCAAACATTAATTGCTGATTTCGTTCATACTTCTAACACCGGGAAAAAAAAAACATTTAAATATTTTAACTATGGTTGGACAAGAGTATAGAAGAATAGAATAAAATAGAAGAATCAACTTTATTCTGGGACAAAGTCCCTTAAGAATAACAATATTTATCATAAAAATTAGCATTGCATCTGGCCAAAATACCTATTACAATAAAAGAAAAAAATAAGCAATAAGGCTTAAATACTGAAAAATAGTTGTTACAAACAACAAATGAAATAACTAAATTAAATTGGATAAGAACCATAAATTACTTTTGTTGTCAAACCATTGTAGTGATGAAAAAAATAATAATAAACAAGTAGATAAATATTTACGATAAATGATTTTCAACAGAACTTTAATATGTTCAAATGAATACTTATAGTGGTATTGTAAACATTATAAAAATCTTATATAATCTATATCCTAAGATGTAGATTGACAGCAGAAAACAAAAGATAATATACATATAGGGGAGTGCGTTCAATAATTGTAAACAATTAAATACATCTCAAAGACTGAGAATTCTATAATAAATAGAAAAGGAAACAAAAAATAATTTTCAGTAAAAAGTGACTGGACATCTTTTCCATATTCATAACAGAAAAAATATAAATGGTGTGTAGAGAAAAATGAAACCTTGTTACATAATAAATAACTACATAGCGTCTGATTGAATTGTAAGGAGGAATTGGAATAAGAGGGTTTTAAATATGGATAAGGATGGTGCATGGCGGATTTTGAGAGGAAGATTTGTGGAAAGGTTTATAACGATCAGAAGGACAAGATCTTGTGGGGAGATAGTGAATAGATGACTTCAATTGAAGGAGATTTAATGCGTAGGACGGACAATGATTATGGATTATTTGGTAAAGAAATGTACATTGGAAATATTGTCTTCTGAAAGATCCACCCTAACTCAGCATAGTAATGAGAAACGCGAGAAAGTCTCGGGGTTCCATTGACAAATCTTACTAAGCCATTCATGATTCTTTTCAGTTTGTCTCTGAGTTCCGATGAGAGGCCACCGTACACTACGCAGCCAAGGTGGAGGAAGATGGTGGCGGATACAAGAAGACTGCGTGAGGACAATGGGTAGGAGATGGCGGAAGCGATGGAAGAGTTTATAAGAGTATAGTAAGCAGAATACAAGTATAACGATAATTGTTATACTTATATGAACAATATTATTTATCTGAGTCAATAGGCCATGACTAGGGCAGATTAAAACGCACTCATTGTTAAAGAAAAAGACCCTTCGAGTCGAAAAAATAATGGATGAAGAGGAATGGTGAATGACTCAACAAATTATAGATATAGCCTGATATTTCGAAATATGTGCTTCTTTCGAGATAGATTTTGAAATAATACTTTTATTATACTACTAGATACTTAACAAAAAAAAATATATTATTTAAACATAAAAAAATATCCATCAGGCCGCGGCATATCCATCAGGTGCACAGCCAACCGGGATGACTGGGCAAAAGAGATTGAGCAGGCCAAATACCGCTACATGCGTCTATTGCGTCAATAATGAATGAATGAATAAAACACAAAATTAATTTAAAACAATGGAATAAAATCAGTATTAAATTAATTGCTGAAAACTGTAATAAATAATAATAATTATTATTTAAAGATGGCTTACTAAAATAAACGATAATGAATTAAATTCCTCAATATAAAAAAAAGTCAGAAAATCAAAACGGTATGATCAACGGTTGAATCATAGTGGGCCTATTAACACTTTCAGTATAAATCGAAAAAAAAATGTTATTGTATTGGTCTGACAAGTAATTCTGTGTTAGCACAATTAATGTCACATATTTCAGTTATTACTTTAAATAGATAATATCTATCCTATAAATATAAAAGGATTATTAAATAATAGGTTGTAGGAAATATAATTATAACATTAAAAAATATCTTTTCAACACAAAACTAAACCTAGAGCAATAATTCGTAGATGCTAAAGAAAAATATTTTACTAATATATGGCATAAAAATGCCGTCAATAGCTTAGTTAAATTCGGTTTTGTAAATGGAATTTATAGTTTCTAATCAGTTTAAATACTTCAAGGAAATAAAGGTTACGTTTTCTTCAATAGTTGCAATCTTAGTTAGCTGACATATCAGTGCATATCGTGAAATGTTTACCGGTCGAAATTAACTTGTTTACAAGAATGACATTCGCTTTAAATCAGTCCAATTGTATGGAAACTGAACTAGGACATGTCGGAGTTCTACTAACGATCTCCTAAAGACACGGTAACCTATATAGGAACTAATAGACAAATAAGCCTTCTAGGCAAACTGAATCGATCACAGAATACTCCATTAATAATACTGTGTAAAAATAAATTTTATCAAATTAAAAGACTTTATATATTTTAATCCTATTTAAATTTACAAATACTTAATAATCCTTTCAGAACATTGTCTAAGCTTTTTAAATTCCATTCGACTTCTTTAAAAAAAGTCTCAGTTTAGTTATTTGTTTCAAAGAAAGAACATGACAGTATCCCACGAAATTCTGGTAATTTTAAGACATTACTGAAAAAAAAAAAATGCACAGCCGCTAAAGCAACTCGTGGGATTATTAAATATAAAGGGGAAGGTGGCCTTCACCACCATACCGCGCGGCGTTGTTTTTAAAAATTTATCAGTGGAGATATGACGTAGGAAAGGAAGAAGGACTCCGGGTGACCATTAATGGGTATTAATAAGGTTCTGCAGAAAGCTATTGAGTCAAATCCTGCCACAAGTACTCACGAACTTGCCAGGAAATGTGGTGCATCGAAAGATACTGTTAGTCGCCATCTACTCTCCGTAAAGAAGGTGAAAACTGGTCAACTCACCCTAAGGTAAGCAGTAAACTGGTCCCTCACGGATTTACTTCTTAGCAATCAACTAACAAGTGAGAAATTTATTGAAAAACATATGTCTGAAAAGCTCTTGCCTTACCCACCATATAGTCCAGACCTTGCACCACAGGATTATTGCTTATTTAGATACATGGCCCATTTTCTTCAACAGAAAAAAATTGATAATTTTGCGGAAGTTGAAATTGTGGTCCAAGAGTTCTTTGATAGCCATCCCAATGAACGGTATATGCGTGGGATCGAGCAATTGGCTAATAGAATACTAATTACGGTAGATAACAATGGATTATATTTTCATTATTAATGGTATTTTATACCAAAGAAATCATAATACAAACATTTGGTTAAAAAATGGTCATTTTTTTCATACATAATATTACAATGTCAGCACAAAGTCATGTAAAGGATCGGGTACCAAAATAGCCACCAGCTATAAATAGGAAGAAAGTGTCAATGTCAGATACTGCGGAGTGGGTCAGGTGAGCTATATACGGCTAGTGACGGTCTTTCGGGATTAGTCACCGACTGGAGAGAAAAAAAAGGTAATTTTCCACAATCGCTACTTTATATGGGGGCTACTCTGTCGATGCATTGTGGCCTTTTACGATATTCAGCTGGTCATCGGTACACAAAGAAAACCGACTGTCCAGAGTTTGTGCAAAGAAGAGGGCAGAAGAAGTGGTAATGTCAGTATAATGATAACAGGCAATCACAAGGCATTATATATAATTTAGACAGAGACCATAATCTCATAACAGCATCGATAAAATACAAAATCCCTCATATTTCAACAAAAGGCAGTCATCTACAATAGCCCTACATATCCCAGGGAGGGTTGCCTGGAGCACAATACTAATAATACTATCCTGCCATAATTCTATCCCTATCCGATGCATTATGCATCATACTATCCCTTCTCAGGGAATTCCATACTAAGTGTGCCCGTGACCCCGTTTTTAATACAAATTCTGACAAACTTTCTGTGTAGCAGATAACAGGTTACGTGAGTAACTTAAAAATCCAGTTACACCAACAAGGAAGGACAAAACTATGAATAAATAATTATTGCAACACGGACAAATAATTACGTCGAACATGTTAAAAAAATAACCAAATTAGTTTTAAAGAGATGTTTAAGTGGTTTTTGGTACTTGGATAATTAATATTTTATGGCTATATCTTTTTCTAAAAATTATATGATTTATATCTCTACAGAGCAGTTCTTGGAAAGTGACCTATTTTCGTCTATCAAAAATTTGTTCATTTCAGGCTTAAACTTAATTTTTTTCGTGAAGAATAATCTTCAATTATAACAAATTGTAATTTTATGAATATTAACCGCATATATTGAAAAAATGTTATTCCATTAACTGGTTCAATTGCTTACCATATTGTGGAATATTTGAGGCAAAGATTTTTCTTGTTTTGAAGAACAAAATACATTTTTTTTTGTTTGAATGTATCAAAAAAATATGAAATAAACTCCTGCACGAAACAGCTATTTTTAAGTCTAGATATCTTTTAGCAACTCCAAAACAAAACGCTGCAATTCAGTGCAATTGTTGCATCATGTATTTTTCAGTCTTAAAACATTGTGCCGATTAGGTGTTAATCGTGCTTGTTTAAACGTACGGTGTTGAGGTTTACTCGGAACTTAGATCCAATATTTCTGTATACAACCGTATTCCAACACAGCAGATGTTGCAATCGCAAATTCAATACTAATGGTAGTGACCAAAATTTAGTCAATTGTTACTATATTGGAATTGATGAACTACATTAAATAAATAAAAAAATTAATGTCTCAGCATAAAATATTTATTATAAAATTATTTAAGTTGTGATATGTATTTGCGACTATGCCCTAAAAGCATCAAAGCATCAGGCTTTGATTTCAAATGGATAATAGCTGTTACTACAATGAGATGATTAAAGTTCCTGTATATATATATTATCTATCTTCAATGAGAAATATTATAATACATTATAATATAGGTATATCCAGCTCAGGTGTGAACTCGTTTATTTGAATTACATTACATGGCTTGACAGGGAATATTCGAATTGTCTACTCTGTAACCTACCAGTAAAGAAGGACCTATTCCATTTTTGGGCTAAGTGTTCAATGCTTGGTCAAATGTGTAAAAATTATTCAAAATATTTATTATTATGTATTGTGTTTGTAGTTTGATTATTTATCAGTCATTCATGTATATGCAGTTGTTATAAGGCCTTTATTTATACTGTACATGTAAAACATTTTCGGCAGACGAGTAATCATGCCGTATAAATGTTCTTTGTATTTTAGAAATTTATAATTTATACATATTTAATAAAGCATTTCTCATTCATCTAAGGACACTAATAATAGTGATAGAGCCCATTCACAGTCCAAGTACAGCAGGTAAAAATAAATTAAATAGAATTATATTAATATTAAAAGTAAATGTAAATAAACAAAAGAAACCAAACTAAACAAAAAGGAAATACACTAATCTAAATATCAACATAAATACACTTGTATACAATATTTACAAACTCTAGGCGCCAAGCCTTTCCTCCCACACGTGGGTTTCTAAGAATTAAAATATTGGAAGTAAATGTTTAACGTGGGTCGAATCCTGGGCTAGTTAAAATTTATTTCGTGGTGGAACCACGGAATAAACCCCGACCATCCCAATCTGTCAATCATAGTTTTTGTTGTTCTTATAGACAATCCTCCCTTTCCGAATAACATAAATGGCAAGGTAGGGTAAACGGAAGAAAAAAAAAGTGTATTGATTTATACAATAGTTTTTATTTATAATTTATCAGCGAAGAAATGATTAAAATTAAAGAACAAATACTTTTAAAATATCAGGGATACCTAAACATTCTTATTTTTTTTACATTAACCCATTTTGTGTGAGTTCACTGGGATTGAATCGCCACAATTAACATAATACCTCAAAATCTACATTTTACGAATCGATTGATACCATCCCTGATGTCACCTATCTTATAGTTGATCTGAGATACTGCGAAACCTCAATTTTCGTGGGACGACTTGACCCACTTTTAACAGCCTAATATCTTCCTATAAATTGTAATAAAATGTATTATATAGTGGGAGTAAATGTCAATGACTGAAAGAAATATCAAAGAAGCATTAAATTTAAAAACAACTGAGTTTGTTTCAAATGTTCCTCGTCTTAATGGTTAATAAATTCCATCGATTTATTTTTAGACATATTTTCAATACAAACTAATTGAACTAGGTTTTAAAAATACGAATGAATAAGGTGATAAAAATATTCACCAATTATATACCTTTCAGTTTTTAGTAAAATAATTATTCTTTTTTCATGCTTGATTTTTTTCTAAAAACATTCAACGATTTTGGTATTTTTCTTCTAAATTCGATTGGAATAATTTGGAAGAATAAGCCATGAATTTTGAGTGCCCGAAAGGAATCTTAAAAAGTATAAGAGAACGTACATCGCTCCCTCATGACCAAACTAAATGCCAAAGTGTAGAAAGAGGGACCCTACGAAGTAGGAGATGAAAACGGCCTTAACAGGAACAAACATTAATGCAATCAACTTCAAACTTTTTTTTTTTACTTACTTACTATTTATAGTACCCATTCTATCAAAATGGTAAAACAGTAATTACAACTATAGATAAAATTTATACGTTAAATTATTATCAATATCCGAAATAATCATTTTCAAATTTTTCGCTCAGATCATTCATACGTTCACAGCTATGGAATAGATATCATGGATGAAGAGATAGAATAAGAGAATGGTGGTAGATGGATAGAGGTATGGATTTGGTTAAGCCATAACTAAGAATTCTAGATATCAGAAATTCGTTGTTCGTCTTCCGATAATGTTACTTCTGATGTTTGTAGGACTTCGGTGAGTTAGCCTTGCTGACATATCATCAAACTGTTTTTACAACGAACTTGTTACTTGTCTATATTACATCCTTAAGAGTTGAGACAGTTGTGTAAAATTGGAGAAACATTTTGAAATATAATCTACAGTATATAAAATATGTAAATGTATATATCTCTTTTTCGGCTCACAGGTAGGATGGATTTGGATGAATTAGGTATCAAATAAAAGTGAATTTCATGGAGAAGTGACGAATATCTTTAAAACGCAAAACCTTACTAAAACTACAAAAAAAAATCATTGAGATTTTTCAAAACTTAGATTGTTTCAAAAGAAGACGGAACCAGAAGCGTAAGTTGTATTTCAAAACATTTCGATGCTGACTTACCAAAGAACTATACCTGCATTTTTAAGATAATAAAGTCTACCGTTTTCAAGATAAATCTCAATTGTTGAGGTGTTATGATTGCTATGAGATACTTATCACGTGTTACGGTTTCAAAAATTAAAATATTGCATAAATTAAATACATATTATAGTCATCGACGCACTAAAAATCTATTGAAAAGGTGTATAGAGAAGAATGACATTAGTATCCCTTGGGAACTTCGGATAATATAGAAAGAAAACTTTTGATGTTTTTAATAAATAAATAAAAAAAATATCCAGGCATGGGATTTATAATCTCAGTAATGGACTTTAATCTAACAAATAGTTCTTGAGCGAGTACAATGACGGATTAGTGTTATTGCATAATCACTAAAGTGTAGGGATATTTTACAGTAGGACGAACTATTCATTTACTAAGCAAATGGCTATTTTAACATTCGTGGTTGAGTGTGATAATATTGTTTCGTATTATGAATAAAACGTTTTCGCTTATTCACTTACTTATGCGTTGTATTTTATTTAATTATAAGAAAACAGATTCCTATTTATTTCATTTATTTTTTAATACAAACTGCCGAGCCATATTTTTTTTTTCTAATTCTTCTTGATATCTTCATCAAATTAACTTCATACCAACAATTTTTTTTTATAGATGTCACAAATCATTGAACGCTTAAACATATTGTTAGACAGTTGCAAGTTTTAGAATTTCTTGAAGATGAAGGGATGAGTAAGCGAGTACTAAATCAAAAGAGGAGGTGTTAGGACTGGTATAATTAGTCGGTATAACTGTAAGCGCCATGTTCCTTAGATCATGCATAGGATTAAAATTTCAAATTAGTGACCTCATCCTTGGAGAATTTTTCGAATGCTCGTAGGCTCCTCCGGTCTCCGTAAATGTGGCTTGAAGCGGATTAGTAATTAAAGGAAACTCTTCCTGTCGAAGAGAAGCAATATCTTATAGTAACGCCCCTGCTATTCCACCCGGGCGGAAGGGGGGCTCGTTATCTGATCTAGCCGGGCTGTAATTTCTATAGTCCGCTCGAAATTCCCCAACTGCCGTGCTAATCGACTCCCCAATCGTAGCCCAAAGCGGCTCAGCGGACGGTAGAATAATAGTTCCTGCTATTTCGACATCAGTCCCTGACTAGAGGGTGACTACCCGAAACCGGAACCATATAACTCTAGGATCCCAAAATAAACTTAAATTTGTCAGAAGTCAACCATATATCCTTTTAGCTCCAAAAATGTAATTTGGACCGAATAGAGAACGCTTTAATCTTTTTTGCAAGAAACTTTATTTCTTTTATTTCTTCATGCGAATTGGATACCGACTTAATTTGACTTATATGTTTTGTTTACTCATTACCGAAGGTTTGGAAGCTTTCTATTCGTACGGTTGATTAAAACAAAAATTAAGGTGTGTGTTTTAGACCATTTTAGATAGAAGTGAAAACAGGAAAAAGGCGAAATAAATATTATGAAATATAAATTATAAATAATAACTCATTTCAAAGTGGGTCGAATAATGAACATTTCCATCGCCTGTAGTACGTAGGTTCGATTTTTAGCTTTTGAGATATTTTAATCCATATCTTCCATAAAACTTTAATTTATGGATGCGATTCTATTGTATCTCAGTATTTTTATCACATCTTTCCAGTCGATATTGGTAAATAAATCTTCTACATCAAAACAGACCAAACAATATTTAACGTTGTGTATTTTATTTATTCTTTCAAGCATTTGATCCACCTCCATTTAGTTTTTTTACATCTTGTTACTATCTGATTGTAGGTTTTTGAGTGTGGAATTGAGATATTTATCCAATTTTTACAGGTTGATGATAGGGCTAAGTGGAGCGCCAATTTTATGTAATTATACTAATCAGTGAATTCTACTCTAAAATGTCCTTAATTATTTATATTTTACTTATATAAATTAGCGAAATTTACTAGATAATGTTGTATCCAACGAATGTATAATATTTATTTAAAAATTTCCAGTTGGAAGGGTATGTTATGTTATTTTATTATATATTTTCCATTATGACTAAGAATTTCTGCTATTATTATCATTTTTTTTATTCCGCTTCTTATTGTTTATGTATTGTTAAAATCATGTCGTAGAAATAAAATTTCAATGTCGTAATAATATTAACATTTGTGCTATACACATATTAGAATAAACTCGTTATCATTTGGTTTTGGACACTATCTTTTTCCCTCTCTTAGTCTCTAACACGATCTTGGTTTCAGATGAAATTTTGAATAATACCTCATTACGAAGAAGACAAAATGCTGAACATTTCCCTTTCTTATAGTATACAGTTCCGATTTTTAATATCTGAAATATTTTAATCCATATATTTAACTAATCTCATTATCAGACAACTGTTTCTTATCAGACAAATGTTTCTTATTTAATATACTTATTCATTTATTTTTTTTCGCCATGTACCTTTTATATTTTGTATCTTTTATAGCTCTGATGAAGACCGGCAAGGTGGGTCGAAACGTTGACGTAATAATTAAAAATATTATTTTTTAAAGGTTAGTATTTATCTGACCCTCCTCCCCCTCCCCGCCACCCGATCAACTCCTTCTCATAATCTCATTATCATTTGGTTTTCAACACTATTTTTTCCTTTCTGCCTCCATAGTGCGGCATCGCGTTAAGGTACACTTTTGAATTATAGCTCATTACAATTGATGAACAATTTCCTCGCGTACAGTATGGAGGCCCGATTTTTAGTTTTTCAGTTATTTTAAACCATATGTCAATTAGTCGACATTTCCATTAGTCGACTATAGCCGACTTTCCCCAAGCATTAAAATCTGACGGATCAATCTAATTCACTAAACAAAAAGTGCAAAGCGCGCCTAAAGAAGTTTTCACTTCAAAGAATTATTCTTACAATCTAAAATTTCCAACCGCGTTTTAGACATCAGGAAGAATATTTAAGGTGTTGACACACCTCAAGTAAGTAAAAAAAAAAAAAAAAAATCTCAGTTTTTTTATAGAAAATGCAGTAATTAGGCAAGTCAATAGTGTAGAAAGAGGGGTAATACACAACTGGGAGTGGTCTAGTTTTTATGAAACGCTTTTTTTATTTATTTATTGATTAATACAATATTCTTTCACTTGGACAATAATTATTGTGAGGTAAGACTATATTCACAAAATTTACAATGTCCAAAAGCAAAATAACAACTAAATAATAATCAAAAAGGTTAATAGAGTATATATGGTTGCCTATAGTGAAAATTGTTGGGGTATTCAGTAGATAAAATAAAAAGTAAAAATAAATAAATTATATCTATTTTTTTTTCGACGTTGCGGCCTAAAGTTCAGGTCTTCATCATGCCTAAGGAAAGAACATATAACAATAGGTTTGAGAAGCTATTAACATTAAAAAGGAAATGATAATAATAATAAAATAATATAACAATAACAGATAGAACTTATGAAAGAATTAATAAAAGCAGTTGGGGACTCATGAAATGATAATAATGAATGAAATTAGGCATCAAAAGGAATGAAAAAATTAATTTACAAAGAAATGTAATAGAATATTATGAGATAAAAATGTTAGATTTGTTACCCATTGTAATTTTACCTATTGTTAATAAAAACCAATATCATTTGTTTATTTTACTTTTTATTTTTTTGGCTAAGCACCCCAAACAACTTCTCTTCAAAAAGATTAAAGTTTAAAAAAATAAAAAACGTGATAAAACGATTTTTTCTTCTACTGTATAATAACCTTTTCATGACTTACCAACTTTTCCATGTCAACGCCTCATTTGGTTTCGTCTTGTCTATGAGTAATCAAACCCATGTGACGGGAAGAAATCCTGTTACTGCTAATTCGATTTTCACAAAATTATCAAATTGTATGGGTTAGCACCAAGATTTTTTCATATCAACTTCATCAAATTCTATCTTCTACTTTCGCATGAGAAGGCCTAAATGTATTTTCTTGGACTCGGCTATATTTTAAAAGCGTATCGTTCGATTTCGCTGGAAATTCAAGGCAAGGTGTATCAGTGAAAAAATATGATATATCAAGATTATGGAATTCCATCCAATTCTTCCAATCAAACAAGTGTATGTCTATATTCCTTTATAGGCCTATATCTCAAAAATCACTCGTCCTATTTGCCTCAAAGTCGAATGGTAGTTAGAGGAATTCGTTAATAATTACAGAGTTGGTATTAATTTTAACAAATTCCATCTACTTCCAAAAAATATTTTCACTTACGTTCAAATAAAAATTAGTAGACTCGTCCTATAAGATTCCGATTTGGTAGAAATTTAGGTGATAGTGTACTAATGGTTTAGTATCAATTTCAACAAATTCCATTCAATAAATAAAATTAATGTACGTAATTATTCTGAATATAATGGCTCAGAAATGATGTAGACTTAAGGTGAATGAAAAAAGAGGTTATTAATGATATATCACAAAATTTACTTGAAATTATAACTGTATCGTGTGTTCATGTGTCGAGTGAAACATTTTCCGCTGTTATTTCGATTTGATGAAATTTTCAGGGATAGTGAGAGTTGATATCTATTTGATTCATTATCTATTTTAGGAAATCCAGCCTATTTTTTTCGCGTTGGCGTAGGTTTTTTATTGATAAGACTTTTCTTCAAAGACAGCTTCTCTTGAAGGTTTTATTCCCAAAAGACTAATCATAGACTTTATAATACAAATAATCTTTTAACTAATAAAAATAAGGAACAAGCTGTGCTGCTCTTTCTTGGCAGATTTGTTTTGTTTTTTAATTAATAATGCTTGATTAAAAAAGTATATTTGAAACACAAAAAAATTATTTTAAGTATTATTATATTTGTTACAATTATTCAAAAGATAAGAAACTGATAAAATAAGATTACTCACTCAGTGGGACTCCGAAATGCCTCTCCCGAAAACGCTTAGTAACGTCTGAGATGACCGTTTCAGTGTAGCCGATAGGAGAAACATGACCATTAAGCTGGAAAAGAAAAGGATTATTATTAAAATAATAATATATAAATTTAATTTAAAAACAAAAATACATAATCATTATATACAGTTTAACTAACTAACTTATCAATATATTTTTAAACGATTTTTTTTAGCAATATGTGTTTTATTTATTTTTTATTCGATTAGTTTTGAAACAGTTTGTTGTGTGTATTTTTTGGATGTGTAGGTCTGTGTTTTTCCTGTTGTACTTATGTCTTTTATTCCTTATAAATTAAGCTATATGCATTATGAAATGTTATAACCAAAATACAAAGAATATTACATTACACATTAGGCACTTTATTAAATGCAATTAAATATTAAATGTAAATTTATTAAATTTAAGTTATTATTCATATTTAGCTACTACAGCAGTATTTTCAAGGGCACTCAGTTTTCTTATATATGATGTCTTCAAGGAATATGTGAGCCCTTACACTTTAGAGATTTATTCCACTCCACGTTTGCTTTAAAGTATGAGGGCTTATATACTCCTTCAAGGCACCATATATAATTTATTATTGTTTTCCGTATCTATCAAAAGAAACGAGTTATAGTAAATTTTTTTCACATCTATTGAAAAATTATTTTTTTGCAAGGCTTACAAGTATCTCTACTTATAGATCTAAAGGTTTACAATCATAATTAATATTAAAGGGAAACTATACTAATAATGTAAAGCAAAATCGGAAAACACAGAATGAGACTCATGAGTTTAGATGTAGGTTTTCAATTAGGTCCGTGAAAAAAATTTAGTACTGAGTGTGTCAGTGGACTGTTAAGAACATAAGATAAGAACTTCAGCATTACCTAATTTATTTTATAAATAAAGTTTAGTATAACAGGTAAACTCCCTCATTCACGGAATTCGCATTTTTAATATCATAGTAACTCCTTTCCAATTTAATTCAGGGAGTTCTTTGATGACATTTTTGTAGATAAAATCCATGAAAACAAATTCGGGGCGCGAAATACTTATTCTTAAGAACTCCCCCATTAAATTAATCATTATATAAATGCATTTCGAGTATGACGTAAATTCCGTCAATCTTGAAAGTCTTTCACGGTGTTTACAGTTGGTGTACCATAGGAACCGCTTTCCAATTTAATTCTTGGTGTTATTTTGTGCCAGTCTTTTAGTGAACTGTCGGTTAGGAGATTACATCAATCATTGTATGCCGGCTTTTCTCAAAGCAAGAAAAACAAGTTCTTTTTTTCACATTCCCACAACGGTTTTATTTTTACAATAATAGATCAATTTTTCATTCAACGAACTGTCGAGAGCCAAATGTATGTAGTTAAATATTTGTGTGAAATGTGAGGAGGTATATTATACATTCTGATACGTAACAGATATAAGTGTTATACCAGTATATAAATACATTAAGGTACATTTACAGACCATACAATTTCTCAAAATAAAGCAAAATCTCCTCCCACAACTATCATTCTAAAATCATATGGTATAATCCCAGTTATG
Source organism: Nezara viridula (assembly GCA_928085145.1). NCBI lineage: Eukaryota > Metazoa > Arthropoda > Insecta > Hemiptera > Pentatomidae > Nezara > Nezara viridula. The sequence goes on from OV725077.1 coordinate 102,164,869, forward strand.
TACTTTTACGAAAAAAAAATCTTGCGTAAATTTTAGGTGCAATAGAATTCAAGGAATAAAGAACTTATATAAGATTGAAATTTCACTTTTAATATAATCAAAAAAGGATCACATTTAGAATAAAACGTATATCATTGCCTCCTGGAGGAGTGGTGAGGAACTGGAGGCGTGGCTTAAGTCCCTTTAGCATGCCGTATATCGCTGCCAAACACGATACACATGAACATCTCTCTGGTCTATTTTTTTTTTAAATTAATTTATAAAAGCTTATAAAATAAATTTAAACTATTATATTTATTACATAAACTATTATTTATTTATTTTAAATTTTTTAAACTGTAATTTTAATTCGGGAACGACAGAGTGAGAGAAAAAAAAAAGAAAATATTTTGTTCTCAAGTCCTAACAGAGATTATTTCGAAATGAAGTATATGAAAATCTGACAGCTTTTCTCTAACGAAATTCCTTTTATTTATTCATATAATTTACAATCAATTCTATCAAGATAATTGGTCAACGGCGTTTTAAATCTTTGATATTGGTAATTAATTGTGTAATTACAGATTAATTGAATTATATTTTAAAAATATAAAGACAATTTTCTCGTTATTAAAGACAATAATCACTTGTATATGATGAAAAAATAAAAAAATTAGTGAATTAATTATTATGACTTTTATTAATTCTTTCTTTTTCACCTTCTTGAATAAAATATGCAGTTATAGTCCGTAGTACAGATTCCTTTTTATCGAATTATTAACATCCACCTGACTCTTTATAAATAGTTTATTTCATCGCAACCAACAACTATTTTATTTACGAAAACTCTTGGAATTGGGGCATTTTCAATCTGGAGGGGGGCAAACTTCGTCTATTTAATTAGGTACTAAAAACTCGTAAATACCCATTTGCTTTCTACTTGGATCGTAAGATAATTTGATTACAAAATCGAGAAAAAGGTGGTCTTCAAAAATATTTACCTACACCCTCCAATTTTGAAAATAACGAGATTGTATAGAACAAACAGACCAATATTTTTGTGGACCGCCTTTTTAAAAGATTTTTTGATCAAATTATCCAATGATCCAAGTAGAAAACAAATGGGTATTTACGAGATTTTATACCTTATTAAATAGACAAAGTTTTCCCCCCTTCTGATTGAAAATGCCCCAATTCCAAGAGTTTTCGTAAATAAAATTGTTGTAGTTACGATGAGATGAAACTATTTACGAAATTTCAGTCGGATGTTAATAATTCGATAAAAAGGAATCCGTACCACGGATATTATATGTTATATGTTACAATATATTGTGTTACAAGGATTAGAATAACCAAAATATTATATTAGCTTATATAAAATTATTATATAATAACTAAAATATGAACATCAAGTAGGGAAACAATTTAAAAATAAAATGACTACAAATATATGCAACAAATTTATGAAGAACTGTTTGGTAGTGGTCACAAAATTCCTTTTATATATATTTACTGTTGACACAATAATGTTGAGTAGACTCTCCATAAGAGTAGGGTTCACTCTAAAGTTAATGAATTAATTTAAATTAAAAATAATGACAAATCTTGTGGATAAATGAGAGAATATAAAGATAACAGTCTGAAGATGGGATGCAAAATTCCAAAAAGGTACATTTAAATAAATAAAAGGAATTTTGGAAGAGAAAGGCTGTCAGAATTTCATGTACCTGAAAAGAAAATATGTCTTGTGCATCCAAGAAACTGAAAACCTTGAAGCTTAAAACACTATTCTAATCTTATTATGAAAATTCGGGAGTTTTTATTTTATATCCTAATATTCGTGAATACAAATTGAAATTGATGAAATTAGCCAATGAGCGGACTATCGTTAATTCAGAAACCAGTTCATCAATAAAATACAGTAGACTTCTTGAAAAACGTTTGGATGCTTTATTAACCAAAGAAAATAAGCATTAAGATCTCTGCATATTTGTTGTTATTTTTGTTGCAACCCCCATTTAAATGTTACAGATTTCTTTTTCCGATTAATAATCAGGTTGCTTGCTTCGACAAATCGAAACATAGTACAACGTAAAAACGACTTATAATTTATTAGTCACATCGTCTGATTATGAATAGTACTAATTCGACTGACTTAATTCTCAGTTCGTTCTTTAAAAAAATAAATTGTGTTTACCCATATCTTTTGGAAAGTTTTCGAATGCCATTCAGTTATTTTAAATAAACATGTTCATAATGAAATAAACAATGGCAGGAGTAATATGATATTTTCTAAAACAAATTTCTCTATAACGGACATATTGGCCCCAAAAGGGAAAGCAAATATTTAAATTTAAATTCTTAAATGCTGAAAATATCCTTTTAATATGTTTTTTTTCTTCTAAAATGTTGAAATAAAAATACAAGCTATCACTCTCAAATCGTTTTTCATAAATCTGTGGGATATGTTTGTAGTGATTTTATTTTTAGATTGCTTCCCTACCTGGTATTGATATTGTAGTTATTCTATATTATTTCGTTACACACTGACCTTAACACTCCTTTCATCACGGCAAGTGCCACTGACCGCTTTAATAATTTTCATGACAGACTGACTCTAAATTCCAATCTACTTACTCAAGCTCTATCTACTGCCACAAATCCATATAATCCGCCCAGAAGACTGCTGAGGCGGTGGCCAAGAGACTTATTGCATTGAGCTACTTGCTGCATTATCTTTTTTGTGTGTGTATTTGTTATTATGTTATAATGTATGTGTTATTTTACTACGTTTTTTTTTTTTTGTTTTTTTTGTCTTGTTATTCTTCTCCTTGATATCATATTTGCTGAATACTAAGGTAGTAATATTGTAGAATTTAATATAATATTTTGGTTATTCTTATTCTTGGAACAAAATATATTGTAACATGTAACTGCACTTTTTATACAAGAAGGTGAGAAAGAAAAAAATACTTAAAGTCATAATTAATTCACTGATTTATCATATACAATAGATTATTGTTTTTAATAACCAAAAAAATATATTTATATTTTTAATATTGAATTTAATTAATCTGTAAATTTAACAAAAATTGCTAACATCGAAGAATTAAAACGCCGTTGACTAATTATCTTGATGGAATTAATTAATTATAATGAAGTACCCACAAAAACGGCAAAGTTAAAAAAAAAATCCCAGTAGCTCCTTAAGGATCAGGTGAAAGGACATCACGACGATCATAAATCGATTGTTGACCTTCCGCCTAAAAGGGTCCTTCCCACTGACAGAAAGGATTTGAAGTAAGGACTAAATTTTATCAGTCAACAACCTCGAGGCTGCAAACAGATGTCAACATTTACATTTCAATCCCATCTTCAAATACATCAACAAATCGTGTAATAGCTGTTGTGAATGTCAAAAAATATTTATTAAAATTCGCATTTCCTCTTATATAAATCTATCTGTGTTTAATGATAATGTCAATTTGAATAAACAATAAATAAAAAAATTTACTCGTATCTCCGCCGTTCAATTATAAAGAAGTTCCTTGTTTCTTGTTTAATGTAGTTCAACTTCATAGGATTTTTTTTGCTATTTTTAAAAAATTCGTTCCAGTAATCTACTATTTATTCAAAATATGTCTGTACATGTATGTAAGTATGTATATATATAAAAAAGTTTTCGAACTAAAGTCCCCTCAGCCAAAATTAAATCTTAGATCCGCTAGTGCTGCCAAGTTGGTGAGAAATGATATACACAACAGTTTTAACATAAACTGACAAACATAATACAAAAAAAAAAACTGCTTTGTTATAAGCATCAGATTCGATTATTTGTAAAATAAATATGACGGATTTATTCTAAAACTTAAAGAAATATGAATGCATAATTCCCATTATATAATTCTCTCGCAGCAAGGGTTTTTTTTAATTATTTTTTACTTTCACTTATCTATATATGAAATATATAGTACTTGACAGTATTGCAATTGTGAAAATTTTCGAATCTGAGTTTTCAGCGGAAATACATGTTTTGAGGTCTCCTGAGTCCAAATAACAAAGTCCCACAATGGTATGTGTGTGTGTTACCAGCCTAGCTCAATAACAAAAATTCGTATGAAAGGGAAATTGCATATTTAGGGTTTGTATATGTATTGTAATTGAGGTGTTAGAGCAACTTTTTGTACAAAATTGGCTAACCAGAAGTGGCACTTTATAAAATCACGTTACTCAATTTTACATTTTTTTCAAAAACGGCTCTAACAATTTTGATTAAACTCCGTGCATCATTGTATAATTGAGTGGTGTTTAATATCATTGAGGTCTTATTCCCATTGTTGTTACTTTACAATGCTTAAATGTTCAACATTTCTCCCTCAAAAGTACCTTTAATTTGGTTTATTTTAAATAATTAAATATCTCTCATTATTAGGAGTTACCAAAAAAATGCTAAATAATTTAATAATTGAAAAATGGAGAAAATTATTCTTTAAGTCGAAAATGAATTTCCGGAAATACTAGTCAGAAGCTAAACGTATAACATATCTTTGAAAAGTGGAGAATTTAAAAACAATATTTAATATAGAAAGTCGTAGAAATTAATGGAGAGTGACGAAAAATTAAAAATAATAAATTGTGAGAACTAATATTATTTAACGAAAATCACATGTTTTCAAAGAAATTAAATGAAATATACTTACAAAATGTAATCTTTTTTTTCCAATTAATCAAAGGAATGGCATTGTTAAAAAAAATATTTCATAGTACTTATGTGAAAGAAGAAGTGAAATATAAAAATATTTTATGGATGTATAAAGCATATTATAACTTTAAATACATTTATTATAGTTTAATAATTCTAGATCTGATATTTTTTTTTTTTTCTATTGGCATTACAGACCTTGTAGATCTTTTTCCGCTTTAACAATCCTGCTCATTCTCTGCCTATCTTGGGCTATTTCTTTCCATTTATCTGCGGGCAGCTCTGTTGCATCTTTGTTGATTCTATCTATTCAACTGCATTTTGGCCTTCCACGTGGTCTTATCTTCTATTGAGGCATTCTTTGTTACGTAGAAGCTTCCAGATTGCTACGAGCTACACGCCCCGCTCATCTTAATCTCCGTACCTTTATATCATGGGAAATTGATTTTTATTTTCTATCTTATGCCTTGATCGTCTTGAGCCCTGTCGGCCATGCGACGTCTTGCAGCTCAGTAAATTTCACTTTCATGTCCTGGCTTTGTTTCTAATGTCCTGTAGTGTGGGACAAGTCAACAGATGCAGAGCATTAATGAATTATTGCCGACACGGTGGACATATTGCTGATTCGACAACTCCAATAAGGTATAGATGGCTTTGGAGATAGTCATGTCCGGTTTTCATCCTAAACTGTGCAACGGCCTCACTTCTAGGGAGATCCACTGGTTGTTTTTGGTTGGGAAATTGATTGATCAGTTTTCTGTAAGCAGTTCTTTATTGCTCTTTCTTCTCCATGTGTTAGTACTCTCTTAGTACCAGATCACTTCAGTTATTGCGCGGATGATTTCCCTCTCAAATCTTTTAGCACTTATTTCTAGGGTGTTGGTTAGTGACCAAGTCTCATAGTCACTAATATTAGAACTGGCTTTATCTTAGCATTGTACACAATTAGTGTGATATTTCCTAAGGTTTTTCCGGATTTCAATACATTTGAGAGGGAGAAGAAAGCTCTGTTTGCGCTAGTTATACGCTGGTCAATTTCTGCCTGTTAATCAATCATTCATTGATGTTATTGTGGAGCCGAGTTATTTGAATTTTCCAACTATCGGGAATGATTTTCCTTCAACGCAGATTCTGTTCTTGGAATTTTCGGCTTGTTATCATATATTTTGTTTTTTCTTCATTTACTTGTAGGCCGATCTGCTCAACACTCCTTATCAGTGTTGTAGCGAGTTTCACAATGTCTTCTTGATTACTTCCAAGGACAGCTATATCATCTGCGTATCCAAGGATTTTATGATTCATTCTGACGTGGATTCCTCCATTTTTCTGTTATGTTGCTCTTATTACCTTCTCCAAAATCATTACCTAAGTTGAATAAAATCAGTGAAAGTCCATCTTCCTGCCGTTCGAACTTTGATGTTTTCAGATACTTCTCCTTGTATTAGGACTCTACATTTGGGGTTATTTGTACACGCTTTTGTTAATCTCACCAACTAACCGGGAATTCCCAGTTCAGTCATGATATTCCAAACAGGGTTCCTGTCCACAGAATCATAGGCTGCTTTGAAATCGACAAATAGGGCGTGGACGTCCTGAACTACTTCCCATCGTTTCTAGATCTGATATTATATTTAAATATTTAGGTATTAACGCCCGTTCATTCCAAAAAACGTCATGTCAATAATTTGATTAATTTTCCCTTAGTGAAATTCAAACATTATCCACTTAAATTTTTTTTTTTTAAATCTATTTACTGAATAATAATATAATCAGCCACTGCTGGAGGGCTATAAGCATTAGGGCTAAAAGTTCTCATTCATACAATATTACTTAAAATTAGTGACAACTTTTGACCTGTCTTTGGCAGGCAATGAAAATCTTGTAATTTCATTTTAGTAAACTCTACAATGGAAAATTACAGTTTAATAAATGTCCAATCCATAATTATTTATAGGTTGAATATAGAGATGAATATGGCACGATATAATATGAATTCTCTAACGTGGTTTACAAAAATCGATGAAGTACCGAGGTTTTTAATGTCTACCGTTGATATAATTAATAGTTTTTTTTTTTTATTGGTCTTAATGATTTGTTAGCTGTAAGCTTTAAGCTATAGCTCCGTTAAAACTGCACTTCGAAAATTTTATTGTTGCTCAACATAGCCAGAAAATAATTTCTATTCAAAGTAGAAAGATAAGTGAAAGTTGTGTATTGCGCGCACCAGATTTTTTTATGTTTTATTTCAAACATGTAGCAAAATTCAAATAATAAGTGTTGTTATATAGTAACTAAATAATAATCGTTGGTTGTCATGTTCAATTTCTTAATACATGAAGAAGTAATAAATGAAATTCGGCAAACAGCGAAGTGTGAAAAATATTTTTGTTCTAATATTAAATATTCTTGCTATATAATTATTAAGTACATAAATTACATTCTTGTACATAGATTGAATTCTTCTAGCGTTCGATAGAGTCTGTCATCAGGGACTCCTTTTCAAACTTAAGACTATATTCCCTCCAATCAATTATCTTATTCGTCAATCTTTTCTTTCTGACAGCTTTTTTTCTGTTTGTCAACGTACAGAACTATCTACTACAGCCTTAGCAGGAGTGCCTCAGGGGTCAGTACTCACTCCTCTGTTGTATATCATTTACATATATGATATTCCAGATCCATACTCTGACCGCGACTTACGCAGACGGTACAACAATCTTGACAAGACATCAAAATTCAACATACGCCTCACAGACTCTACAATATCACCTAAACAAATTCTACGACTGGTGCAAACTCTGGAAAATTCTACTCAACCAAGAAAAATCACTACATATCACTATTACCCTTCGACGTGAAACTTGCCCTGCTATTTACCTTGACAATATCAAAATTCCTCAGACAGACAAAGTTCAATATCTTGGACTGACCTTGGACAAAAGAATGGCAAAGAATGGAGCTCATATATAAAAACAAAACAAAAACTCTAAACCTAACACTACGACTATTTTACTCACTCCTTGCAAGAAATTCGAAATTAAAACTTAGACAGAAATTGAATACGTATACTTACCTACTTAAGCCTATTTGGACCTACGCTTCACAGATATATCGGACAGCTAAAAAAACTCACATACGTAAATTACAGAGTTTTCAATCTAAAACATTCAGGACTATCACCTAGGCTCCCTGGTACGTCAGTAACATTACTCTACATAAAGACTTACAGATACCAACAGGTAACGACCACATACGAATATACTACAAAAGATTTCATAATAACTTACACGGACATATCAACTCATTGATTCGAGACATGGCCACACCACGCCCGATGGTACCCGAAGGAGGCTTAAAAGAAGCTGGATGAGGGATCTCCTCTACTAACTATAAATATTACACTCAAGACAGGAAGGACACCGCCGGGTACTCCTCTCCCTCACGCCTATTCCAAGACCAATCTTCTACATCTTGACATCACAATTGCTGATTGTTGGAAATTCTGACAGGTGTGAGTTGAAGAATCAAGTAAAAAAAAAATAAATAAAAATAAAAATAAAAGATTGAATTCTATTGGTTAATTCATGGGTGGAGAGTGAAATTTACTTTCACCGAATCTTTTAAAATCTAAATTTATGTTGAATAAAATTTCACTGATATAAAGATAAAAGCCAATAATATATTGGACAAATACTTACCATCAAGGAAAACTAAAACTCACTGTTAAAAAGCGCTTTAAATTAACTGTGATTGTACTCAAATGGTCAATATATCATTCCTATTATTGGGTAAATTATTAATAATGGCTTAATAAATCGATCTTTATTCTTATGTTTTAGAGCACCATTGTTTAAAAAGAAAACGTATGCAGTCTGAAAAGACAGTTAAATTAAGTGATAAAACTATAAATTAGCAGCAGGAACTTTTAGTGCATTTTACAACGACAGCTAGTACTCTTGAAAAAGGTTTAACTACTTTCACACTTTTATTAGCCATTAGAAGTACATTAAACTGATTTGTTATTAACGAAGTGATTAGTACCGTTAATGTTTAAGTAGCTGTCTCACAATATTATCTGAGTAGTTTTTTTATCATTTTATAATCGGAAGACCTTTTGTGCCATTACACTTTTTTTGTACATCCGAATATCAATTCACATCTGAAGTTAATAAAAATTAGTGATTGACAACCAGAAATTTGTTTAAATGGATACGGAACGAATGATAAGGAGTAATGATCGTGGAAAGCCATTCCTATAAACAAACATGTTCTGTTATACAAAAGGTATCCAAATGGTTTTGGTACTAATGCTTTGATGTTTAAATTTTATAATAATAAATGGCACATAACCGTTTTTTTTTTTTATCAAGTTATCAACTCTCGTCTAAAACTATTCAAGAATATTTTGGTGTAATTTTATTAATAAGAGTTTGTACCGTAGAAATTAGTGAAATAAAGCTCTGATTTATGAGAAAAGTTATATTGGTTTAGCATATTTTTTGTTCAAAAATATGAGTCGATATTTTTATGAATCGTGTCATTCTAAATATTTTGGTAAATTTTTATTTTCATATTTTAGAAAATTTGGCAATTGATTTTTTGTGCATATTTTGATTAACGGAATTTATTTTAAGCTTAGAATGTTGTTTAATTTATAAAATTATACATTAATTTGTATCTTTATTAACATTTAATAAAATGTTAACTATATTTCATTTTCTTACAAAATATCATTTATAAAGGCCAAGACAAAACAGTTCAGTAAGTTTTTCTGCTCTGCTTCTGAACCGATACTATTTTTTTTTAATAGTCGTTGATTTTTATGTTTTTTTTTTAATAGTCGCTTTAATGTTATCAATAGAAACCGAACATGGAATTAATGCGTGTAAAATAAAAATGAATGTTAGTTTGTTCAAAACTACTAAATTCCGAAAGTTTTATCCGATTGTTTTTAAATTCGTATAGAACAAAACAATCAAATTAAGGAGTGTTTTATATAAATTCCATTACCATCCGGACTTTCGTATCGAAATCCAAAACAACTGTAATGATTTTAATGAAACTTGACTAAAGTCTTCTCCTTGAAGTCCTTTTAAGTTATTTATATAATCTACTTTATCCAAAAGAGGCTGAAAAAAAGTACGATGGATTCAGAACTTGATTTGCAAATAATTCAAAAAGTAGACAATAGTACTGAACTGTTTTGTATTCTCAGTACAAATAGGTGTGTATGTTCTCAGATATACATTAATCGAGTGTATAAGAGAAGAAAAAAATTTGGAGACATGCAAATTCATATGTTTTCCTAAAAGTTTAAATAATGATTATGGTTGAATTTCGACAGCTAGGCAAACAAAGCCTAGATGTCATTTGTCACAAATTTGTAGATGTCATTTTTCAAAACTATCTACCAAGGTGTTTAATAGATATGGAAGAACATCGCCTTGGGATGGACATGTCATCATTTGCTTGTGTATGACACCTCATATTATCATTCTTTATTTGGCATATTATACTATCAAATTTCTTGCCTCTTCTTAAAAACACTGCAAGAGAATGTAGATTTTAAAAAATCGGAGAGCGTAAAAATTACGCTTATTTATTTATATCTATATATATATATATATATATATATATATATATATATATATATATATATATATATATATATAGAATAGAATAGAATAGAAAAAAAAACTTTATTCTGGGACTAAGTCCCTTCAGAATAACAAAAATGTACAAAATAATAGAATATTACTGGCCTGAACGTTGAAACAATAAATAAAATTGATAAAATAAAATAAAAAGTAAAGAAAACCTTAGGTGCACAAGCTATATACAAACAGGTAAAACTATGTACAGAGCATTTAAAATTACGAACAAAACAATTAAAACTATGAACGAATCACTTGAACTATGAACAAAATTATATTTAAGGGTTGAACAACATAAACATACACTTTGAGAAATGAAGAACGAAAAAGAGATACAATGAGTTCATTTCATAAAAAAAAAAAAAAAAACTTTACTTGAATATATATATAAAAATAAACAGTTACTTATAATTGAATAAAAAAAAAATATATAAAAAAAATGTATGTATTGAAATTCCTACGTCGATAGTAGGAAATGCATGTACTATCTCTTACCAAGTGTTATGATTACATGATTGCTACACAATACATATATAATATCAATAGTTAGCTGGTATCAGACTGTTTTTGGAACAGGAATTGGAATAGGAGGTTTTTGAATGTATACAGGGAAGGGGCATGTCGAATTTTGATCGGGAGGGAATTCCAAAAGTTGACAGAGCGGGCTATAAAGGAATTTTGGAATGAGGCAGATCTATGAGAAGGGATGTATAGGTCAGAGGGTCGGGATCTTGTAGTGAGTGAATGGATTGAGGACTTAAATTGGAGAAGGTTGTAGGCATAAGAAGGACGATGATCGGTAATGATTTGATAAAGGAAAGTGCCAAGGAAATATTGTCTTCTTAAGGAGGGGAAGAGCCACCCTAACTCAGTGTAGTGGTGGGAGACACGGGAGCGTCTCGGGGTTCCAATTACAAATCTTACGAAGCAATTCATAAGTCTTTTGAGTCTATCACGCAGTTCCACCGAGAGGCCATCGTACACCACACAGCTGTAGTCAAAGTGGGGAAAGATGAGAGAGGAAACTATGAGTCTACGGGTATTTTGGGGTAGAAGATGGCGGAAGTGATGGAATAGTTTGAGGGTAGAAATTGCACGGCGGGATATATGAGAGATATGGTGATTCCAGGAAAGGGTTTGATCTATGAGAAAGCCTAAATTTTTAACAAAGGGATAGAAGGTGATGGGGTGGTTGTTTAGATAGAGTGAGGGAAAGTTGGTGTGGGATCTAAGAAGGGGCTTGGAACCAATGAGAATGGCCTGAGTTTTGGCAGCATTTAGCCTTAATCCATTTAAGTTGGCCCAGGCACTAATTCGATCTAAATCTTCTTGAATTTTGGCAAATGCCACCAATAACTCAGCGGGAGAAAAGGATAAATAGATTTGAGAATCGTCGGCATAAAGGTGGTGGGAACAATGGATAATTGAATCATTTAGGTCATTAATATAAGAACTGAAAAGAAGAGGAGACATGCTTGAACCCTGTGCAACTCCTGAGGATAAAGGAAGGTAGGCAGATAGAGGTTGATTAGGTATGGAAACTGCTTGGGTTCGTTGTGAGAGGAAAGACTGGAACCAAGAGATGGAACTATTGGAGAAGGATAATGATTTTAGTTTGTTGAAAAGGATGGAATGGATAATGGAATCGAAAGCTTTGGAGAAATCAAGCAGTATAAGTATGGTTAGTTTTTTGTCATCTATTGCAGTCTGGATATCACTAGTAATTTTAATCAGAGCAGATTGTGTAGAGTAGCCAGGACGGAAGCCAGATTGGAGAGGATCGAGTTGGTTGGATTGTTCAAGGTAGTTGGAAACTTGGGATTGCACTAACTTTTCTAGGGGTTTAGAAAGATTGGAAAGGATTGATATTGGGCGGAAATCTTCGGGAGAGGATGGATTAGGCTTTTTGTTTAAAGGAAGGACAATGGCTTTTTTCCAAGAGGTCGGGAATATTGAATTCTGCAGGGAGAAATTGTAGATGAAAAGGAGTGCTGGGAGGATTTCAGGGAGACATAATTTTATTAGTTTGATAGGAATGCCATCTGGGCCTACGGAATTGGAACGGGATTTCATTATAACGGTAATAAGGTCTGTGGGAGAAATGTCGGAAAAATAAAAATTATTGTCGTTAAAAGGTACCTCTGGAGAAAAGCCGGAAGGGGATGGTAAAGAAGAGGTGGAAACCGATATAAAGTGGGAGTTTAGGTCATCAGGTGATATTGGGAAAACTGAGGAAGGGGATCTAGAAGGTTCACAGAGGGAAAGCTTACGAAGTAGAAGCCATTTTGATTTGATATCAGGAGCTGAGGAAAGGGCTTCGTGAAAGTAGTTCGCTTTCGCTTGTCGGATCCTTGTCTGTGTCGTGTTACGAAGCATTCTGAATATTTGATAATCATCTGCAAGCCTAGTCCGTCTGAAGCGTCTGCGTGCAGCGTCGAGTCTCTTCTGCAGATCCTTAATTTCCTGACACATCCAAGGAGCAGGACGATGACGGAAAGTGGAGGTTTTCAGAGGAGCGTGGGTATTGAGTATATTGAGAAGATTGGTGGTGAGAATATCAACCATGGTGTCGATAGAGGAGCAATGATATATTCCATTCAAATCCAATGTTAGTAGATCAGGTAATATTTTTTCTCGAGTAAGGGTATCCAGTAGGCGGAAAGTGATAGTTCGAGGATGGATTGGAGGAGTGCGGATATTATACGTTATTTGTATCAGATCATGAGATGAAAGAAAGGATACTGGCAATTGAGAGGCGGAGAGGAGGTTTTGTGCTGAGTCGATGATGTAGTAGTCTAGCCAAGTGTCAGATCTGGTGGTGTGGTGGGTGGAGGAAAAAGGAACGATGAATAGGTGAAGTGAGAAAAACAGATTTTCTAAATAGGATTTGTCATTGGAGTTTGAGAGGAAATTGGTATTGAGGTCACCGGAGATAATTATTCTGGGATAGAGGGGAACGAAGTTGAATAGAGTTGATTCGAAGGACGGGTCAAATGGCACGAGAGGAGGGCGATATACCACGGCGTAAAGGATAGGAGAAATATTACTGAGAATTTCTACTAAGAGGTATTCTACATGAGGATGATCGGAAGATGGGGAGCAATCGAGGATTCGGGTCTTTAGGCTATTGTGGACAAACATGGCTACTCCACCGCCAGTCCGGTTTACCCGGTCATGACGGAGCAGGATGTAATCAGGCAAGGAGACTGAAGATGATGGAATATAAGGTTTGAGCCAGGTTTCGGATATTGCTATGATATGATAAAAGTTTTGGGTAAAGTATTGCAGGAATTCGTCATAATGGGCAGAAAGTGATTGAGAGTTAGCTTGACATGTGATTAGGGAACTAGACATGCAGTGGATTTGGAGAGAACCAGGCAGTGTTGGGTAGCGAGAAGACAAAACGAGTAGAAAGTACAGAAAAGCGATTATCGTACATGAAACTAAGTGAAGAAAAAGTAATATTAACATTAAAAATAAATAAAGAGAATGTACTTGAAAATAAATAGATTGATGAGTGACGGAGTAGAGATAGCACTAAGAGAAGAAGTAAGACTATTTTAATGAGGCTAAGGGGTTGACGGCTTCTAGGTAGTCAGTCAAATACATCTAGATCCGAGGCCTGTTCTATCAGGATGACTCTATGTCCGTCCTCTTTTCGACACCGCACCTTTCCGGAAGCAAACCACGTATATTTGATTTTTCCCGCCGCTCTCTTCTGCCGGGCTAGCCAATAGAGGTGTCTGTTTGTGCGAGTCATCTCTTCACCCAGATAAATTCGGTGGCAGTCATTAATATATATATAAAACTACATTAATATATATATATATATATATATATATATATATATATATATATATATATATATATATATATTGCTGAGGAATGTTCCAAATTTTCCTTTCGACTCCTGGTTTGAACATGCACCCCTCGATATTTTAAAAATCTCAAAATGTGTGTCCGCCCCTTCAAAAATTGTTATGGCGCAACTTGCGTCATGAAAACCTCCCTCTGGGCATACTGTAGTTATAAAAAAGATTATATGTGTAGAGAATATAGTTTTGAAAAATTTTAGCAAGTACGTTAAAAGTCTACTTTAGATACTAAAATGAAATAAAAACTCTAATAGGACAAAAATAGAACTACATTTCAAACATTATTACAACAAATAAAAATTTTAAAAATCGAAAAGTAGCAAAACGATTAATCAGTTTAAAATCAACATTTAACCGAACGAAATATTTATAAAAAATCTAATCAACTAAAAAACTCATCAGTCAATTTTTTGCTAATTTAAAGATTAAATTAAAAAAAATATAAAAAACTACAAAAGAGTGGCTAATTACCTAATTTTAAATTATTTATGCTATCACTAGAACCTGTTATCAATGAAATAACAGGTTCCTTACTATTATGGTAATTTCCAGACCATTTCAAGGTTCCAAGTTTTGGATGTTAAGAGCGTTAAATCTAAAAGAAGCTTTCTTTAAAACGAAATTTAAAATAAACACTGCTAATGAAATATATAGTTTCAAGTTAGGTAGTTAGCAAACCCATTTTTATTTTTTTCATTTATTCAACCGAGTTAATTAACTATCGCAATGAATTTCAAATGTGACTGCATTAATAATATTTTTTTTATTAATATTTACAACTGTATACATATACCATAAATAAATATGCTAAAATGATTAAAAAAACATGATAAAAACTTGTAAAGAAACTACCCATTTGTAGCACTTTCAAAAATTAAATTCATTTAGAAGGTCCCTTAGCTATCTTCTTTTCAGACACCTCTGAGGGTTGTCTGAAATTGTTATGGATGATAGATTAGGAACTAGATGGTTAGGGTGACCAAGGAGTTTGGAATTAAAAGAGGAGTATCTTAGTCGGGTCAAGTCTTCAACAAAGGGAGTGTTGAGTTCTTTAAAGGGATTTTACGGAGGATTTTGGATTGTAAGGAATGGATACGGGGTGATTTTGATGGTTTTATGGAGCCCCACAATTCCATGGATGATGGAAGTGTATACGAGTTTTTTGTAGAATATTGGAAGCTTAGAGCGTTTGTCAAGTAAGTGATGTAGTAGTCGGAATCTGTTAGCAGTTTCTTGTCTTTTCAATCTAATCTGAGGATTCCAAGTAAGACGTTTGTCAAGAAGGAGTCCTAGGTAACGGATCTGTTCGACAGGGATAAGGGGAATATTGTTAAAGGATAATTTAAGACAGGATGTAGTAGGTTTACGATGGAGGGTGAAAGGAATTTGTTGGGATTTGTTTGGACTAATTTTGATTCTCCAGTTATGACACCATTCTTCAATGGCTGAAATGTGTGACTGCAGTGTTTGAGATGCTACAATTGGTTCATTATTGGAAGATAACACACATGTGTCATCAGCATTGGTGATAAGGACGGCAGAAGGATGGGTCGGGATATCAGCTATATAAACTGTGTAAAGGATGGAACTGTGGAAGATGTTTCCTTGGTGAGAACCAGCGGACTGGGAAAGAGAGAGGAGTAGGCAGAATTATGATTTACTTTGAATGTTATATCTGTGAGGAAGGAACGAATTAATAGGAAATATGTAATAATGATATTTATTTAAAAAATATATATAATATTAATGAGTACAATGAAAAGGAGACTGTATTAGAATTATAAATAGTGATATAATCCTTAGTAGTTACTGTCATAAATTCAATTTATTGTTAAGTAATTTAAATTTTCCCCTATTCAGTAGTTTATTTTGTGGAAATAATAATAACGCCAGAAATTGTATAGCAAAATATTTTAAAAACGTGCTTTTCATCTAATAGGGCTGTATTGATATAAACGTTTATTATTTAATTACAGAAGTAAATTTATTACAGAGAGCACTGAAGTCTAAACCGTTACTATTTTAATTGAAATAATGAAAAAATCAATTGAACAATTGCTTCTTTGTCTAAAATTAGCACGTTGTTAAATAAAATAAAACTGAAAATTCCTGGAGCCCCACCCTGAACACCTGGGCTCCATGATGGACGCCTACTAATTCAGCAAGGGAAGGAAAAGATCTAATTATACTAAAGCGAACACCTAACTCCGACGAGCCTCGATCCAGAATAGCAACTCATTTACTCTCAGCTGGTAACTGGTCCTCCCCCGTCACGAACATCTTCAAGGTTCAAAAACGATTCTTGTAGAGTTGTTAAATGATTAAAGTATGAATTAAATCAAGACTTTTTCTCTTGAATATTCCAAGTCTGGTTAATGACACAGCCATAAGCAGTTAACGGTTCAGTACAGATTCGATCCAAGAATTCCAAATTCTTTCAAATAAACAGATTATGAGAATTACAGTGTAATATTTTTAGTTATATCTTTAAAAAAAAAAAAAAAAAAAATTTCCCACTGGTCGTTTATTGGATGAAAGCTAACTATCCTTCAATTTCATTTATAATACCTATCTTAAAACTTTTATTATAAATTTTGTATTAATTAATTAATTTTGTAGTGAAACTTTAATAGTATTTATAAGTCACTTCATATATCTAAAAAATATGTTAAGCTATTATACAAGCCATAAATTATTTGAATTTAAAATGACATTTTACTTAAAACTTTATCACAATAATTATTACTTGCTTTACCTTCAGGTTCTGAATTTGCTGTGGACTCGTGCATATGTTGAACCTATGGCATAACACTAAATTTTAGTTTTTCTCTGTAGCCAATTTTTCTTCTATCGAATCACTTTAGGACGACCATAATCTGACAACTCCTTCGGTGGTCAGCCTAAACTTGAGAGCAAACAATTCAACGGTTGAAATCTCCATATCTAGTGTTTAACAATTGCTTTGTTCTTAATTTTAATAAAGGAATCAAACAAAAAATTTCTTGTTAAAAATTTTATGAAGCATTCTGGGCATCGTATTTAAGTTCATTAAAAACTTGTGTCAACTGATTTTAGAATATTTTTTGTCCACCTCTTCTTCGTCTTTTAGACTGTGCGGGACAATTCCTGTACCAGGAGAGAGGGTGAGGATTAATGCCAGAGTTAAAAGCTCTCCGGCACCTGTAGGCGAACTCGTAATTATTTTATAGTATTATTTTTCAGTAAATCAGTTTGTCGGGCAAAGCCACTCCACCCCCCATGTTCATCATTGCTGTACTTTTATGCTTTAAATGATTATAAAATATGCTTCTTGTCACGAAAATTTTTGCAACTGAATTTTTTTTTTTTTTGCTCTTACCTTTTCAAATTAAATTAATATTAGTAAAAATTAAATCAGCAAATTTATATTCAATATTTACAAAACTTTTCTTGTAGTGAACACACAAATTAACGTTTTATAGAATTTTTTCTTGAAATATTTGAGTTCGCCTTTTGTCCCAATAAATTGTCTAAGGCAAGAATAGTGTATGGCGTGCGCTTCACACAATTTTCCCTTACCATCCTGTTTAATGCTATAGCATGTATATTACGCACGAAACATTTAGAACACGATCATTTTCCAAAAATATATTGTTAAAAAACTCATCAATTTAATTTTACGATTTATTGGAAGTATCGTTATGGTCCCATGTTGTGGAAATATATTTCAGATGAGATGTCAGTGGAACTTCGACAAGTGAGGGTTGTATTTCCTGGTTTGTTCACGTCATAAATCTCGATGGTCGCCCTCTGGCTAATATATTATGGCATCCTATCGAACAACCCTACCTTTCATTCTTAGTTGGAGTAAATAAGGTCGCAAAACCGAATAAACAGGAAGAAGATTACTTCGATATTATGATTTCTCTTCACTAAAAGTTTTATGGAAAACAAAAAATGTTATTGATCAAAACATGGTAGGAATAATAGTAAGAATGTTTACTTGATATATCATAATACGTAATAAATAAATAAATTATATGTAATATATCAAATAACTCCTATCTAATAAAACTTTCTAACCGACAAATCATAGATTTATTGCAAAAAATCATGAAGTAACATTTCATAAAATATAATCAGTAAGATGAATTTTCTATTATAAAATGAGAGTATTGGGCTCACAATACGGAATAATTTATATTTATAAAAGGATTTTCGTCGTTTTGATGTAATTGAGTTGTTTTGTCATCGATAAACAAAGTTGAAATATATATAAACGTACTAAAAAAATCAACTCTGTCAAAAATGTACGAAATGAATTATTATTCCAGTAAAGTTAGAGGGGAGGACAGCCTTACCCCAACATTCAAAAAATGAAGATGAAACTTGTCAGAAATTGTTAATTACTCTCTCCATAATAACTGATAAAAAGTCCCAAGGAATCCCGCGCCGGGTTTTGACGGGGGGAGGAGAGGAAGGACAGAAAAATGCTATTTTAAAGTTTTTTTTAGAATCTCTTAAAAACTATGAGTTTTTTCTCAATGACTGATCAGCATAATATTCTAGTATTTTAAAAATTATCCTATACATTTGTTTGACAAAATCAATGGCAACTGAGATATTTATGAGATTATATTTATTATGTTTCGACTTTAAGTAAAAATTGCTTCAAACCACAAAATTGATGTATTTCATAGTAGACGATATCTTTTTAAAGTTTAATTAATTTTCTATCAACTTCCTTGATCAGCTAGGAGTTTCATTTAGAACTAATCAGTTCTAAGTGAAACTCCCAGCTGAACACACGTCCCTGAAGAAGACCTGCAAAGTCACGCCGAAACGTCGGCTTTTAATAAAATAGTTGTACCACTATTTAGCCTATTTATGACCACCACCCCGGACCATCTCCTTCCTTTATAATGCAACGGTGAACTATTAAATATTCAATTTAAGCTTTCTGGTTCTCTGTATGTAATCAGACCATAGTTTATGGTAATTTTTTATAAATTGTAATGTCTTCTACCACATATTATCAATTATATAAAATTAATGTCAATCTAAACTTCATATCACTGTCACGAAATTTCCCCCATTGATTGATATCGAATATAATTCTGATGTCAATGACTGCTTAGAATCATTAAAAGAAAGAAGTTTCGAATAATAATTTGGAGGATCGAAAATGTTAAATAATTAATTAAACTTAAAAAGGTATCGTCTACTGTGAACATCAATTTTGTGGTTTAGAGCAATTTTTACATAAAGTGGAAATAAAGTAAATATAATCTCATAAATATCTCCATTAACTCTATAAATAACTCCATTAACTGTAACCATTAATTTTATCAAAAAAATGTATAGGATTATTTTTATAAATACTTAAATATTATACTGATAGTTCTTGGCCAAAAATCTAATAGTTTTTGAGGTATTCTCACAAAACTAAAAAAAAATATCATTTTTCTGTCCTTTCTCCCCTTCCCCCCATCAAAATCCGAAGCGGGATTCTTTGTGATTTTTATCAGTTATTACGAGGAGGGTAATAAACAATTTCTAACAAGTTTCATCTTTATTTTTTGGATGTTTGGTTCTTTCCCTATTTTTGCTGGACTACACATCAATAAACCGAAGATCTTAAGTGATTAATTTTGTATATCAGTATTTTTAGTATAAAAACACTCCTTCTTTTAAAGTTTCAGAACGTGAATATTATGTAATAATATGTCACATAGGTTAACATTTTTAAGCGAAATATGACTTGAATTATTTATTAATTACACGGCCATAGATAAAAATTTCAGTTAGACAGTGGAAATTCCAGATATATTTTAAAGTTGAAAAATTTAGTTGAGTTTTTTTCTTTATTACTAATCCAATCCATCTATTCTCCTTCAAGAGCAATAGCGCGTGCCCTCGCTTCCAAGAAATTGTATGGCTCTCCTCTTCTTAAAAAAGTTGCGCAGTTTATCTAAATTTGTTAAATTATTTAATAAGAGAAAGTGGAGTGCTGAGTATATAGGATTTCAATCAAAACAACAGAAGAAAAAAAAATTTTCATGAATATTATATTTATAGTCCAATAAATAAAATGTATAAATTTGTTTTTAAAAGTAATATAAAGATATAATTTCTAAATAAGTTTTTAAATAGAAACATTTGTATCTATAAATCGTAGAATATATTTTGTCATTATCGCTTTTATACAAATAACTCATTTAATAAAAACTCTAGATGGTCAAGACTTTTTTATTAACTACTTAATAATTTGATATTTTAATTATATATCAACATAGAGATGTGAAATACCCAGTGTTGTGGTTGACAAAAAAAAAAATATTTTTAAAATAAAGATATTAATACTTTCCCAATTTGTAAGTATGAAGCTCCGATAGTTGATTAGAAAAAAAATATGGTGTGTTCACTCACACGACTTTCCTACCTATTTCAGAAAAGTTTTTATATCTTTACATATGTTCATGAAGAAACAAAAAAAAAAAAAAAATTGAACTAGATTTATTTTCCTGAAAATTGATCAAAGAAAAGATTTGCGAACCATTTATTTGTTAAACTAAAGCAATGTAAACCGACTTAAGGTAGATCAGTGTAAAAATTTCAATACTCTCTAATATTGCTGATCAAAAACTTTTTGCCATAGCTTTGTATTGTCAAACAACAATTTCAGTTAAAAGTAGAGGAAATAGTGAAGCTTGTGTGATGCGGGCAACAGATTTTCTTACTTTCACTTAGTCATATTTTTTTTCTCATTCATTCTTTTCTGACACCAGGATATATATCCGTAATTTTACATTTGAAATTGAATAGCTGTAACTTCGTTAATATGAACGATTAACGATTTCCAAAATGAACGACTTTTATATAGATTTGTAGGGAATTTCATTACCTTTCAAAAAAACAGGTAACAACAAACATTTTTTCTCAATTCTTAACAACAATGATTCAGGGGGCTCTGAAACGTCGAAAACCGCAAAATTTGACCCGATTGCACTTCTTTCCTTACCTAGTATGGATAGGAAAGTAATAGATAAAATACACAAGGAATAAATATGATGTGCGACCCAGCAGACAGGTCACTGTAACATGAACATATCTACTGGATAATGTTATCATAAACAGCAGACCAAGATCGAACAACTAATTACTTGTCCGAGGTCGTAATCAATAGGATACCTGTTCACTTAGCTGGCGAAGATAATCCATGATAAGAAAGAGGTGGCTAGCTGAGAGAAAGGAAAGGACTGCCAGAAGAGCGAGAGGCTTGTGGTAGGGGTACCTCTGCAGATAAGGACAGATTGCCATCTAGGGTACCTTTGTCAGTGGGCGATACACGCCAACGCTGCTCCACATTAGCGTCAATATCGCTCCTTTAGAAGTTGTTTGTTTTGTTCAAGATCTGTTTGGTAGTCCTTGTCAGGGATCTCTGCATTCGTAAACACAATTTGTCACGATAACAAGATCAACACGAGGGAGGGAGTGAATCGCTTTAAAATACTTGATAGATATCCGAACCCGTTGTTTGCTTTGAGAATCCGTACGCTGTATTCTTTATGGGGAAAAAAAATCATAACAGCTTAACGATGAAAATATTGTCGCCACCACGTTTAACTAACGAATGTGATGGCTGTTTTTTAAGGAGAGCGAAAAAAATATTCAACATTTTATTCTTTTGGTTTGATAAAAACTGAAAATTCTATTTACAATACTTTTTTCAACTTCTATTTTTTTTTTATTGTGTATTGAAAATATTACAATCTGTCTCAAAGGACATTTATAATAGTGTTCAGAGATCACATTCACACTCTATGTACAATAATAATAATAATATATATACAATAAATAAATATAAAATCATTTAAAAATAAATAAATAAAAAGAACAAAAACATACCTATATTCACTATTTACAATCAGGCGAGCGAGAACTCCGAGCCAAACTTGTCCCTCCAACTGTGGAGAGAAAAGCAGGACTCCAGGAGATCTCTGCACTTGTCTCTCAACCGCGTCACTGGGGCTAGACCCAGAGGAGATTGAGCGAGAGTGCTACCTATTTTCAGTTAAATATATCTGAACCTAGAGATCGTTTTCTCTGTTGAAGTTAATAAAGAATTGTCATTATTAATACTATATATTTTTCCAGCCAGTAAACAGTGCTAAAAATATTTTCAGCGAGAAGTGCATTCACGTAATTTCTTGCAAAATTATGAATTAACTATTAAAATAGTTTTCCAACAATACCATAACGAAAATTCGATACATATGTATTTTTTGTTTGTCAAGCTTAAATTTTAACAGTTTTCAGTTAATGATTATAAAATTCAACGCCTGTAATAAGGGTATTCTTTAACACATTTTACATTTTCTAATTTTTATAGTTACGTTTGTTTTTAAGGAGTATCTGTAAATTGATTGGAACTTTTCGCATCCGGAGGTCATATTAGTTCGAAGCTCATATTGTTAAATCAATCAAATTCATAACAACAAATTTTGTTTTAACCAACCATTGCTAGATTCGGTATTTCCAACACATCTATGAGGTAATGACAATGGTATGTAATAAGAAAATAAAAATATTTCTCGACATTACTTAATCGTTATAGTCCGTAAAAAGACGCCTTTTTATCTAATTATTAACATCCACCTGAAACTTTGCAAATAGCTTTATATTATCGTATCCTACAACAACTATTTTATTTACGAACATTCTCGGAATTGGGGGGGGGGGGCCTTTTCAATCTTGAGATCGGCAAACATTGTCTATTTAATTAGGTATTAAAAACTCGTAAATACCCATTTGCTTTCCACTTCAATCGTAAGATAAGTTGAGCAGAAAATTGACAAAAAAATGTGGCCTCCAAAAATATTGAGCCGTTTTGCGTGACCTAAACTTCGAAATGTCAAAATAATGAGGTTATACAGGTCAAATGGCCCAATATTTTTTAGGCCACTTTTTTTCTTGATTTTGAGATCAAATTATTTTGCTATCGATGTGGAAAGAAATATTTACGAGTTTTTGGTACGTAATTAAATAGACAAAGTTTGTCGACCTCCAGATTGAAAATGGTCCATTCCAAGAGTTTTCGTAAATAAAATAGTTGTAGGTTACGGTAAAATGAAGCTATTCGCGAAGTTTCAGGAGGATGTTAATAATTTGATAAAAAGGGTTCTGTACCACGGAATATTATAAAAAGTATTAGAAAATAATTTCAAAGTTGGAAAACACAAATTGTATAAATTTATTTATTTAAAAAAAAATCAATTTATAAACATGGGTCATTCTGCCAATCTAAACAAAATCGTGTACCAAAAAAAATGTGGCTGTAGTGTGAAAATTCTAGTATTACGGCTGAAAGTATTTCACACAAGTGTGAAATACTTTCAACTTCCCGTTGTCAACTTAAAAAATACCCGGGTCAGAGATGATTGTTTTAAGAATCCCATTGCTGGATTCTTTATAAAAAAACAAATACAAAATTATAATAGAGTGCACAGGCGCACACTTTTGATATTTATTGGGGGAGGCAATGGCCAAAAAAAAATAGGGGATTTGCCATTTTTAAAACCACTTAAAGAGTACTTTTTAGTGAATACACTAAGCTAAGTTCTATTTTTAAATAATCACGAATTACTTGCGATTTTTATTTTTCACCCTCCAACTCTACTGCAAACACCCCATTTCTAGAAAAACTTTCTTGTTTAGTAGGATTTAAGTCCACATTAATTAAGTTGAGGGTTTATTACGAAATAAGTTCAAATCCATCTCAAGTTATTTAAAAAAAAAATGATGTTTTGATATCCTGTCACCTTTAAGTACCCGTGTTTTCAGCAAAAATGACCGCAATAAATAATTGCAAAGGTTTAATTTATTTTCACTTTACCTGGGATGTATAATATAAACATAAGATTTTCAATCCTAATATTTACGATTTCATGAAAAACTGATGGATCGGTTATCCTGATGGATCTACCGAAAATAAATTTTATTCCAACAATTAACCCTTTATAACCCTTGTTCTTCCACTTTCCACCAAAGAAAAGCTTAAAGAACTTCATGGGTTCTGACTCCTGCCTCATCCACCATATAGTCCAGACCTCACACCATTGGATTACTACTTATTAAGATTCATGGCCCATTTTCTTCAAGGGAAGAAATTTGATAATTTCGTGGAAGTTGAAATTGCAGTCGAAGAGTTCTTTGACAGCCATCCCAAAGAATGGTATCAGTGTGGGTTCGAGCAGATCGCTAAGTAAAAGCTTTGCAACAGATAATTGTAGTAATTTTTTATGAAAAAAAAGTACTTTTTGGTGAATCTCAATTTTTTTCCTAATAAATCTCATTTTAATTAATATGGACTTAAAGGTTATTAAACCAGGAAGTTTTTCTAAAGGAGAGGTAAATGTAGTACAGTTG
Organism: Nezara viridula; assembly: GCA_928085145.1. Classification (NCBI taxonomy): domain Eukaryota; kingdom Metazoa; phylum Arthropoda; class Insecta; order Hemiptera; family Pentatomidae; genus Nezara; species Nezara viridula. The sequence goes on from OV725077.1 coordinate 102,189,486, forward strand.
AAGGGTGATGAAAAAAATCACAAATAATTGCGAATCATTTTTAAAATTATCAAAGGAATTTCTCAAATGATTTACCAGAAAAGCAATTAGGTTATTTACTTAACACATAAGTTTTTAGTTTCTGACATTCAAAGGAAAGGCTATTTTATTCATACCCATACTTTATTATGTGTACTCTAGATGCATACACGACAAATATAAATATGGGATATATAATGAGGAGATAATAATAAAGGAGTGAAAGTCCTGCTGAAGTGCTTAAAGAAATTGTAATTATCAAATCTCAAAATGTGTTCTGTTTCGTAGAAAAAGGACAATTTTCTTTTCCCATAAAAAAGTTTCTAAAAATAAAAGCAATACATCATTTTTTTCTTGGGATAAAGTGGAATCTGGCTTGGGATTTGTATTGTACATTAAATTTATTATTAGGGAAAGATGTTTAACATAGAAAGTCATAACAGTGGAAAAAATAATTCAATTTAAAGTAAAATAATAGTCAATTTTTAGAAATTTACAATAGACTTGAATTTCCACCAACATACGATATAAAGCTCAAACTTCACCAATATTTGCTACAAGGAACACTCTTCTCAGGAATTCTACTTCTTCACTGACATAGTTTACCGCAATAGTAAAATTGAGAAAAAGGTCCATGTGTTGGATTATGGTAACTTTAGTTTTTAAAAATGTGGATTATTATATTATAGCTAGATAGAAATTATAAAACAATTTGATAAATAACAAAATAAAAAACAATCAAAAACATTTTACCATGTTGAAAATAAATTTTCAGAAATAAGAGTAGTAATTTTTGTAATATTAAAATTGTTCATATCCCATATTACATTATACTTTTAACAGTGGAGGAACAGTTGACAGTAGATAATATAGTTGGGAATTTAGTTGTGGATGGAAATTAAAGTATAAACCTCAGATTAAAAAATTTATTTATTGAAAATTTTAGAAATACTTTTTGGCATATTTTGTAATTATGGTCATAGGTAAAGAAGACCATTATGCCACACTTAATCGAAGGCTTGTGCGACATCTAAGAAAGCTGCTGTGCCAATTTCCTTTTTTTCCAATGCCAAGGTAATTCTATCAATTATTCTAAGATATTGTTGTATAGTAGGTCTGAATCCAAATTTTTTATTAGGAATCATGCTGTTTGCTTCAAGAAATGGAACAATTTTTCAAACATTTTGGATTAGAGTAAAAGACTGATAGATCTATAAGATGTGACTTGGTCTGAACGCTTTTTTGGTTTTGATTATCTTGGTGACTGCAAATTTTTATACCAGGGTAACGTCAGTAACTCGAAAATGAGAATTGTGAATAACTATCAAGCAGATTAATGATTTTAGGGTGCAAGTAGTAGAATTTTAGGCGTGTTTAGGTCAAATGTAGTTTATTTTCAGCAAGGTAATTTTGTAATGCACAACTGCATATCTGAAGGAGTGATAGAGGAAGGAGGTAAAGAAAGAGAAGTGAGAATTTCATCTCTTGTTATTTCACGAAGTAGATTACAGTGTTCGGTGGGCTATCAATACTCAAAAAATATTTTTAATATATCAGAGTTGTAGGAATGCTCTGTCATATATACCAAGGAATACTTAGGGATGAAAAAAAATAAATATATATATATACGTATCAGAAACTCAAAAATCCTTCCTCCCTGAATTTTACCTTCTACTTTTTCAAAATGACATTAGAATCTTACTTATTCATAACTAACCAACATTTACAATTTTCATGGAGGATTTATAATTGAACATTATATCCAACTTCACAATACAGTTATAAGAGCTTAGACATCTTAAGTATATGCTCAAGATCGAACAGTAATTCCATATTTTTATAGACTTGAGCATAAACAATCATAGAAATATGAAGAAGATTTAGTAGCACTAAGAGAAACAAACTAAACTAAATGACTTCAGTCACATAATCATAAATTGCTATTTTAATAATAACTTTTTTAGTAACAAAGTACATTTAGATTTTTTCTTTCTTTTAGTCTACAAAGAAAAACAAATTTTTTTTAAATAATTTAATCAAACAAAATAGATATTTTACAACATTAACATATTTCTGAGAATATAATGTATCATAACTAAGATTATATAGCATGTATAAACATATATACAAGTATCATTAAACAAAAATGACTTCAACATGAAATTAATAATAGTCTTATAAAAAAAAAAATAATTTAAGATAACCAAACAAAACAAAGCTTAATTTCATGAATAATAACAAATCAGATAAAAATTGTAGTTATAAAAATAAGTGAATTTTAAAAGTAGAGGAGACATTCCTATTGTATTTTTAGATTCCATTTATTAATAATATTATTCAAAAAGTTCATGGATTAAAATAAGTCATATAACTATTTACTTTTGGACAAAATAATCAAAGAAATTCTTCAAAATAATTGAAAAATTAAGAAATTTACATTTCTTTAGCACTCTTCAATAAGAAATGAAGTCAAAACATCCATTGACACTCTTGAGATGATATTTATAACATACTAATAGTTAAATCACTTATCCATCATAAATTATATTTCTAGACATCAGAGCAAGAGGGGCCAAGTTTCAAAATAACAATTTTTCAATTAGGCCATAACATTATTTCCTTGTATCGTCTACACATATCTGTATCATAAGTTTTGTGACGTAACTAGTATTAAAAGTTTGTTTTTGAAGTTATTAACTAGAGTCTATAAATACAACTTTTATGGTTCAGGTAAACTGGGAGCTGACAAAAGTAGATCAGTTTAGATCTCTTTGGTTTTGAGCATTATCTTCCCCCTCTCCCTACTTGTTTTAAATTCTTTGCAAGGACCACCAATTCAACTTACAAAGTTACTGGATACACCCATTGTAAAAGCCAAAAATGTAGAAAAGTTTTAGAAAAAACATTATTCTGTAAGTAAATGTTTCGGAGCTACATCACCCTTGCTCTAAGGTACATACTACTATATAAATCAACATGATACTGGATTTTATATAACCGACTGAGATAAAAAGCTAATGACATCTTGAAAAGTCATATGATGTACTGCAAGATTTCGCCTGTCATGCACTTCAATGAGGGGAGGATTGTCATTTATTTTAGAACCAAAAATTAAGATATATGGGTAACCAGTTTTCTTGGCATGAAGTAATCTCTTTCCTATAGTCAACTTGCCTCTTTCATCAAGAATTATATCATTATACAGATGAGGAATATCATTAAGTTCCAAATAAAGTGCTCTACCAAGCTTATCTCCATTTTCAAACTCATTGCTTCCTTCTTTCGGAGTTATAATTATGACATTGAAAGGTGCTAAATGTTTAGGCCATATTAACTCTTGTTCAGTCGAAAGATGTTCAACAGCAGCAGCCAAAAAGCGAGACGTGCCAAATCCATAACTAGCCATAGCTAGAGGAAGTATCACATTTGAATTAGCCTTGAATAGACCATTCAAAGCTTCAGTGTAAACAGAGCCTAACAAGAATGTATGACCCACTTCAACACCCTTAACAGATAAGAATGTATCTGATTTGCAGTTACTACATGCTTTAACCTCTAAATTATCAGTATTATAAGCATTGGAACAATTATTACAAATCATTAAATTGTCTTCTCCAATATCACTAATTACATGATATTCATGAGAATAAATTCCCTTCATATCTCCTGAATCCGCAGCGGCTCTTACTACAGGTACACCAACTGTTTCAAATATATTCTTATAAGCATTGCTGACATTTTCGTAAGTAGATTCTGCAGCTTTCAAACTTGCATCAAAGGAATAAAGATCTTTCATTTCAAATTCCTTACTTTTTATTAGACCACATCTAGGTTTTAATTCATCTCTGAACTTGGTAGAAATTTGGTAAATTAATAAAGGTAATTGATTATGAGATAGCTGTGGAATATTTGCTATTAGATTTGTTACAGCTTCTTCATTGGTGGGACTTAGGAGCAAATCTCTACCATGTCGATCATTAAGTTTGAAGAAGCCAAAACCAGCATCTAAACGACCCGATTTTCTCCAAAGGTTACAATCAACAAGAAAGGGTAGCCTAATCTCTTGTGCATATAGTTCAGACATTTCAAACCTAACTATATTCCGTAACTTTTCAAGAGACCGAATACCTAATGGTAGGAGATGATAAACGCCAGCAGCAGTAGACTTTATGATCCCCATATCAACCATAAGCCTGTGACTCTTAGCCAACTTCTCAGAAGTAACAGTAGCATTTGGAGGAATAATATTTAACGGTTGAAATAACTTACTGCCAAGATTAGTTATAATTTTGGAGTTTTTAGCAGAAGCAAACTTATTCAGATTTAATTTTGACATGATTAATTTACTATGAGATGGTTAAGAATCTTAAAAAAATATATATATTTATTCTTCAAAACACAATTAAACAAACAAAAAAAATGTGAAATTTAATGTGAGCCATCCCACTTTAAGCTTAATAAGCTCAAGTAAATATAAAACATTCTGTATTAACAACTTTCACAACTTGATCAAGGATCAGAAATGGAAACTTTGAACCAGTTCTTTAAAATATCACCATTTAAAAGAAATATATACACTGGAAAATGTTTCCTAACAATGTTCAAAACATTAAGTGCAAGTCCTTTGTTCAACTTAAAGCTTCAGTTTCTTCCTTAGATGATTTACTTTTGTAGTCAGAAACAGCTTCCTAAAACATAAAATTAATTTAATTATTACACTATGGTTGCTCAATCTCATTATTGTAACAAAAACCATACATATTTTAAAAATTAAATACATTAAACCATTAAATTATCATAAAATATTCAATGTAGATCATAGTTCCAGAGTGGTATTCAAAACATTGATTAAGCAATATCAAAGATATCTCTCTCTTCAACTTACTGAAGAGAACCGCATGATGCACAAAAAACAGAATATACTATAGCTGAAATAGAAATGAGGCATGTGGATGCGAAGAAATGCTTTTTCTGTCTAAAAGCAATTATACTAAAATTTTGATTCCACATTTGCCCTTCTTTGCAATATAAAATGAGTGTTAACATTGAGTGATTACTATAAAAAAAAAAAGAAAATCTGGTGCGCGCAACACATAACTTTCACTTACAGCTCAACTTTGAAAATAAATTATTTTCTGGTCATGTTGGGCTATTATAAAAATTTTTAATTGCATTTTTAACTGAGCTAAAGCTAAAAGATTACAGCTAACAAATCATAAATATCATTAAAACAACAAAAATCCTATTTATTATATCAACAGTTGATTATGGATTGTACAACCCGTTGATCATGGTTTGTACGACTATTAGTTATTAAACTGTTATTTTCCATTGCCAGATTAATTAAAACTGAATTAAGAAATTTGCATTGTCTTTCATGGGTCAAAAGTTGTCACACTAACTGTAAGTGGATACTGTTGGAATATCACAAAGGGAAAATTCATTAAATTATTCACTAATTTAATTTTCTAAAAGGTTACATGATGATTTTTCAGAAAACCGGACCATAGATACCTAATTATTTAAATACAACATCAGATCTAGAGTTATTAAACTACAGTAAATATATTTAAGGTTATAAACGTATCCATGAAATATTTGGAATTCTCATACCAGACTGAAATGACAAGAAACCGCTTGACGTTTCAGACTACTTGACGCAGGACAAATGCTCTAACCTTCCAATTAATTACAAAAGACTCATATACATGACTATAATAAGGGCTATTCGGACATATGGAGTTGACCTATGGGGCTGCACCAAACCATCAAATTTCTCTCGTATCCAATCCCTACAATCCAAAATTCTTCATTAAATCCTCAATGCTACTTACTTTGTTACAAATGAATATCACAAAAGGAAATTTCATCAAATGATTCACTAATTTAATTTTCTAAAAGGCTACATGATGATTTTTCGGAATAAACGGACCATAGATACCTAATTATTTAAATATAATATCAGATCTAGTTATTAAACTACAGTAAATATAATTAATGTTATAAACGTATCTGTGAAATATTTTTATGTTACGAAATATTCAACTTCTTTCACAAAAGTAAAATGGAATAGTAGTGGGTACTGTTGGAATATCACAAAGGGATGATTCATCAAATTATTCACTAATTTCGGAATAAACGGACGTTGATACCTAATTATTTAAATATAATATCAGATCTAGAATTATAAAATTACAGTAAATGTATTTAAGATTATAAACATATGCTTTATACATCCATGAAATGATTTTGTATTTTACTTCTTCTTTCACACAAATACAAAGAAAGTTTTTTTAAACAATGTCCTTGTCTTGTTTAGGTTGTTTTTAAATACTTTTTCATTTACATTAAATACTTTACATGAAAACATGTGATTTATATTCAATATTATTAGTTAAAAATTAATTTTTATAATTTTTTTGCCACTCTCCCCCACCTTCTACAACTTTCTATATTATATATTGTTTTTTCTAAAATTCTCCACTTTCCAACGATATGTTAAACATATACCTTCTGACTAGTATTTCCGGAGATTCATTTTTGACTTGAATAAGCATTTTTATTTTTTTTCCTTTATTTAATTATCAAATTCTTTCAAAAGTTATATTTAACATTTTTTCAAACTCTTAATAGTGAGAGATACTTAATTATTTAAAATAAACCATATAAAAGGTAATTTAAAGGAATACGTATATGAATATTGGGCATTTAAGCCCTGTAAAGTGACATCAACGGGGATAAGACCTAAATGATATTAAAAGCCACTTAATTATACAATGATACACTGAGTTTATTCAAAATCGTTGCAGCTGTTTTTGAGAAAATTATAAAAATGTGTTTCACCGTTGATATAAAGTGGCACTTCCGGTTAGCCGATTTTAAGGAAAAAGTTGCTGTCACATCCCAACCATATAAAAACATTAAATACGCAATTTAAGTTTTGAAAGACTTTTCGTTTTTGAGCTAACTGTTCACATACACGCTCGCACGCATAGTCGAGTACACCCATCATAATTCCATGAATTAATCAAAACGGTCGCCGCTTTTTATATTAGGAGAATCCCCACTACAACTCATACTTCCTGGATATACCTTGTATACTTTACAGATTTCTGTAATATTATGGTATTAATGATTACAATCTGTCTGCTCTATTGACAATTTTAAATAGGTTAAATCTCTTTTAAAACCATATTATTTATTAATGTACCCACAATTTAACGGGTTTATCAATAGCTAGAAATGAAATACCAATTAAGAAGAAATATACCAAACAGATAGTAATAACCAATAAAATTTAATTACACTAAACTCTATAATCAAAAATACATTTTCACCACAGAGAATATGGAGGTACCTACATCAAACACTTTGAGAGTATGTTCACAAATTTTTTCAAGATCTTCCAGCCCTCTTTGAAGTATATCAACTGCCCTTATTCCATTTGTTTGAATTCTGAAGTGCATTTTCTGTTCAGCTGGATGAGGAACTGTGTAACCACAGAAATTAACTTCAGGGCTGTAATATAAAAAATTTGTATTATTTACAAAATATATTATTGATACACATTATCATTAATGATATCAAATATTAAACAGAATAATACCCTAACAACCATTAAGTCGATTGAACTTAATGGTATACATACATGTATCAACAAGAAGTTTTAACACATAAAATATATAAATGAGACTTTGGTAGAAGTTGGTTGAGGGCCTAACCAAAGGTGAAACTACATAAAAATAGTTTTTGACTGAACCCCCAACAAACCAACATCTACTAAATTATCTACAAACAACTACATCCCTACTAAGTAAAACTTTAATTAGTAAAATAAACTTAATTGTCGAAATAAAGTTTGTAAGACGACAGTGGGTAGAGAAAGACATAAGTAATATGGAAAAACTTACCAAAGTAGGATTAGCGATCAGTCAGATCGTAAACTGTTTGTTGGTAAAAAATCACTAATAAATAAATATATGAAAAAACTATCATAGTTTAACTCCTTGCATGACTGCTGTACAAGATGTGTCAATGTATTACAGCTTAACCTTATTAATTTAACTCCATTTATTCCTAGTGTTTATAGAATTTGAGTCTCCTAACCATTCCATATTTGTACAAAATTCTGTTAGCAGCTTTTACCCAATAAAAATTTCTCTGCAATTCTTTAACCGTTTACAGCATTTTAATTCACATTATAAGAGATGTTAAATAACCAATTTCTATGAAACTTTTTTGCTGATAATAGATTGAAAAGTAAATGTTTTATATAATTTCAACATTTGGTTATATATTTTGTTCTGCCTTCCCCAGATAGTTTTCTAAATTTATGTATCAGTTGCTGTATCTTTGTAGTGTACAATAACAAAAGGGTAGTTGGTGAATACCAGTATGGTTTTAGAAAAAATACATAAACCACAGATCAAAATTGTTGTTCTACAGCAGATTGATGAAAAGATGTGGAAATATAATATGGATAGATAGCGATTGTTTATAGATTTTAGGTCTGCTCATGATAGAACGTATAGGTCAAAGGTAAAGTAGGCAAAGGAAGAAGAAAAAATCACTTCTAACCTAAACTGATAGCTCTTAAGCGATGAAAATGAGTGATTCCAAATGTCAAATAAGATTAAATGCAGAGATGTATAAGGCCATCGGAATAAAAAATGGACTAAGATAGGAGATACACAAGCCCTTATGCAGTTTAACCTTGTGTTCCATAAAGCTGTAAATAACATAAAGGTTACGGAAAATGGCACAATTATAAATAAATCACTACAAATGATGTCATTTTAGAAAGAAGCAAGCAAGGAATTGAGGAGGTGTTGCTGTCTTAAGATGGAAAGCAAGAATGACTGTTCTCAAATAGAGAAATAGAAAAAAATTAGATGGGAACACTGAGCTATGACATTAGCAGAGAAAATATAGAATCAGTGTTAGCTTTTCCATACCAAGGATGTTTAATGACAAATAATATAAATGCATCAGAAGAAGTTGAAATAAGGGTCCTAGCAGGAACTTTGATAATACATTGATAAACGAGCAAAATAAAACAACAATATTATTAGATATATAAAATGAACTCAATGCATAACAATTTATTTTTTAACCATGAATAAATAATCATTTTAGTATTGGTTCACAAGTTTGATTAAGATAAGAACGATGTGAGGCCAAGAACACATCGATCATATTGTAAGTGGAGTTCCTAAACAGAAAAATGTTGTCAACTCTATCAAGTGCTCACAGATTATTAATGTGATCTTGATCAATCTGTCAACCAGATGTCACATTAAAAAACTAGTACTTTAATTTCTTATAATAGTTTTCTTAAAGATAAGTTTAAGATTAAAACTAAAAGAATGATATACTCATTACTTTAGGCAATACGTTAATATCATAAGGTAGAGTAAGCCACTTTTTATATAATTGTGTTTGAATTTTGAAACATTTTCTTCTAACCACATAATAAACCCAACAAAGCATATAAATGTAACTAGAAATAAATGTAACTAGAAATGAATGCAACCACAAATATGTATACTTACTACTTAATGATTACAAATCTTAAGGCATTGCCTAAAGTGTGCCCCTCATCATAAAAAACAAATGTCTTTGAAGTATCATTTGGTTGATTGTCTCCAGCTACCTAAAACAAAAATTAAGTATTCATTGTAATGCATTTCCAATTAGTATTCCAAATAAAAAACATAATAACTTCTAAGCTATGATTAATTTATGACATAAGAGCAAACTTAACAATCACAAATCAATATTATGGATACAACAAGCTATAATTCAAATAACTATAAACCTCTTGAGCTATAACACTGTTAAGATTATTCAGAATTAACATTAAACAAAAAATAATGATAGAACTAAGAAGTTTGACAGTTCAATTTTTAACTGAAGGCAATGAAAAAAAAAATCTAAGAGAAAAAAAATGAACAAAAGTAAAACAATTTATGCTAACACCATGATATCAATAATTAAAAGTCATGACAGAGAAAAAATCATATTAAAATTTAACAAAGAAAGGAAAGACTAATCGTATTAACTATTGTCAAAGAAAAATAGGATTCCCTGACGTCAGATTATGATCACTAAATAATATTGGAACTTCAATAAAGTTAATTACTTCAGCTATGCGCATTGTTTATTTAAATGAATAATAACTTCTAAAATTTTAAACTACCGGCAATCCACACGAGGTAAGCACAACTGACTTCTACTTGCAGGTTATATTTGCAATCCAACGAGATCAGCCAGCATACAAGCTAGATTAACAAATTATTAATTAAGTAATCACTAAAAATAGTTTGGTTCATTTTTTAAACTTTATTTAAATATCCATACTTGTTTTATCTAACATAAAGGTCAGTGGTTTGCCTATTTAAATCAAAGATGAAGTAATAGCATAACAGTCATAAGAATGTCCAGGTTGTCTCTTAAGTGACATTACATTAGGTAAAACTAAGTTTCTGGTCATGTCCATATTTTCGGTCTTCTTGTGATGTTAGTGGTCATTCTCAATATCAGTGCGTGTTCTGATAACATGATATAGAAAGGATGCAAGGAAATACTAAGACTTGTAGGCAGTACCGGATCCAAGAATGTTGTGAGGAGGTGGTGCATTTGCGAAATAGGTAAATTCAACATAGAAGGTGTGTATTATAGTTTTTTGGCCATAAATGTCGGTGAAAATTATTTATCCGAATAGTTAATGTCTATAAGTCTAAAATACGACATTTTTTCCGCAAATACATCTAAAATAGTTTCTAAGAGATCAGACCACTCTAGCAACTACTTTCTGCTACAATATTCAGATATTTCACCAGTATATCACAAATTTTTCAGTGTAAATATTCAGACTTTTTAAATTATTTTTGGTTTTGGAGTACGAATTATAAATAAAATTGATTTTTTTTAACACAATTCACTTTTCAATTAAAATAATAATAGTAAAAGTGCCGGTTGTTTAGTTACTTTTTTCGAGAAGCATTAAGCATCCTTCGCAGATGGACTGAGGAATGAGGCATGAAAATGAACAACAAATAACGACCTACAAAATTTTAAGGTTCTCTTCCAAAACTCCTCGGGAAGTAAATCTTAGAATATGTGACAATGTTCTGGCTAAAGAAGAAAACCCTACCTACCTTGAAATCAAATTAGATCCACGTCTAACGTGAAAGAAGTAGATCGAAGTATGTGATGAGAGAGGTATCGAAGAATCCGCTTATTAAAACAAATCACATGCTCGAATTGGGGAACAGATTTAGGGAACAGAAAGCGCTTAAAACTTTGTTCACAGAATAAGAAGATTACTGGAATATGGGATTACCATTTGAGACACCACTGTTCCCTCAAACCTTCAAAAGATTAACTGTGTGCAAAATCAGAGTCTTCGAATAATCACAGACGCAATTAAGAATATGAATTTAAATTCGAAGGCTATGTATATGGCATATCACCCTCTTAAAGGAACAGTTGAGCAAGGAGAGAAAGTGCAATCCACAGAACTAAATACCTAGTGATGGAATTAGAAATGGATAACTTATAATCTGCTTGTATGAGTTCTACAAAGTTTTTGTCACCTTGGAGGAAAAGCCCACGCCCTAATATTATCAATAATGTTACGGGAATAACCAGCAAGGAAAGTATGCTGACCCCTGATATTAAAGACCTCAGACTGGACTACACAAATGCGAACTACCCTAGCCACGAATGGACCCGGATATATAAAAATGACTAGGTCAAAGAGGTAATAAAAGATGGTCGCGCTGGTATACACTTCGAATTCTCAGATGAAAGCACCATTGAAAAGTCAATTCCTGCAAACCACGTCTCAACTAATTATCGTGCTGAGCAAGACTACTGTGTGTTCTTTGCAGACAATCCTATTTTTACCAAATCATAAGAATGCCTAAATAGTATTCCTGATGAACTGGCATCACAACTTGAGAAGTTAAACCACATTAGCGAAAAATTGATTTTGCAATGGATTCCTGCACACTGTTGTATATCAGAGGTAACGTATCTTCCTATCAAATTTCATACTACCTTCTCGCACCTTAGAGGTATACCTCCCGCTAATGAAATGGATCGCCATATGATATACATATCTATACGCTCTTGTGGTGCAGAACAGCTAAACGCTGAATCGTCTCCAGGCTGCTATTTTGTCGGTGCTAGAGATTCCAGTAACAGGAACGTTACAGTATATGGAAAAATACCCAGTATAACACCCGTACAAATTTATGTAATTGCTGAGTATCATAGGAACCAGAAGGTGATACCCACGCGACTAATTCTGTTAAACAATAGAGTTACCCTATGTCTTAAGTTATCTAGGTGTCACGTCGCAATTTCTCTAAATCTTCACTCCAACATACGTATCCGCCTCACTTGGACGTATCCTTTCTCTTAGCATTTCTGGTGTTTTAGCAGCGGTCACTTGATCTTCTTACTTTCACACCACCCGCCTACCAGACAGGCGCATCGTTCCAGCTTCAGAAGTGTTCTTCTATTGGCAGGCACCACGATGGTCTACGTAAGCGCAACTTCTTTTCCTGGAATACACGCAAAATTTCTAAGAGAATAAGCTTTCAGAGGGCAGGAACAAGCTCTGTTGACAGTTCTTCTCAATTATATCCAGTATCAGCCTTAGATTGTAACAACCGAAGTGATTGCCCCGGTGCGCCGACCTGAATGAACGCCCGCTGGGGGTCCTGACGATCTTCAGGGACGCTTGTTACTTGTTAGAAATAAAAAAATACACAAAACATATTAAAAACATTAATTTAAGTCTATCAATAAAGCAACTGTATTACAGAAATGTTGAATGAAATAAAATTCAAATATTACGTAATATAAAACAGCTTGAGATGGGGAGAATGTTTAAGGCCGGCACTGACTATATCTTTATATTCGTAGAAGATATCTTATGTCATATGCATCGCTTCTGAAGATATCTTCTTAACCTAATCATAGATAAAAAATGTTTATATTCAATCTTAAACAACTAAAAATAGTCAAACATTTTTTTTCTAAAACCAAAAGTGAACTATCGATCTTTTAAAATTTCACTATTTCGATTTCTTCTCAATAGTGCTCTTTTCGTTATGAACCGATGTCCCTCAAACTCTTTCAGTCTATAACTCCATTTTGAACCTCGTTCAGAGAATTTGGAGACTTTCTTTAAAGATTATGAGTCATTGAATGGAATGGTAGACAGTAGTCGGGAGGTGTTTTGAAAAGTATGTTACACCAGACCTACTCTACCGTGCACCCTTCTCCCATATCTCAATAAATTGCATACAGATCCAGATCCTTGTAACTATTTATTTTATATTAATAACTAACTATTTTAAAAAATGTCAATGTTCTCTCATAAAAAAGTGGCTGAACTTTCACGAAATTGCGCCCAATCATGCCGGATTGACGCCTTGTTTTTCCGTCACTAAAATTCAGCATGTTGCTTAATTTCGTCATAATTGGCCTTTTATTAACCCTTGGTAGCTAGAGAATAATAAAAAATGAAAAAATATTAAACAATAAATGGCCTTGGTAATAGAAAACACCAATAAAGTTCATTTTTTCAAGTCATTCAAACTAAACTTGAAAATCAAGCGTCCTTTGTAAATAAATGGCCAACAACAATAAAAAGCGCTCCGAAATAAAATAACTGTAGAATATATTTCTCTTTTGGAAGAATTTCTCTTAATTCAAGAAGAATTAAAACCCTGATTAATTTTTAAATTATTTGAAGCGGTTACATAAAAAATACTCTTAATCGGTGGCTAAGCGGCACTGGTATAGACGCCTAGATTCCTCTGCCACATCATTCAGTACTTATAAATGGTACAGTTATAATGACGTTTTTAGAATATAGCTTTAATTTTAGTAACGAACAAGCAATGATACGATAATTTGATTGTCTAAAACAGTTTTTTGTGAAGAAATCGAAATCTCGAAATGGTACCATCATGGTATCCCTAACAACAAACGGTATATAATTTGAATAATATTAATAATTAAAAAATGTTTTTAAAAGTAATCAGAAAAACAGTAATTGTTGATGAACAATTTCATTAAAATAAATGGAAAACAGAAAAAATATAATTATAAAGTTTTTTTCGAATTTCAAACCATTCATTTATTTTTAGAGATTTGTATTTGAATTGTTAAGTTTAGAGAAATATGTTTTCTACAAAAGCTATAATAAATTCTTAGTTATTTGGCAATAATTACTTCCAATTAGCAACAATTGAATATATTTCTTGTATTATCAACGTTACATGTTAACAAGTTTACGTTTCCGATATTTACACTCATCTTCAGAACTACAATCCCAATGATCTTGTGGATGCAAGGCTAAAAATTTTTTTTTTAGTTAAAATATGGTGCATGTTACATTACATGTTAGAATTTTGTTGTTACAATAAATTTTTAATTACCTTAAAAATAATAGTAATGAGCTCCATCCTCAAATTCCTAGTTCATGTTATAAAATATATCATCTAGAGCAATATCTTGCTTTAGACCAATAATTGGGTGTCTGCCATAGTGAAATACAATTGAACTTTGGATCTGACTGTTTTATCTGACTATTTTTACACTATTGTTGTTAACGTTTATTTTATGTTTCTGCGATTTCATTTCCATTAAATTTTGATTTTGTTTAGTATGTCCGTATAATGAGTTCCTAATTGTTTAGTGTCTGTTTTATAATTTACTGTTGTTCTATTGTTTTTTGTGATGTGTATTGCTTCAAGTAATTTCCTATTGATGTTTTTTGGTTCTTTGCCTATTATCTGTGGTTTATTGAAGTTAAATTTATGCTGTAATCTTATACTGTGATGTGCTAAAGCTGTTGTGTTTTTTGTATTTTTACAGTTGGTATGACTTATGACTTATGGCATGTCATGAATTATGACTTAACAGAAATTAAACTCGGACAATATAATAATAAGAAACTGAGCAGGCACATCACCAATAGATAAATTAGACCCAATAAACAAGGAAAATGTAATATATAAATTAAATTGTCAAAACTGCCCCCAAAATCTACATTGGTGAAACATCCAAGCAATTAGGGACCAGAATTTCACAACATATTACCAACTAATATTACTAATAAAAATTTTATCCTTGCATCCACAAGATCATTAGGATTGTAGTCCTGAAGAAGTGAGTAAATATCCTGAAACGTAAACTTGTTAACATATAACGTTGATAATACAAGAAATATATTCATTTGTTGCTAATTGGAAGTAATTATTGCCAAATAACTAAGAATATTAGACAACTTCCCAGAAAAAAGAAAAAAGAAGTATAATAAATGGTGTGTGCTTTAATATTAAATTTGAGCCATGTCACATATAAAAACAGATAGTTAATTATAAACAAAAAATTATGCTTATTTTTTGCGAATTTTCAAATCTTTACCCATTTCGAAAGCTTGACAGTTCACTACCTGTTGGCTTTAGAAAAAAATGTAATGTAAAAATATTTTAGATAATTTTAAGCTGTTAATATTGAATGTAAATATTTTTATCTATGTCGCTTTAAAAATGAGATATTTATATTTTAAAAAAAAAAATTCAAAATTTCAATGGTTTTTGGAGCAGAGAGAGAGAGAGATCACGTGGCTTTCAAGAGCGGAAACTTGGATTCTTTATATTCAATACATACTTACCAATATTAATAAATTTGAATTACCCAACTTTATGCAAGGCAACATGACTAATTTGACTGGGTTAAGAAACTATCTCCAGAAGTGATGCATAAGACATGAGATATCTTCTAGGGATATAAAGATACAGTCAGTGCCAGCCTAAGACATTCCGTGCCCCAGAGCGATGCCGTAATCTTCTCTCTTAATATAAGAAATAAATTTGAACTACCAGACCTTTTGCAAGCTAGACCTCTTGTTTTGGACTAATCTGATGCCTACATCACTAGAGCTACAGGTTGCTATGAGCCTGGAACTTCTACAGCTACTGCAGAACACTTGGCTAGACATACAATCATAGCTGGAGGATACAAAGAGGAGCCTCACGGCTTATCTCTCCACTTTTCCACTACATCATACCCTACTCACTACATGACGATGATGGTTCCCCTATTTTTGGTCAATCTGTGGTGGATGGATTAATTAAAACTGACTGTAAGCTGTTGATCACCAAGTTCTCCATTATCGATATTCATCAGCTCACAATCAAATTCTTCCTCTTGGGGCATAGAATCGGGGGATTCCTACCAATGATGATACAGCGTAAACATCGACGAAATATCTTCCCAATAATATGGCAACATTGTAAGTCTCAGTTTTCTGGGAAAATATAGAGAAGCAAAAGTTAAGATGTTAAGGTTAGGTTTTTTTTTTTTTTTTATAGTTAGGAAGAGCAGTTTTGCTGCTTGATCAGGTTTTACATAATATATCCCGGAATGAAAATTTTGAATAAGGTTTAGATGAATTACTATGATAAATGCTACAGCTGACTGTTTGGAAATATTAGTCAATGCTTGGTAAAATTAAAACTTTAATAAATCTGAAATATCCAATAATTATTTTTGTTTTCACATTTTCTAAACAAAAATTAGTGTATTATAATGAAAACTCAATTATTTTAGTTGATATTAGTTACTGATACTTACATTACTGAGGAAAAAATAGATTATTTTTTTCTTTAGATAGTCCAGCTTAACTTTACCAAACACTGAATGAGCAGGAAAATCAGAATACGGATATGAATGAAATTAAAGTTATATTTTAAAACAACTTTATTCTAAATAACAAATACTTAGTAGAGGATCATTAATATAAGAAATATTAAGCATATGAATGGATTACGGTTTAGCGCTCAGCTGGTTGAGGATCTTCATCAGATGCTTCTTCATCAGTTGAAGGAGGATTGCAGGCGTAACATGTTTTATCGATGTCATTCCAGCACTCTAGGCAGTAAATATAAAGACATACAGGACACTCATATTGCTCTCTTGATTTTTTTTCATTTTCTCCACAGATAAGACATTTCCTTTTGGCATTTTCAAACCACTTTAGCCAACCAAATAAATTTGGAAACTTTAAACGCAGCATAAGGAGGTAACTGATATCTTGCTATTAGAGAACAAAATCAGTTATTGTTTAAATCTCATTCTGGTGAAATAATAATCTAACATAACATGTATGGGGCACAACTTATCTATGAGCTAAAAATTAAATTTCAGTTGGTATAAACTTGACAGAAAAATTAAAAAAAATTGAAATTCTAAATTAAAAATGGTTGTAATTGAGTTTTAAAATAACAATTTTACATAATCGCATAAATAATCAGCATATTAAAAAGTGCAATAACATTTTTTTAAAAATAAGATAACATAATTATAGGATGATTTTTTTTTTTGGGGGGGGGCATGGCTGTGGATTCTTTCACTTCTTATACTTATGGGTACCTTTACTTCTTTGTAAAATTCTCAAGTTGTTTTCCTGTTTCCTTTATAATCTTGACAAGAATTTTGTCAATATGATATTGAAGCTACCATTTTGTCAAACAAATAACACACATATTTCCCCAAGGGAGTACAATTACCTTCAATATTCTGTTTTTTGTTGATAGCCTATACAATATAATTATTATTTATCATATATATTATATTTAGCCATATCACTATCCTAAACACATAGTTATTAAAATTTAACAATTTTTTTCTGGTTGCAAGTAAATTACTGGTGAATATAATCATTCGTAATATACCATAGGGCATGCTAAGTTTTATCCAATCATTGCTGCTTTAACACAAATGAAAAAAAAAATTGTAAAATTTTTACATCTGTAATCGAAACTTCCTTCTAATCGTAACTTTTTCGTAATTATTTCATAAAAAAACACTTACTGTGAGTTTATTTTCTCTCATTATTCTTCTTACTTTTTTTTTCATGTATTTATAGAAGCCTTTCCTTTGTTTTAATGTTTCATTGTATAAATAAAGAACTCGCTTTTTCTCCCTCTAAAATCATTTTATTTGTTATTACTTATGCATATAATTATAGCATATAATTTAAATTTAAAGGTATTAGCTTGCCTTTGGATAAAAGAAAGCACATATCATTCTTCTAACGCGCTGAATGTACCCTTCTATTATTATCATTACAAAAATGATGGTATAAGTGCCATATATTTTTTTGGTAATAGACCATTCAGGATATCTTGGTTTAGGAAGACAGACTGAAATTAAAATAAAATTTTACACCAGTAGATTTTGCATATTATACTGGATCAACACAAAATTTGAGTCGAGGTTCAAATTTGGTACATTTTAATTTATTAAACACAACCATGAAAAGTTTGTTAATGTAAAAATTAAAATAATATTTGGGTTTATGAATATTAAAATCATCTATTTTCCCAGATTTTATTGCGAATAATAATTCAATAAATTTTAGTTACATATTTAAATATGTTCTATTAAAAAAAATGATTAATTATAAATAAAATTCAAAAATGAATATTTGTTGTATTTCTAATATGTTTGTATGATTTTTTTCTTATAAAACTCCGTACGTAATCTCCCACTATACCTTCAAAGTACTCCTTCAGATAAAGTTGTTCAAAATATATCACATCTTGATGAAGTTCTCCTTTCTATTCTGAATAGACACCCTTATTATTCATGTATTGATCCAAGTTACCATGTAACATTATCTTTAAGGGGCATTCTGTCATCCATGCATACCTTCCAAGCATAGTTTCAGTTAATGCTTTATAACTTACAGTTCTGTTATTTCCAAGACACCAATGAAGACTGCTTTAAGGTTTTACAAAGCAGGTAGCTTAAGTACACTAGTGATGGACATAGCTAAGGAAATTTTGTATTTTTTGGCTTATGCTGTCATAATTATTATAGTTATAAACTTATCCGTTAGACATTTAGAATCTTTAGGGCCTCCTTTGTCTATTTAACACTATAGACAGTTATGCAGATACAGTGATGGAAAAAAGTATTTGCACATCATGTTTTTATGAATAAATGAGTTCAAGGAACCAAAAAACTTCCCTTTCCTCTGCAAAAATGAAAAGTACATTTGTTAAAAACTGAGAAAAACCTTTTCAAAAAAATGACAACACTCCATAATGAAACAAAAAAATTAAAACAATAAAAGTGCTTGAAAAAAAGTATTTGCACACTATGACCCACAAGCTCTGTTTACTTTGGCATTAATCCTCCTGTGTCCATAGGTCATAGGTTTGTTTACTAATTTATATCTAATCGTTTATTACCAGTATTCTCTAGTCTTTCAATCAGTTTCCTTTAGTCAATAGACAATTGTCATGCCAAAGACAAGTGAAGTGTGTGCCGCAACTCACAAACAAATTGTTTTACTGAGGAGTCAGCAAAAAACATATCGCCAAATTACCGATTTCTTAGGATTGAATTTTTCTACAGTGAGATAAGTCATAAAAAGGTTTGAAGAACGTGGTTCAACTGAAAACAGTGAGTGTAAAGGGCCTTAGAAAAAGTTAACTCCCAGGCTGAAGAGGAAAATCAAAAAAGAAGCTCTTAAAAATCCTCTAATAAGTTCTCGGGAGCTGGCTACCATGGTCCAATCAATGTCTGGAGTTCAGATTACTAGCAGAACAATTAGATATGCCCTGAATTCGGAAGGGCTCCATGGTAGAGCCATACTGCCGTATGGCGCCTTGCTTTTGCTAGGGAGTACGTACAGAAACCCTTAAGCTTTTGGGAAAATGTCATATTTTCTGACGAAAGAAAATTTAATTTGTTTGGTTCAGATGGTTGAAGGACGATATGGTGACATCGTAATGAAGTCCTAAAGAAGCAAAATGTTTTAAAAACTGTAAAGCATGGTGGAGGACATGTTATGGTTTGGGGGTCTGTTTCCTACTATGGCCTGGGAAATCTTGTGAGCATCGAATGCATTTTAAATGCGGAATGCTATGTGGACATTTTGCAACGTAATTTGTGTGTTAGTGCCGAAAAAATGGGAATCCAGAATCAGTACCAACAATGGCAACCAATAAACGTAGAATTAAACCTAGTGCATTCAATGCCCAGACGTCTACAAGCAATTATTGATGCAAATGGCCTATTTACAAAATATTAAAACTATTAAAATTTAAAATAAACTTGTAAATGTGGAAGTATGCAAATACTTTTTTCTATTCTCTAATGGAAATTCTCTCTTCCAAACACTTTTTTTCAAATACTTTTAATTATTTTGATTGATTATGAAGTGTTTTTATTTTTTGTAAAAAGGTTTTTTCAGTTTTTAATAAATTTACTCTTCATTTTTGCAAAGGAAAGCGAAGTTTTTTGTTTCCTTGAACTACTTTATTCATAAAAACGTGTTGTGCAAATACTTTTTTCTATCACTGTCTCCATTTAAAAAAAAAAAAAAACCTGTTTGCACTATTTATTTACATTTAAATAAATAAATACATTTAAAGTAAAACCTGTTCATCACTGGGCTCCCTGTCTATAACTGGTGCGATCATCCTAAATTTTGAACTAATATTTTCATTGGTTTTGGTTTAATCAATCCTACCAGCTTCCACCCAAACAAACAGGTGTGTCTCTGACAATATTATTGTTTTCATCTACTTTCGACTGTACAAAGCAATAGTGATTTATTTTAATTTTATCATTATTTTTTTTTCTAATCAATATGGTTAATTGCAAACTGTGTTCTAAAACAGTAAGCCAAGAAGACAAAACTAAAATAGTTTGTGTCACGTGTCAAAACCTATTTCACGTGAAATGTACAAAAATTGGTTCTACAGACTTAGAAGGCCTAAAAGAGACCAGCAAAAAATGGAGATGTAGCGATTGCGAATTATTATCGGGTACGTTGCCAGCTGCTGAGTCTAGTAGTATACTTGACCTACTGAGAGGGCTCACCGAGGAGGTCAGGGAATTGAAGTCCAAACTTCAAGGGATAGACGAACTGAAGGAGATAAAAGAAGCCCTACAGAAGCAGTCGGAACTCTCATTTGAGAACATGGACCGTCTGTTAAAAATAGAAACACTCTTAGAGGATCAGAAAACCCATGTTGAAAATTTGACAATTGAAAACAACAAACTCAAAACAAAAATATCAGAGCTTGAAATCCGACTAAATTTTACAGAACAAAGTCAACTCAAAAATACGATTGAAATAAGAGGCATTCCGGAGAAGCCAGGTGAAACTGTAACTGGCACAATTCTTAGCATCGGAGCGGGTCTGGGCGTCAAGCTGAGTCCGGAAGATCTTGATCACGCCGTAAGACTTAAGCCCAAGCAGGAAGGAACACCAGGCCCAATTATTGCAAGATTTGTTAGACAGACGGTGAAAGATGAGTTAGTGCGGCAGCGAAGAACTAAGAGAGATTTCTCCACACGACATCTAGGCTGGAGTGAGAATGACTCGCACCGCGTATATGTAAGTGAAGCCATGACGCCCACCAACAAGCACCTCTATTGGTTAGCCAGGCAGAAGAAATTAACTGCTAAAATAAAATATGTTTGGTTCAGTGGAGGAAAAATTCGCTGCAGAGAGTCAGATGGATACCCACCGGTGATAATAGGAAAACCGAGTGACCTTGACGTATTCAGCTGAACGTTGCTCACAAGTTACTCTGAGTTTGCATTTGATATATTTTTTCTCGCCAGAAATAATTTTACTTTATTTTTTTTTATCTTCAGGTTTTTTTACTTTAATATAAATGTAGCTTTTTTTATTTTTTTATTTATACTGAAGCTTTTTTTATTTTTTTATACATTTATTTTCGCCAGAAATATTTTTACTTTATTTTTTTTTTATCTTCAGGTTTTTTTATTTTCATATGAATGTAACTTTTTTATTTTTTTATTTATATTGAAGCTTTTTATTATTTTTGTATACATTTATTTTCGCCAGAAATATGTTTACTTTATTCTTTTTATCTTCAGGTTGTTTTATTTTTATAGAAATGTATCTTTTTTAATTTTTTTATTTTTATCGAAGCTTTTTTTATTTTTGTATACTTTTATTCTCGACAGAAATAATTTGATTTTAATCTTTTTTACTTTTAGCACTCTTTATTCTTGTATAAATTATTTACAACTTTATTTGGTTATTTACCAAAATGTATCAATGTATTTAAAACAAGGGGATATTTATATTTTACAGACAGGGGAATTTATATGCTATAAATTATATTTAACAGAATATTTATTTCGAAATATTGGAAATTCATTACTTTCATCTCAACTTTTATTTTATGTATGCAATTTTTTAATATTTTTTATTATTATTTTTAAACGGAGTATTTGTTTAAAAAAAATGTTATATCCTATCCTTTATCTTCGATCCTTTTCACCAAACCTCTGCTTCCCAACTCTACTATAATGACTAATATTCTGAATTCCTGTCACATCAACGCCCAATCCCTTATTGCACACTACGATGAATTCCAGAAATATTTCCTTGACAATTTTTACCATATAATAGCAATATCTGAAACCTGGCTAAAACCTTTTATCCCATCCTCCCAGATTTCCTTACCAGATTACTCGTTCCTACGTCACGATAGATCGCATCGCACGGGAGGTGGCGTCGGATTATATATCCATGACAGCCTTAAGGCCAAAATCCTTCTACAGTCTCCTTATCATGATTTTCCTCACATAGAATACATGTTCGTTGAAATCACCTCGCTTTCCTCTCCTCTGTTGTATGCCGTAATTTACCGCCCTCCTCGTGTTCCATTTGACAACCTCTTTGAATCTTCCCTCATTAACCTGGTCTCCAACTACACCAATATTATTATTACCGGTGATTTTAACGTGAACATGCTTTCACAATCTCCCGAAAAAATTTTCCTTACCGACCTGTTGTTTTCCCTTAATCTTCATCTTGTTCCTTATTCTCCTACCCACCACACGCAATTTTCCGATACTTGGTTAGATCTTTATATCTCTGACTCCCCCATCAAAATCCTTTCTTCTTCTCAACACCCAGTTCCATTTCTTTCATCACATGACCTGATCCAAATTACATACGACCTACCTGTAAAATCCTTCACTCCCAAAATAGTTTCATACCGCAATTTAAACCTTCTTTCCTATGAATCCCTTCAACCAGACCTTAATTCTCAGCAATGGGACACCATATATTCCTACAACTCCATTGATCCTATGGTATCCACCCTGACCTCGAACCTACAATCTATATTAGAAATCCACGCTCCTCTGAAAACCAAAACCTTACGCCGTCCCACTGCGTCTTGGCTGACCCGTGAGATAAAGGAAATGATGAGGGGAAGAGATGCAGCAAGGCGCAAATACCGTCGAACCCGTCTAGCTGTGGATTATGTGTCTTTCAAGGCGCTTCGCAATGGGACCCAATCCGCAGTCCGTCTTGCTAAAACCACCTACTTCCATAATGCCCTGTCCAATGCTCCCGACCCCAAATCTAAATGGAAAATACTCTGCAACCTATCCCTACCAGAGTCCATTAATCGTAGTTCCTTCGATCTTTCTCCAGATGATCTCAATAACCATTTCTTATCCTTTACTGACTCTTCCTCTCATACTTTCGACATTAAACATCACAAATTCAATCCTGAAGACTTCTTTTTCTCCCACGTGTCCTATGATGAATTACTTTCCACCATCCTAAAATCCCACACCAATGATTATGGTCCCGACAATATTCCTGTAAAACTAATAAAATCCACCCTTCCTGACCTTATTCCTGTTCTTTATCATATCTACAATTTTTCACTGCAGAACTCCATATTCCCATCCTCCTGGAAAACAGCCCTAGTCCGACCTTTGAATAAAATTGCCAATCCTACCTCACTGCACGACTTCCGTCCTATTTCTCTCCTATCCAACCTCTCAAAGCCGCTAGAACGCCTTGTCCAAAATCAGCTCTCAAACTTCCTAGAGGAGCGTTCCTTTATCAACCCATGCCAATCTGGCTTCCGACCCGGCTATTCAACGCAATCTGCTCTCCTTAAAATAATCCATGACCTACAAAACTCCATTGAACACCAAAACCTTACTATCCTCATCCTTCTAGATTTTTCCAAAGCGTTTGATACAGTTGACCATAACATCCTACTTACCAAGGTATTGCTTCCTCTATCCATCAGTGTCCTGCATTGGTTCAAATCCTTCCTTTCCAATCGATCTCAGTATGTAGTAGTCCCTGATCAACCTCCTTCAAACACACTTCCCCTCTCCTGTGGTGTCCCTCAGGGTTCCTCTCTCTCTCCTACTCTGTTTGCTATTTACATCAATGATCTTCCCCTCCAGATCCGTCACTCCCGATACCACATCTATGCAGATGATTTCCAAATATACCTTTCCTTTCCGCCCTCCGACCTATTATCTGCCACAGAAAAACTTCAAGAAGACTTAGATGGAATTTGTGACTGGGCAAGAACAAACAAGCTGAAGTTGAATGCGGATAAGACAAAGGCAATCTTAATAGGCTCCAATCACCTCCTTAAAACTGTCCCTACTATTCCAACTCTGTTCCTACATAATAACCCCATCAAATTTCACCCCACCATAAAAAATCTTGGAATAACCATTGATCAAACGCTTTCTTGGAAAAATCATATATCCAATATTTCCCGCCGTACCATTTCCATCCTAAAACGTCTTAACTACTCCCGTCACCTATTTCCTTTTGAAACCCGTAGGCTCCTAGTCACTTCCTTAATTTTTCCCCACTTTGACTATTGCTGTACGGTATATGGGGGCCTCTCTGGGGATCTCGAGGCGAAACTAAAACGTTTGATAAATTGCTTTGTACGATTCATCTTCGGGATCCCAAGGGACGCCTCTGTTTCCCATCTTTACGCGGAGTTAAATTGGCTTTATCCTTCCTACCGTCGTAAGTATTTCCTGGCATCCTTCCTCTTTCAAGTCATCCAATCCCACCGTCCCTCATACATCTCCGAGCTCCTTCAATTCAAATCCTCTGTTCGTTCCCGCAATACTCGTTCCCGGTCTTCTGATTTATACATAAGGGCCCCACGCCGAAAGTTCATTATCCGATCCTCATCTCTATGGAACTCCATCCCTTCCCATATCCGTCAATCTAATACCCTTCCTACCTTTAAATCCCGCCTGTTCAATCATTTCTTATCCATCCAGTCCCCATAAAATCGTAAATAGATACTACTGAAAATATGTACATAAGTTATTAGTTCGTTCTTCATTATTTGTTCTCCAATTTTTGTTTATCTATTTTTTTTTTTCCTCTTTTATTATCAACTGATCAAAATTGGAAAGCAACTTATATGTATATGTGTATATATATAATATATATATATATTATATATATATATATATATATATAATATATATATATATATATATATATATTATTTTTTTAACCAAGACTGTTCAGTTACTCTGTATTTTTATTTATATATCTCTGAGGTTCCTTAGCCCTCATTTCTGTCTTCCTGTATTATTCTAAAGGGACTCGTCCCAGAATAAATAAAGTATTATTATTATTATTATTATTATTAATAAATATATCCTACATTTTATATTGGAAAGTATCAGAATCTTGGATTAAGGGCCTTTGCAAATTATTTAATGAAGCCTAATTTAATATGCAATAGAGTATAAATACACCACTGGGTACTAAAATTGGTTCCCATTGGTGTCCACAGGAGGCATTGAATAAGTGGTAGAAAGGAGACCTGGATAACAATAATGTGTCATTTTTGCCACCAATATGCTCAATTAAGTAGTTATGTTGATTATAATTGTCAATATTTTTGAAGAGATGGATAGTAAAATTAATACATAGACTTAACCAACAAGTTTGTTATTTAATCAACTCACCACAGATAGTAAAAATAAACTTTTTTATTAGCCATTTATATAGTAAGACAACATAGAGGTAAAAGATACTGCTACTAATACTTTCATTATGTAATAGAAATATGAATGTACATATTCTCACATAATAACAATAATTACTCAGTATCTTACATATTATTACTGCTACAAACTTCATATATTTTTTTTCTGCCTAGTACCAGGCAAGAAAAAAATATATATCATAAACATAAGCCATATGTACAAGAAAATGATGTTGATACTGTTATTTTTATTTTTTAACCTAAAAGAAATAAAAATAAAACTTTTTTAGTTAATTATTTAAATTTAATTATAAACAGAATAAAAATTAATTTGATTAAATATAAAATAAAAACATTTTGGTTGACCTGCCTCATTTACAAACATGATTTTTTAATTAAGAAATAATCTTTCAATATTAACTATTGATATATATTATTAAACATAAAATAAGTAGGGTTTAGGTAGGTGCACTATAAGTTGATGTGTTAGTTTGTTAAGAGGAAGTGAGATAAAAATGAAAACAGAGAAAAGGAATATGAAGTTATATAAAAAAGATGTAAATAGAAAAATTAAGGTGTAGTAAAATCTATCAAAATACACATAAAAAATAATTTCAAAGTTAAAATTACTTTTAATTATTATTAATTTAATAATTAATAAAATTATTATTAAGTTGATAAATTAAGAGAATAAGATGCAATGAGTAAATATATGAATATAAACAATGTATCCATGTATATCTATTACCTTAATTTACGTAATTTTAACTTTGCAATTCTCTTCTATGTGAACAGTATTATGTTTTGATAGATTTTACTACACCTTAATTGTTCTATTAACATCTATTATTTTCTTTAGGTGTCTTTTCTTTATTCCCTCCTATTAATTAAGATCTTCAGTCACATATCACAAATCTTGAGTAATGGTCTTGAAAATTGAGGATAATAATATATCTCAATAATACTCCACTTATCTATATTAAACAGATCAGCTACTTTGAACTCCATCTAGACAAAAGTCTTTCTTGAAATCCTCATACAAGACTAAAACAAGAAGAAACTAAAAGATGTTTATGGCTACTTCAACACTTACTTGATAAATGCTCTGGAACTTCCAATAAACTATAAAAGAATCATTTACTTGACCATAACAAGGCCTATTTGGACTTACAGATTTGAGCTTTGAGGCTCCACTGAACCATCAAATTCCTCTTGTATTCAATCCTTACTATCTAAAGCCCTTTCAAAAATATTCAATCCTACTTGGTCGCAAATAAAATTATCCATAATGACCTTAACGTTCCATATGTTATTGACTTATACCAATCCATATACCTGTTCATTCATAATAAACTTTAGGCACTTCCAAATCCACTAGTTTTAAACATTGTACCCTCTTTCATTCCTGACAATCCTTCTCGGACAAGAAGATGGTCTTGGGACCTTCTAATTATTATTATCTCTTTACATCTTACATGTCATATGACCAATTCAAATTTTCTTGTTATAATTTTATTTAATACAGTTGTAAAGTTCAATAAATATATTTCTATTAAAAATTAAACTTACATTCATTAGTATAGTCTTCTTCAATTCTTTTTCGAAAATTAAAATTTTTTATTACTGATCTTACAACATTTGCTATCATTCCAGTTCCATCTACTATTATAATCAGATCATGTATACCTGCGAACAAAGCAAACACATTTTATCCCTTTCTTTAAAATAAAGCTATACATAGGGAAAAAACTATTAAAAGTGTGAAAATGCCTTCATATGAATGAAGTTAAATATTTAAAAGGACAAATCAAGAATATATGTTGTTATAGAAGGATCTTTTCTATTTAAGAAAAAAGTAGTATCAACGAATGTAATAATAATATAATTAATATGAATATAAATAGACACTAGAGAATAATAAAAACGATAAGCTAATCCATTTGTCAGATTGAATCTTTCCACTAATTGCATTAATAATACCCTAAGAATATTAACCCAACATAAAAAACAAAATCTTCCTAGAGGGGAAACCAAAAGTTTCAGAAATGGGGTTGTAGTAGGAAGAGTGAGCAGAGGATCTGGTTCTCTGGTCAGGGTTCAGTGGGTAAATTCTTCCTGAGTCAGTGTACAAATGTTTTAGTAATTCATCAATGTGTAGTTGAAACTTTTAATAAGTTAAAACCTTACCACTTTGATGATATTCAATCTTTCCATGACGTCTAATCAGATCAAGTGATTCGTAAAATAAACGATCTATTAGTACAATCGTGGTAGCTGTTACCATTTCGAGGATTATTTTTATTGATTGTCCCATCTGAAAAAATAAATTTAGGTTTAAATATGGTTATTTCTGGTCTTTAAAATATTAGTATCACTGTGTATAAGATGCTTAGTGCTTACAACATGGCTTTTTTCTTTAGGAAAAAGTTTGAGGCTATGAGGGTCTATGAATCCTGATTTCTCCATTTTCTTCAATGGTAAGAGAGTGTGCTTTTCTGCTTCCTTTCTTCTGGCATCAATTTTTCGAAAATATTTTGTTATATAAACATTATCAAATTGTATATTTGCT
The DNA here is from genome assembly GCA_928085145.1 of Nezara viridula. Taxonomy (NCBI): domain Eukaryota; kingdom Metazoa; phylum Arthropoda; class Insecta; order Hemiptera; family Pentatomidae; genus Nezara; species Nezara viridula. The sequence goes on from OV725077.1 coordinate 102,217,950, forward strand.
AAATAACCATCTTGGTATTTTTGAGCACTGAATAAAAGAAAATTTTTGCATATACTCAGTTTTAGTTTATTTAAAATGTATGATATATAAAACAAATGGCTTAATATATGTTATATTGAAATGTATACTTATGTAATGTTATGTTATTGATACTTTGCCTTTGAGGAAACTGAGGCACTGACTATTTTATTATGAACACTCCTGTGTTTCTGTGTCAGAAGATTTTTTCTGTATTCTTTGTTTTCACATATTTACAATTGGGATGATTATAAACTGATTAGCTATTATACTATTTCTCAATGCATGCTGATTTTATTTATATGTATGACTCCTTGGAACATAATTTGGTCTGACTCTTTAGAGTAAAGTCCAGATAAAATTTCCTAAACATGTCTGCACAATGTATAACATATCAACAGACAGACACACTGCAAAACACTGTAAGAACAATTTTTATGGAAAAGGAGATTTTGAGCTTCTCTGTTCAATCTTTTCCTGATGCATCTTCTGATACCACAAAATAAAATTTGCAATGTTCCATTTCTTCTCTATGGCCTTTGGTAAAAATCTGTAAGTTAGAAACTAGCAAGTTGTGACGTAAAACCCTGTAATTTACAGTGAAGGTTATAGAAATTGCATTCTCACCAAAAAAAAAAAAAACAAAAAAAAAAACAATAAGAAATGCTTAGTGAAAAGCTGTCATTTAAATATAGAATGTAACCATGGTTTGGGCATGGACTAAAGTGTCAAAAATGATTATTGGATTGCCTGATGAAAATCTAACCACATAATTATCACCAAAGATTGAGTATAATTCAGAAGCCATTTCAAGAAAGTACCAGGAAGTATAAATTACACTTAATCAACTTTAATATCATTTGGACTCCTGTTTATAATTAATTATTTACCAAATTATGGATTTGAAAAGGGGTTTAATATCTGTATCAAATCTCTTGTAGGCAAGTCAGATTTAGAATTAATTGATAATAGATTCCTACAAAGTTGACTCATTTTTCTTTTCTTTTCAGATATTAACAATATTAATGGAACTAACGAAAATTGATTTCTTCTTATTCTGTAACAGCAGTAATTATTAGCTTTATTAATAGGCTAAAATTAATTTTTCTTTTAAGCTTTGTATTCTCTGTTTTAATTTCTAATAATTGGCCGGCACTTCCTGCATAGCACCTCTGGACAAATGCCTTGAGGCCAGCCCTGCCCACCATAGAATGTAGCATAGAAGAGACTGATGGGAATATAGGTACTCCTTAAATAGCTGGTCGGGATGAAACCTCGCTTGTTATCTAATGTTACTACCCTTATTATCTATTGCTTGCTTCAAAACAATTGAAACCTCTTGGCAACTGCAAGATGAGCTGGACTGAAAAAAAGCTACATTGCCGCTGATTTCCAGATAATGAGAAACAATGATTGATATGCAAGAGGATCTTTTCAAACCAATGAATCTTCAAAATCGCAAGAAGCTCATAAACCGAGTGATTTACACAATAGTAGATTACATAGGACTCATCAAAAATTCATGTATCAAACCATGTCAATATACGAACTATATGAAGTTGATTACGTTAATAGTGAAACTTTCATGGAATACCCCAAAATAGGGCACTGGCACACTATCTGAGCCTTCTCTACAGTTTGGGAAAAAAAGTGAATAACCTGTGTGATCAAATACTTGCTCTCCAGTCAAATGTTTTACAAATTTTCATTTGAAGTATCGTTTCTCTACATTTTGAAAACTGACTTTGTTTCTGTTATTATTTAATCATTATTAACAAAGTTATGGGTGTTACTACAATCAATTTTATTGCTTTTACTTAACTATTATATGTTTTTCAAAGTAAGTAAAAAGCTGTAAGCTAGAAGTAAATTCCTGTAACTTATGAAAATGGCCCTAAAAGATTATTTGTCAGAAATATGATAAGTTACATAGAGCATTTCATCTTTATCTTAGGCCTTCAAAAAAAGTTGTACAGAAAATATAATTTTCATAGAACAAAATCAGATTTTTTCGTCTCTTGAAAATTTTAAATTTTTATTCTTATAGGCTTTTGCAGTGTTGCTGTCGATATGCTAACATTCTAGGGTCAACTGTAAAACATAAAATTTATAAAAAAATAAGTTTTTCATATCCCTTGTATTACAGTTGTGCTTGAGGTACGATACACATTTGGGCTAAATATGGAAATTGTCATTTGCTAAAAACGGCATATTTCAAGTTGAAGTGACCACATCAACACCCACCACACAAAGGTATTTTCAAATCATTAAGTTGTTGCAGGATGATGAGGCTTGTGCCAATTGACTACCAGAAAGCCAAATATCTCTATATAAATAGAAAATGTGCATATGTAGAGAGACAGATAGAAAGTAAACTTTATTCTGGGACAAGGTCCCTTATGAATAACAGATATGAACAAAAAAATAAAAACTACATCTGGCCAAAAATTACATTAATCAATATTAAAGAATATATACAGTGAAATTCAGAAGAATATTAAGGAAATTCAGTGAAATTAAATTAAAACAAGTAAAAATAAAATAAAGTTTGGAGAAAAAACGAAATAAAAAAAAAACATTATTTAAATGAAAAGAAAAAAAAAATTAAATAAGCATGGGTTGATTTCTAAAATTAAGACTCAATAAATTTTATCAACCATTCACCTCAATCAAAATCTGTTTCACAATATTTATTTTATTGTATAACATCATTTTGGGATGTGAGAAGGAATTGGTAGAGATGATATTTAAATGAGAACAAGGAAGAGGCATGGCGGATTTCAGATGGCAAGGAATTCCAGAAGGCTGTGGATCGGGAAATAAAGGAATATTCAAACGTCTTAGTTCTATGGGAAGGGATATAAAGGTCGGAAACACGGGATCTTGTTTTCTGGGAGTGGACCACGGGTTTAAACTGTAGGAGACTGTAGATGTATGAAGGGTGTCTAGTGTTGATTGTTTGGAATAGGAAAGATCCGAGGAAATATTGTCTGCGGAAAGAAGGAAAGAGCCACTTTAACTCATTAATCGCCTTGATGTACCGAAGACAAATCTTAAGCACGTATTCATGAGTCGCTTCAATCTATCCTTGAGTACCATAGGGATGCCTCCGTACACCATACAGGCGTAGTCAAAGTGGGGGAAAATGAGAGAGGATACAAGGAGCTTGTGGATGGGTTGTGGGAGTAGGTGGCAGGAGCAATGAAATAGCTTAAGGGTACCTATTGACTTACGGGAGATGAGGGCAATATGGGGTTTCCAGGAGAGGTTTTCGTCTATGGTGATTCCTAGGTTTTTAACGGATGAACTGAATATGACAGGATGATCGTTGATGACTAAAGGAGGAAGGAAGGAGATGGATTTAAGAATAGGACTGGAACCTATAATGATGGCCTGAGTTTTCATCGCATTTTGATTTAAATTATTCAGACTTGCCCAGGCAATGATCCTATCTAGGTCTGCCTGAATATTGGTGAACGCGACTAGTAGCTCAGAAGGATGAAAGGAAAAATATATTTGGGTGTCATCAGTGTATAAATGATGTGAACAGTGGTAGATGGATTTGGAAAGATCATTTATGTAGGAATTGAAAAGGAGAGGGGAAATGCTCGAGCCCTGGGCCACTCCAGAGGACAGTGTAAGAAAGGAAGATAGAGTTTGGTTTGGAATGCTGACTGCTTGAGTACTGTCGGATAGGAAAGACTGCAACCAGATGATAGAGCTGTTGGAGAAGGATAGAGATTTTAATTTAGTATAGAGTATAGAGTGGTCTAAGGAGTCAAAAGCTTTGGAAAAGTCGAGAAGTATTAACACAGTTAACATTTTTTCGTCCATTGCGGTATGTAAGTCATTGGTAATTTTTAGTAGGGCAGATTGTGTGGAGAAGCCAGGTCGGAAACCAGATTGGCGAGGATCGAGTAGTTTTGAGTTTTCAAGGAATTTAGAGATTTGGGATTGAGCTATTCTTTGCAGAGGTTTAGAAAGGTTAGAAAGAATGGAGATTGGGCGGTAGTCTTTAGGAGAGGTAGGATTGGGAATTTTGTTGATAGGTCTGACTAATGCTTTTTTCCAAGCAGTTGGAAAAACTGAGTTTTGGAGGGAAAAATTATAGATGAAAAGGAGAACTGGAACGACTTCGGCAAGACATAATTTTAACAGTTTGACTGGTATCCCATCAAGTCTGATGGAGTTTGTGTGTGATTTCATTATAGAGGAAATAAGGTCGGTCAGTGAAATGTTGGAGAAATAGAAATTATCACTGTTAAATGAGGGTGATAAGGAAAACTGGTGAAAGGTGGGTGAACTGTTGCTGGTGGTGGAAAATATAAAGTAAGAATTTAGTTCATCAGGTGATACCGGGTAGAAAGGTGATGAAGAGGATTTACAAAGAGAGAGTTTACGAAGGGTTAGCCATATTGATTTAGAATCAGGAGCAGAAGAGAAGGTTTCGTGAAAGAAGTTTGATTTCGCTTTCCTGATCGTTGTTTGTGTCAAGTTACGGAGTACCCTATAGACTTGATAGTCATCTGCTAGTCGAGTTCGTCTGAAGCGTCTACGGGCTGCCTCACGTCTCTTTTGCATGTCGCGGATTTCTTGACACATCCAAGGAGCAGGTTGGCGACGAAAGGTTGAGGTTTTGATAGGAGCATGTATGTCAAGAATATGGATAAGATTAGAAGTGAGGATGTCTACCATATGATCAATAGAGGTACAGGAATAAATATCGTTCCAGTTTAGGGTTTCAAGGTCCAGTAGGATTTTATCACGGGTGAGGTTGTCAAGATTGTGGAAAGTTATGGTTTTAGGAAGAAACGTGGGAGTTTGGATATCGTACGATAATTGAATGAGATCATGAGAAGAAAGGAAAGGAACGGGTAATTGAGAACAGGACAAGAGTTTCTGCTCTGAATCGATGATATGCAAGTTCAGCCAGGTGTCAGACCAGCAAATATGGTGTGTAGGAGCGAAAGGAACAATAAAAAGGTTGAGGGAGAAGAAGAGATTTTCTAAATAGCGTTTGTTGTTGGAATCTGTGAGGAGGTTGGTATTAAGATCACCGGAAATTATAATGTTATTATAGAAAGGGACATAATTCTACAAGGTTGATTCGAAGGACGGGTCAAAAGAAGTCAAAGGAGTCAGGAGTCAATACCATATGTATGATAAGGGACAAAACAAAAGCACATAAAAACTTTATTGATCTCACTTTATATATTGCTCAGACTGTAGACTGATTTTAAAACAAGATTTCAGTGTGACAGCTGGATTACTAAAAAAGAAGGAATAACAATGAATATAGGATAATATGACATTTAAAAATTGGCAGGTTCTTCCACCTGCAAGGATAAGATGACTATGTCATAAAAAGTTTATTGTTCTCAAATAATTCGAGAGAAAAGTGCTAATGACTGAATCCGGAATGGTTTGATTACATTATATTTTGATAATAAATCTGGAAGAACCAATGGCAAGATGAAGGTTCTTGGATGAAGCTCATTACTATAGAAAAAAACTCTAAAAGCAAGATCCCAGGAAAAAAAAGAGAAATTTAATAACAACTTATAAATTAGTGTAATGTCTTATATCTAATATCATCTCAAATATTGATCAATTAAGTTTATAATTCTTACTTGATTATTATTTTTACAAAAACAAGGGTTAAGACTCGTTTTACCATAACTATAATACTGTCTACAAATGATTTCTTTTGTTGAAATTCTTTAACCACAGCCTTTGCAGTGTCTGCTGCTCCTCTGATGTCTATCTAAAATTTTTTATTTTATAATGAACTATTATATTAAGTATTTAGAATAATATAGAGAATATTGTGAAAATTCATTAAAAAATAAAAAATAAACATACTTTTATGTTTGGCTTTTGAATCTGATATTGTATTCTTGCTGTCTTGAATTCACTTGCCAGCATGGATTTTGAATCAACCATGTATGTATATCCTGATCCGAAACCAGATGATATTTCCCGAGCTGCATTACATGATGAGTCACCTCCTAACACTAATATTTTTCAAATTAAATTTTATTCCTTTAAAATTTCTCTTATACTTCATGAAGTGACATTTTGAAGATTCAAGTTCAGTAAATGTAATGTTTAGAATCTAGTAGTTTTATGATTAAATGTTTGCAAATTTACTCATTCCTTCAAAGTGTTGCAATGTAAGCATTTCAAGAAGAAAGATAGAGTATCATCATTCTCTTTATTCCTCTATAATTGAATTACAGATGAAAATATAATAAGCTTCAAGGACCCATTAATTGATTTAGTGAAATTTAGCCTTGGGAATGTCTATATGCTAACAGTATTCTAACTTTGTGATATAAATATTTGTGTATTTATTATTTGAACCATTGAATATTTCAGTGTACTACTCATTGAATACCTCAAATAGTAGAAATGTCTTTAAACACATAAGGATTGGAATAAAAAAAATGTCTCTTTGATTACAGATCTATTTTCAATTAATAGGATTCACTTCTTGCCCTATAATATGTATCTTTCTATGAATCATCTTACCATCTAATATACATCATAAAAAAAAAAAAAAATATATATATATATATATATATAAATCTGTTAAATATATAGTGGGCAAAAAAAGTATTTGTACACCCTGTTTTTTGGACAAAATTGATCACTATAATTTTTTTAACTTTAAATAACGACAGATATCAACTAAAAACTTCATTTTGTGTTAAGTTTATGTAATGCCAAATTTAAAATCTAGTACAACTTTTATAACATTCATATTTCAATAATTTGTAGACAAAAAAAGTATTCCTACCCTAGAGCAAATATTTATTATATGATAATTTATGTTATTAAAACAGTGTTTAAACGCTCTATTTATAATCCGTTACTCCAGAAGATCAAGGGTAAAACTGCATGAGAAATTGCTTGTTTAGTTCAGTACTAAAAAATATTTATTTGGCAATGGGTCATACATCCAAAAAATTGAGTTCTCATCTTAAAGAAGACATTGTAAAACATTTTCAACAGGGTTTAGATTTGCAGTATATTGGAAAAAAAAGTTCAGACTACCTTATAAAACAGTGAAATACATTATAAAAAAATTTAAATCCAGATCATTGAACAATAATATCTACCCAGAGAGAAAATTGCGTCAGCTTATAGGAAATCTATAATACCCCAAACTATGAGGAATTGGCTAAATGAAGATGGCTGAAGAGGCAGAGTGGAAGGAAAACCTTATATACACGAAATAAACAGAAAAAAAATATTGGAGTTTGCCTAAGAATATGTAAATAACCCCAACAAGTTTTGTGAAAATGTATAGTTTTTGGATGAATGCAAGTATAATATATTAGGATCTGACGAAATAAAAAAATGTTTGGAAGAAAAAAAGAAAGGAATTTGAATTCTAAAATCTACAACGTACAGTAAAGCACGGAAGGAGCAAATTCTTGGAATGTAGCTGCATGGGTGCCAAAGTAGTTTGTGAACTAGCCTTTATTGAAGGGATTATGAATGCTGACAAATATGTGAACGTATTCCGATGCAATTGAAATAAAAGTGTGTAAAAGTTAGGAATGGAGAATACGTGTATTTTTCAACAGGACAACGATCCCAAGCACGCTTCCATAAACACACACAATGGTTGCTGTATAGTGTTCAAAAAATTCTCAAAACATCCCCACAATCACAGGATCTTAATCCAATTGAAAATTAATGGGTGCTGCTGGAATTGCAAATCCGAAAATATTCTCATTCCTCTCGGAATGACTTAATAAACAATCTTAAAAAAGCTTGGGAAGAAATTGGACAAGAACCAAGAGGCTCGTGGAACTGATGCCAAGGAGATTCAGTATTGTGATAAACGTGAAAGAGTACTCTACAAAATATTAAAATTAATTGAGATTGATATTTATTAAATTTTCTTTGGGTTAGTTAAATGTAAGAACATTTTTTTTGCACTTCCTATTTGAAAATTTTGATATTTTTGATACAATATGAGTTATAAAATTTTACGTTTTTGTACAATTAATGCAAACTGAAGTTTCTAATTGTTATCTATAGTTATTATGTGTTTAAAACATAAATACAAAAGATTTTTGGCTAAAACATAAGGTGCACAAATACTTTTTTTGGACACTGTATATTACACAGTGTATAATAAAACATTTATTAACACTCCATAACTAGTGTTGCTCACATACACACAGGTGCTTGCCATTTATCTCAGAGAAACATGATAAATTTGCATTGTATCAATCTAAATTAAATTGTAATAATTTAAATGTTAATGCCTAAAAAAAATATTTATTATAAGATACCCATAAAAGTTATAAATTTCAAAAAGCATCTTAAAATTTAATACCCCTCTCCCTCTAACTGCTTCCAACTTTTCATCTATTGTCATATCTCCTAAATAATAACACTATTGACAATTTATTAAACATCTTGTTTTTTTGTTTCTACTTTGTTTCACTGTCATCAAATCTTAATGATTGAAATATGAATTGCAACCTCTTTATTGTAATATTCTGATAGATCTCCATTGAATTACTCTAAATATTCTCAACTATTGTTAATTATATATATCATAATACAATTGCATAATACATGTGAGATAAATTTATGTAATTATTTATAATATTAAAAAAAATAAACCTAAACACAGAAATGAAAAAAACTTCATCAAACCCTACATGAATAAAGCAGTAAAATAGAAATTCTCAAATACGTACAGATTTTGGTTTGCGGTATGTATGAGATGCCAATGTAGGAATTAAATTTATCTAAAGGAATGGCCAAAGTCAACAAACTACTGATGGATGCTCTTCAGCGACTTGCAGAAATGAGTTATTAGGTTAATGAGTTATAGCTGGACCCTCATCTTAAGGTGCCTATGTATACACCTCGAAGATCCATATGCGAAAAATACATTTGACAAGTAAAAGGTTAAGAAGACCATCCATATAAGCAATTATGCTAATTGTTCAATATAAATATCTATAAGTAACATTACCATTTCGTTATTATAGACTATTTAAATATTAAAATGTGCCCTTACTTCCAACAACATTGCAGACAAAATCCAGTTTCATCACCCAGCAAACCAAGTAACTTACTGCCCAATGTAATGTTTCGTAGCATCCATCTTCTGCTTTTTTAAACACTCTTTTACATTTTGAATCAGCAGCAGAAAGAACTCCTTTGAAAATATATGTTACTGAATAGTGAGCTTTTTATTATTTAAATTTATTATTACATAAAATATGAAAATATTCTTTTCAAAATATTATTCATCTAAAATAAGGTTTAGGTATTTTTTTTTATTACTGCCTACCATAGGTTTGAACTAACTACTTTCTATAAATTAACTCTTTGACTACGGGAGCTCATTCGCGTGTTTCTTCCAGATAGTGCATCCTGAAATCCAAAAAGAAATCCAGAAAAATGGATATTTTTTTTTTTTTTTTTGCAATTTATTTAAAATGATATTTTGAGTCACCCTGCAAGATCATAGCTTTCAAAAATGCATTTTAACCTTTTTATTCAACTTTTAACAAACGGTACATATACCTCCCTGGCCGCACATAGCAATAAAAAATTAGAGCGGCTATCCTACAACTCTTCACTTTCTTGCCTATTTCCTCATTTCTGAGAAGCAAAATAACTGAAAATTATCATAAAGATTTAATTACATTATTTTAAAAAAAAGGACGCAGACGGAGGGATTTGAATTATATATTTCTTTGTATTTAAAGATTTTTTTCTTACCTGAAAAAATTCCATATTGAAAATAGCGCAGTTATAAATTTAATTATTGCACTTACATTTATTTTCAGTTTAAAACACTTTTATATTATATGAAATATATATTGTTTTTAGATGGATGCAAAAATGATAAAACAACTAAAGTATCATTTTAATTCTGAATATTTTTACATTTATTAATTTTTTTTATTACATTTTAATTTTTTTATGTTTTGACATTTATTTATTACATTATACATAAAAAATTTAGGAAACTTACATTTATTTGTTTAGTAGACAGAGATTCAGGTGCACTGAAATTAGCATTCAGTCAAAACCAAAATGAAAAAAAAAAACTATAAAATTAACTTATTAACATTTATTTGATGTATAATACATTTAAATAGAATATAAATAAGATCATAGATATGACACAAATAACAGAGAAAGGACATACCTTTAGTTCAGAATAAATCTGCAACTGATAGCTTCCAAATCGCCAGTATCCGGAACGACCACAATGAGTAAGCTACAGTGGACTAATCAATGCACTAACTAAGCCAGAAGTCAAAGGCGCTACTTGTCCCTACTTGTTTAAGTGGTGACCGTCCAGGCGGGAAGGTGTATATCCTGTCCGCACCAGTGACCCAACTCTTAACAGGAAGGCTTGTATCCCATCCGCAATCAAAGAGTTAACAAACATCAGATTGGAGGTAAAAGAGATCAATTGACAATTTTGCAAAGAAGACTTAGTGTGCTATCTGTGTCTGAACCAAACCTACGCTTCAATATTGACAAAATTGTGAAGTAGTCAATAATTGTTTGTTAATTATTGATAACGTCACAATGTTGTCAAAAGTGAAGTATACATTGGTTCAAGCACAGGTTGTTAGAGACAAACCTAAAAAAATGTCACCATTTCATGACCGAAAGATTTAATTGGTACCCATCTTTTCTCTGTTTTATACTATTATGACATACCTACATTTCCTCAATGAATAGGACTGTTGAATATTGTGATTAGTGATGAGGAAAAAAAATAAAATTTTTTAGTAAAGTGTCTTCGAAAGATTATGTAAGTAAAAATAAATAGCAGGGAGCAGTTCCTCCCTACATTAAAAAAAAAAAAATCTGCTACCAACAATGAATATTGAAACATTTTAATTTTAAATAACGAATTTTATCAATAGTGTTTATCTTTTAAAAAATGTGGAAGTTTGGATTGGTGTTATTGATTATAAAGCTCAAAACATCTGAAGTAAGTTATTTCACTTTACAAACATATGAAATAAGTGATTGATTAAAAGCATATTTAAAAAGAAATAAATCACATTCAGTTAAACATTAACACCATCGGATAGATGAATATCTGTATATTATTATTAGATTATAATATGTTCTTTTTTTACTGTGGTAGGTTTTATCAACTTAGGTTTTATTACATTTACTATCAAAAAATAATATTTAGATGATAATATAGTTTAATGATATAATTTTAATGAAATTGAGGTACTTACTTACCTTCACAGCGATGTTCCAATTTTGCAAAATAATCTCCTTCAATTTTTTTGAAGCGTGTGAGGTTGGGTTTTGTGTATTTTAATTCAATTTTCCATGATCTCTTTGTTTCATTCTATAGTGATAGAGTTTTGAATTAAATTAGATCAAGAAATATTAATTAGAATATTAATATTAAATTTAAGAAATATTAAATTAGAACAAGAAAAAACAGCAGCAAAGAGCCCAATTTATATGGAATGAACAATAAATAATTTTCATAAAGATATCACCTGAAGTTCATCAATGTAATCATTTACTTCTTTTAGAATTTTTACTTCTTTTTTTTCTTCTATTTCATTAACAATCGGTACAGCCAAATCTCTGACAGAATTTAAGGTCTCCTTGATCTCACTAGTATCTACCTAGAAAAGAATATTTTATTAGATCCTTCATTGGCCTCAGTAATTCTCTCAAGATTTTTTTAAGAGATAGTTTCTTTACCTTTACTCCCATTAATGCTTCTTGAAATGGCTTAAACATTAGAACAAAGCGTGTTTTTGTAAGATTATATGTTAAAGTAACTGTGCATGCAAATGAACGAATAACCTCCTTGGTGTTTGCTGTTAGATTTGTTACTGGCCCAGCAATAACATATGCTATAACAAGAGCTTTTAAAGCTCCACGACCTGCTCTTCCACAAAATGCAGGAAATGTTAAGAGGCAGGTACACCGCAGCTACAAAAAACATGTTAATGATTAGTTAGTTCATAATTTATATATAATTCTTAGTTGTATCACATGATATGAAGACTGGGCATTAATAACAGACTAGGAAAAAAAAAAAATACGAAAAAATTTATTATACAACTTAAATGAGATGTTAGATCCTGGTGTTTGTCTTTAAAGGCATCTACATTCTGATAATATTCAAATCCACTTTCTCCTTCCATATCAAGGAGTCCTTGGAGCCCTTGTCCTTGGAAAAGACTTTTTTTTATTTTGAGATTTCAGTAGATTATATTGAAAACATGCATAAAAGTAGTAATCCTACAAAATAATAATAATAACAAAAGGGTTAGGGAACCCAAAGGTTTGATGCCGACTCAGTTTTTACAAACCTCCTTCCACCGTTTGCCATCAAAACCCAGTTTTGTCAGATCAGCCATAACGCAATCCTCCCACCTTCACTTCAGTCTACCCTTCAGATATTCACCAGTTAGACCAGTGCATATTAACCTTTTAGGAATTCTTTTGATACTTAGCCCAACTATTTTATACGTCCATTTTATCTGTCACAGAGTAATTGCTTCCATTATATTAACCAAATACAGCCCCACAAATTGGGATTGTGTAACCATCAAAATTCTTCAGCTGACTCATCCTTCTTCGGTCCGAATATTCTATGGTTTTGAAAATTATAATTTCTATGTTTCAGGACAGAAGGCGGGAGCTAAGTAATTTTGCCGAAGAAAAATAACAAGTCATGGATCTCCTTAGATAATCCTACATACCTCTGGGATATTAATTTTTCCATCTAGCAACGGAAAACAAACCATTGCTCACCATCTACTACCCATTGCTTCATCATAATGACCATTACTTCTTATTTTACAAGAATGATAGCCATCAAATCTATTAAAAATTAATTCTACTCAAAAGGTCTTTGAGTACATACAAATCATGGCGCAGAACTTTCCTCTCTTTATGAGGAATTCAAACAAAACAAAACTATCATTTGTTGTTGAATTGAAACAAAAATAACATTGTAGAATTTTTTGAGAAAGTTAAATTATCATTTTTCATAATGTATAAATTTTAAGAAATAAATTAGTAAATAAAATATGTTCATTCATTCTTCTGTTTTTGATGAGGAATGATTAAGACCAATATGAGGTTGCATGTTCAAAATTGCCAGATTTGTTTACATATTTTAAATGGTTTAAAAGGTTCCAGAGTCATAACTAAAGGGGGATGAACGGGGCACTTTCTCTTGGTAGAAGAATTGGGGACAGAACATTTTTAAGCAAAATATTGTATTTAAGTGAAATAAAAATGTTTGTTACTATTCTTTTTCATTATTTTTGTATTAATTCATTCAGTGAAATGAGTTAATGTCATGAAATGATATTTATTTTGAAATATATTATCTAAGATACTGCTATAGAACAGTTGACTTTAATTTAGGGTAGGTAGAAGTGCCAAAATTAATGGAAAATTAAACTTAAAGTAAAATTAATCCAGGTTCCACCTCAGTAATTGGGCACCCTAACTCTCAGTTTCTTAGGGGGCGGGATGAACAAGGGGGCTAACACGTGGGCCTGGCAAACTGATAAACTGAATATAACTTGATAAAATAATTACGAGTTCGTTTCCAGGAGCCAGGGGAAGGGGGTCAGGTGTTAATTCCCCGCCCTCTCCTCTGGCCCGGGAAAAACCCATATAGCCTAAAAAAGGCTAGTAAGGGGAAGACAAAAAAAAAATCTCAATCTGAAGTTCAACCTGGCTCATCCAAATAATTATTTATTTGGAGTCATGGAGACCCAGTGGTTAAGCTTTCGAAGGGGGTGGGTTGGCCAGGCGGGCCAAGTAATGTGTGTGCACAGCACCACCATTGTCCGGCAACCCGGATGAAAGATAATTTGGTAAGACAATTACAAGATTGTGTCCCAGTGCCCTGAGGGGCTTATAACTCTGACATCAATTCCCCATCCTCATTCCCTTGTAAGAGAAAAAAAACCTTAAGGTGGGAAAAACCTGGCACTAAAAAGAAAAATCACCTTTTTCAGAACCCCCAAATTCCTGAAAAGGGCACCAGAACTAGACTAGACTCTCTTCCATGCAATGTATGCCATATGTACGCTGTGTGTGTTTGTAAATAAATATATAACAGTTTATATTTTATAAAATTTACCTTACGATATGTTACATTTTAATTTTTAACCTGCAAAACTTTAATTAAAAAATTCTACTAATTTTACTGGGCCCATTGGAAACTCCAGCCGCTGGTACCATGCATCTGTCAACTCTTGGACCTCTTTGCTCAGCTGTGGATCAAGAAACAGTAAAGTCCTTACTACCCAAGAATCTTCACTGGTTTATAAGTACAGGTGTTTTTTTTTGCATGATCTACTTAATTAATTGGTAACAGCAGGTAGATAAAATTTTAGCAAAGTGACCATTAAAGATCTAAAATGATTTAAAAGTTTAACCCCGTCTGCTCTTTGGTTTTATAAATTACTGCCAACATGTAAAATAAATAAACTACTCCATCTTATATGAAACCTCAAAGTTTGTTTATAAAATAAATAAGCTGCTTCAAGAAATTTTGCATATAACTATCGCACTGTATTTTGAAATTATTATACTAATTTCTAAACGATTTGGCTTTTGGAATGTGCACATAAAGCTGTATATATAACATAAGGGTTAATTCTCTATTGGTTTTAACAAATTTTGTTCTTGAATTATCAGCAAGCATTTGCACTACTGTCAATAGGCGAATAACAAAATAAGTAAAATTAAACTCAAAATTGACTATGTTCTAAGATCTTAAGAATGTGAATGTAAATACATAAAACATTTTATTCATTCTGACAAATATATTTTTACTTATTTTTTATACCAATATACAGTACACCATATATATATATAAATGTCTACTCTATATTTATATAAATTATTGAACATGAAAATATACCTGTGATGAAATGGCACATCCCACTGACAGGAAAAGGAGAATTGTTAATGATAGAATACAAGTTGTTAGCGGTGTAAATTCCAACTCCTTGATGATAAATTGATAAAATACTGTTAAACAGAATTACATTATTTCTTTAATAGTGTAACTACTTTTTGAGAATTATTTTATAATAAATTAATTTATATGTATTATTACATTGACTACAGACTGCATTATGATATTCATTATTATGTTGGAGTCAGTCCCACTCTAAGTAAAGTAAACTAAATAAAGATATCACATTGTTTGTTGATTCATTGATTCAAGAAAGAATGATTAATTTTGTTAAGATCAAACGATTGTGAATTCATAATCAATCAAAGTTAACTTAATAACGTAAATTAGTAAAGGTTGAGAAATTTATTTAATTATTATTTTTTTAATTGCCCAAGGGATCTTGATTAGTCTATTCAAATAAATAAATGTGACTTATACTTAAAAAAAGTTTCTTACTCGCAGACAAGACAGCACCAAAAAAGAAACCCGCTATAGCTTTTGCCACAGGGTGCTCCCCTCTCTTGCTAAATATCAGTTTCTTAACCCAGGGGCAGTAACGTCCTGACGTACGAAGGACTGTAATTTTATAATGAATAGTTTTTCTTATTAATTCTCTTATCAAAAAATATGAATAAATGCATACATTTGGGCAGATTCTTAGCTGCTTCAATTCTTTGTTTCAACTCCTTGGCCTTTTTACCCATTATCGTTTTAGTCCAACCAAAAGTTACAGGTAACCTCTTCCTTATTCCTAACAGCTGTTAATTAAGTCAAATTACAAATTACAAAGTAATAGTTCTTTTGTGGTTGTTGGTTGGTTTAATTGTTCTTTGTCAAATGGTATTTTTTCACATTAGAGTATACCAGTAGTTTAAATTAGTATTTCTTACATGCTGATTTAAACAATTCCTTTCTCAGGAATGTTTTTAAACTATCGATATATTTTTGTCTCATCCAATTACTTTTGCTCAAATTATTGACTTTATCATTATTGCCTTTCTGAATGATTATAAGATCTGTTTTAACATGAGTTATAACTATCAGAAAATCATCAATTTAATTCGCAGTAAAGTTTTTTTGTTCGACGCATTTATGGGGTTGTTGAGAAGGAAAAACTGTATCGGGCATTCTTTTTACTAATAGTCATAATTCATGTTGGGACAAACCTGTGGTATGTTTTTATTAAAGTTGCATATGATTCTCAGTAAATTCCGAAGGAATTTACTAAAAGTAATGTTTAGGAAGCTTATATTTATGCTCTCCTCCTACTTGAAGGATATGTTGTGGTTTGAGCTCTTAGCTATTAATAAGAGATTATTTAAAGTAATGCTTACATTACGACGACCTTACTAAAACGGAACTGTAGCATTTTCCATCTTGCTTGTAGATGTTATGGATCATTGTTTTTATTGAATTATTTTGCATTAATAATTAAAATTATTATGTTGGAAATCGGTTCTTGCTTTTAAAATTTTTGGATAAACCGTGGGATCATCTATTAGCAGCATTGCTCCATCTTCTGGTATCCTGAGATACATCGTTCTTGGAGTTCACCTGGGGTACTAGGTACACAGACGCCTCCACTCTCTGGATCTAATAGGGGTCAATGTCTGGGTATGCGATATAGCCTTCGCCACCACCGGCTCGATTTTATTTAGTTTTTTTACTCATTGACTATGATGCCCAATTCTCTGGCAGATGTTTCGAAATAAATCAACGTCTCGTTCAATGGCTGTTCTGACCTCGTTACGATGACCTCGTACTGACATCGTCATCATCGGCATATCCCAACAGCTCAACTGTCTGATAAAGATAGTGCCCGTTGTCTGAATTTTTATTTCGGACAACCATTTCTAATGCCAGATTTAATAGGAAACAAACAAGGGCATCTCCTTGTCTTACTCCGCTACTGGTTTCGAATGCTTTGAAGATTTGACCCCCCACGGATTGCACATTTTTAGTTTTTCATGGTCATCTTTACAATTCTTATGAGTTTTCCTGGAAATTTAAGCTCTTATAGGTAGAGATGGGCAAAATTGTACTCTGAGTAAAAAGTACAATTACAGAGTAATTTACTCAAATACTCGCCCGGTTCGAGTATCGAGTACTTCAATCACTACTCGACCTCATGATTGACGAGTACAAAAAGTAATCAGCTGGCCTCGTGAGTACTTTCTATTTTCAAATCTACTCGGGAATATTTTACTCTGAGTACTTTTCAAAGTAATCGAGTATTTCATTATAAAAATTACAGGAGTAGAATATTTAATATTTCTTCCATGTTTAAGTCCATTGTTATCTTATGGGGGTATAGTTTTTTAAAATAGTATCGATATTAATGTAAATCGATAAAATAAAGAATTATTAAAATATTTTGGATTTAATCAACTTTGGGGACCATTTTTTTTTTTTTTTCTTTTTTACACCACTTGACTTTTATGATAATGCTGTCGGATTTGAGATAGTGCCCCCGGGCCCCTACTTTTTTAAGTTTTTCGATTAAATCGATATCAGGGTCGACTATTATGTTCTGCGGGGCGCTTTTTATGAAAATGTTATCGATTTTGAGATTGGGCCCCCCGGGCCCCGACTTTTTTTAACTTTTTGGATTAAATGGATATCAGGGTCGACTATTAGGTTTTAGGGGGTGCTTTTTATGAAAATGATATCGAATTTGAGATTGGGCCCCCCGGGCCCCGACTTTTTTTAACTTTTTGGATTAAATCGATATCAGGGTCGACTATTAGGTTTTAGGGGGTGCTTTTTATGAAAATGATATCGAATTTGAGATAGGGCCCCCCGGGCCCCGACTTTTTTTAACTTTTTGGATTAAATCGATATCAGGGTCGACTATTAGGTTTTAGGGGGTGCTTTTTATGAAAATGATATCGAATTTGAGATAGGGCCTCCCGGGCCCCGACTTTTTTTAACTTTTTGGATTAAATGGATATCAGGGTCGACTATTAGGTTTTAGGGGGTGCTTTTTATGAAAATGATATCGAATTCGAGATTGGGCCCCCCGGGCCCCGACTTTTTTAAGTTTTTCGATTAAATCGATATCAGGGTCGACTATTAGGTTTTAGGGGGTGCTTATTATGAAAATGATATCGAATTTGAGATTGGGCCCCCCGGGCCCCGACTTTTTTTAACTTTTTGAATTAAATCGATATCAGGGTCGACTATTAGGTTTTAGGGGGTGCTTTTTATGAAAATGTTATCGAATTTGAGATTGGGCCCCCCGGGCCCCGACTTTTTTAAGTTTTTCGATTAAATCGATATCAGGGTCGACTATTAGGTTTTAGGGGGTGCTTTTTATGAAAATGATATCGAATTTGAGATTGGGCCCCCCGAGCCTGGAAATTTATTAACTTTTTGGATTAAATCGATATCAGCGTCAACTATTATATTTTAGAGGGCGCTTTTTATGAAAATGATATCAGATTACGAATCATTTTCATACATTTTGAGATAGTGCCCCCGGGGCCCGACTTTTTGTGACCTTTCGGATTTAATCGATATCAATGTTGATTATGAGGTTTCGGGGAACACTTTTTACGAAAATGATGTCGGATTTTTTTTTTTTTATAAAATCCTTCCCCTAAAACATAATAGACGGCCCTGATATCGACTAATTCCAAAAAGTGAATCCACTGGGTGCAATCTCAAATCCGACTGTATTTTCATAAAAAGCACCCCCTAAAACCTAATAGTTGACCCTGATATCGATTTAATCCAAAAAGTTAAAAAAAGTCGGGGCCCGAGGGGCCCATTTTTAAATTCGATAGCATTTTCATAAAAAGCGACCCCCAAAACATAATAGTCGACCCTGATATCGATTTAATTCAAAAAGTTAAAAAAAGTCGGGGCCCGGGGGGCCCTATCTCAAATTCGATATCATTTTCATAAAAAGCACCCGTTAAAACCTAACAGTCGACCCTGATATTGATTTAATCCAAAAAGTTAAAAAATGTCGGGGTCCGGGGGGCCCAATCTCAAATTCGGTATCATTTTCATTAAAAGCACCCCCTAAAACCTAATAGTCGACCCTGATATCGATTTAATCCAAAAAGTTAAAAAAAGTCGGGGCCCGGTGGGCCCTATCTCAAATTCGATATCATTTTCATAAAAAGCACCCCCTAAAACCTAATAGTCGACCCTGATATCGATTTAATCCAAAAAGTTAAAAAAAGTCGGGGCCCGGGGGGCCCTATCTCAAATTCGATATCATTTTCATAAAAAGCACCCCCTAAAACCTAATAGTCGACCCTGATATCGATTTAATCCAAAAAGTTAAAAAAAGTCGGGGCCCGGGGCGCCCAATCTCAAATTCGGTATCATTTTCATTAAAAGCACCCCCTATAACCTAATAGTCGACCCTGATATCGATTTAATCCAAAAAGTTAAAAAAAGTCGGGGCCCGGGGGGCCCAATCTCAAATTCGGTATCATTTTCATTAAAAGCACCTCCTAAAACCTAATAGTCGACCCTGATATCGATTTAATCCAAAAAGTTAAATAAAGTCGGGGCCCGGGGGGCCCAATCTCAAATTCGATATCATTTTCATAAAAAGCGCCCCGCAGAACATAATAGTCGACCCTGATATCGATTTAATCGAAAAACTTAAAAAAATTCGAGGCCCGGGGGGCCCATTTTCAAATTCGATAGCATTTTTATAAAAAGCGCCCCCCAAAACATAATAGTCGACCCTGATATCGATTTAACCGGAAAAGTTATGAAAATTCGATGCCCGGGGGCACTATCTAAAATCCGACAGTATATTTTTATAAAAAGGGCCCCCCAAGACATGATGGTTAGTCTAATATCGATTAATGGGGGCTCGGGGTTGGTCAGGTCGAATATGGCCGCTATTATTGAAGGAAATAAAAGAAAACATTTTTACTCTTTATAATAATGACGGAGTACTTGAAAAATAAAAAGTACTCTTTGTAGGAATTCTACTGAGTACTTTCTGTAATTCGATATAACAGCGCGAGTATTTTCTGTACTTAACTAAATCATGATTGACGCTGCGTGAGTACTCTCAGTACTCGCCGCTGGCAGGCCGAGTACAGAAACTACTCGATACTTTTTCCTAATAAAATTACTCAAATCATGAAAGTAATCGAGTACTGCCCATCTCTACTTATAGGGCGTCGTACAGTTCCTCTCTACCGGTACTGCCATACATATACCGACTTATAGCCGACGTAGAGATGGTGAGTGGTCTGCTTTTATTCCATGCCCTTTTCCAGAATCATCCGCAAAGTAAAGATCTGGTTGGTGGTTGAATGGCCTTTTCTAAATCCTGATTGAGTATTCTCAAGTTTTCTTTCATCGAATGGAATTAGTTTCTTAAAGAGAACATTGGGCAACACTTTATAGGAACCCTGTAGTTAGTACATTCATTTTGCCCCTCTCCCTCTTCTTGTGCAGAAGATATATTACACTATGGTCCCGTTCCTTTGGCATCCTTTCTTCTGTCCAGATATCCTATATGAGATCTCACAATACTTTTTTTCAGCACCTCAAGAACGTACTGCAGTAATTGTTGAATGCCATCGATGCCAAGAGGCTTGTTATTTTTGAGTTTACGAATTGCATGTCCAACTTGATCTCGGTCAGGTGGTTCAATTTTTCACTTCTCAGAGTTATGACAAATGTAGGAGTCCGCCGATCCTGTTCTTTGGTAAGCAGTTGCTTGAAATGCCTCATCCACCTTCACAGAACTTGATTCATCTGAACGAGGAGTGTTCTCCTCTCGTGACTTTCGGTGCGAATGCTTTTGTTCCATCATTAATTCTTAAAGTTTTCGATCTCTCTCATCTTTTGATTTTCCCTTGCTCGTTTTTGATTCGGTTTTCTTTCCTTCTTCTCTCATCATGTATCTGAGTAGAACTTGTGTGGCGCTGCAACGTTTTCATATAAGCTTAATTCTTACAAACTGTTACCTGGAGACAATCTTCATCGAACCATGGTGATCGGATGGGCCTCTCTTTATAACCTAAGGTTCTTTCAGTCGCTGCATTGAGAGTTTCAGAGCATCATTTCCATTGTTCTTCAATGATATCAGCAGATTAGCTCGCCCTTTTAACAAATTATTCTTTGAGGCTATTCTGATACGCGTTACAAACTTCCGTCTCTTTCACATTGGCAATGTTATATCTTCTTGCAGTGTAATTTTTAGAGAATCTGGTGACTGATATCCTTGCTCTAATTTTGGCTATGGTTAAATAATGATCCGTGTTCATGTTCACCCTTCTGAAAGATCTAACATTCATCCAATTGCATTTATGGCGAGGGCCGATTAATAGGTGATCTATTTGATTGGACACTAGGTCATTGTGTGACCTCCGGGTTGCTTTGTCTACCTTCTTTCCTGGAAAAAAGTGTAGTGCCTATGATTAGTCCATAAGTCGTGGCAAAACTTATAAACCGGTAACCATTGTAATTGCTTTCCACGCGTAGACTATAGAATCCATTAGTGGGAATAGTGGATTTATAGCGGGATTTAAATGCAGGTTTTCTGCCAACATTTCCGTTAAAGTGTCCAACAAAAATTTTTGTATCATACACAGGGCATGCATCCATGACTCTTCCAAGGTGTTCATGGAACTGGACTTTTTCCTTGCTCATCAGCGACTTCCGTTGTAACATGGTAATTATTAATGGTACTAATCTGGCAATCTAATGTAACTAACCTGTTCTAACTAGATTGAGTGGGGAGGTTAGTTGGATGTTAGGTGGAGATTCATTCCGTGGGTGCGCCATGTTATAAATTAAATCTTGTTGTTAGGTAAGCGGACAATAGAAAAAAAAATTGTGTAAATGTTGGAACGATACTAATTTCTGAGTAAGAGAACATAAAAGAAGATTCATTTTTAAGGTCAAAACATTTCTCGCTTCATCTTTCGACAACAGTAGAAGACGTATCCTACAAACAGATTAATCGGCAATTCCACAAGCGTTGCATCCCTTTTACCATTAGATACCTTCCACCATTAACAAGCTTCGTCAGGAAATATCACGGTTCCTCTTCTTCCTTTGAATCAACCGCTGTATTCAATACAATTATAGGCTTTCCTTAATATTAGTATTACTGTTGTATTGTATTTCTATAAATAATTATAGTGATGATTTTTTACATAACTATACCTCCTTACTCGTAAAATACATTTTGAAAGGAAAAATTAGAAGAAATCTTTACTTTTCGTATTTAATCAGTTTTAGCAATAAAAACTTCTGTTTTCTCAAGGATTCTCATTATTTTCTGGTAGATTGATTGGTTTTTTAATTCGTTTATTCATGGAATTGACTAAGCATTTTTGAAAAAAAAAAATTTTTTAATAAGTAAAGCTATTTGTTTCTTTTAATATTAAGTTTGGAAACTCGGCAGCATAGATGTAAAACCATGACATGGAATTCAATTGTAAAGAATATAATCAATAATTGATTGTTTTAAAATATTTTTAATCATTATTAATTTTCTCTTTTATAGCTAATATATAATTATAAAATGCGTTTTATTTAACTTAATATTTAATCATTTACATTCGGCACAGTTTCGGATGTTACTGACCAGAAAATCGACGCATTTGTCCCAAACTCGATTTTTTTCACAATTCTATAAGTCAATAATTTTTCATCTGATTTCCTTGTTTTTTCGTTTTATAGCATTACTACTAAATATATTCTATTACCTGTGCAATGATTTATCTGGAATAATATATGATAATATGAGAATAATTGACACTGTGGTGGATAACGTGAGATATCTTTATTATAAAATACAATAATTTTTTTTGAAAACGTTTATATATATATATATATATATATATATATATATATATATATATATATATATATATATAAATATGTGTGTGTAAGATTTTATAACTAATGTTTTTTTTTTAATCTTGGTAAATTTTATTAATTTCAAATTTTATTCATTCAACTGAAAAACAAATTTATCAAACACTGATAGAATTTATAATATAGTAAATTTCAGAAAATGTCAATGTTAGACTTTCCACAACTTTTTATTTTGCTAACTTACAATTGCTTAAATGAATTATTTAACAATAAAATGTTTATGTAAGATTTTTTTCTTTCTCAAATCAAAGTAGATACAATTGCAATTCATTTTTGTATAAAGCAACAAAAGTTAAGTATGAAATATTAATTTAAAATTTTTATTTTTATTTAGGAGTTTCTTCAAACTATCAGAATTTTCCTCAACCAAACTCTTTCTTTCGCAAGTCTCTCCACCTTTGCCGGTCCATCGTATCCTCCTCCGACAGTCTCCTATCAACCATAATCTCCACCACTCTGTCCTTTCATCTAACTTGAGGTCTTTCTCTCCTTCTATCCACTGCCTCCCAATCCATTATTATTTTTGGTATACTATCGTCGCTCATTTGTCTCACATGGCCATCCCACCTCACGTCCCCTTTCTTATATTACTTCCAGGATATTTTGCTTTATTTCCAATCTCTCCCTTATAGTGGCGTTTCTTACCCTTTCGGTCTTTGATATCCTATCAGCTCTCCTCCAGAAATCCATTTCAAGTGAAAGCAATTTTTTTCCGTGTGTCATACTGAGAGGCCATGTCTCCGAACCATGTAAGATTAAGCTTTCTGCCAAAGCTTTTTATATCAAAGCTTTTTATATTTTGTTTTTATTGAAATATTTTTCCCCCAAAGTAAAGAATTAAGCATTCCCAATGCTTTTTTATCATTTGTGATCTGTTATTGATTTTTTTCCTGTATTCTCCCATTATTTTCAGTTATGGATCACAAATACCAAATTGTTCCTCACTACGTAAGTTGCATAATGTTGGGTCGATGCTCTCTTCTTTCTCCGTACATTTGGTTTTACTGTAATTTATTTGGAGGCCTCCTTGCTTATAATGATCTATTATTTTTCTGAATAGGTAGCTTATATCTTCTTCATCTTGTGCAATTAATACCTGGTAATCAGCTCATAATAATAAAATAATTTAATGAGGAGAAGAATAGTTGGGGTGATCAGTCAAATAAGATGGCAAAAATAAATGATAATATTTATTTTGTCATTTGCCGATGTTTCGACCTGCAGTTCAGGCCATCATCAAGGCTGACTGCTCTGAGGTAAATGAAGCAATCAACAATAATGAAGCAATAAAAAATAATTTAAATAAACCTAAACTTTAGTAATAAAAATATAATCAAAAGTCTGTACAGGGTACAAGGTTTATTGATCCTGGATCCTCGTAGAATACGTTAAAACCTTGTACAAATTTGAGGATCCTCGTATGAATGGTAACACTGGTTCCGACTGATAGGTATCGTTGTTAACGCCTAGACATGATAGTAAGGATAATCTTTTCTTTTATTTGTGTTCTTCCTGCTTGAAGTTCAGACTCACTGAGATTTTTATAAGGATTAAACGATCACAACAAAATTGTATTTATATTTAAGCTTCTTATAGTTTTAAAATGTGCATTTAAAGAGCATAATATATCGATGAATATAATAGGTATAAAACAGATAAGGTTACAATTCTTTTCTATACTTTTTTTTTTGCTGAAGAAACAGTTTGTATTGATTTCAGATAACATTTCTAATTTTGTAAATTATATTTGAGAACTTAGTTTATATTATAAAAACTAATAAAATACAACTTTAATTCTTTCAAAATGTATTCGTTCTAGTAATATAATTTTTAATTCAATGGACCGACAATATAAAGATTTAATACCTTGTCCTAGAATCTACTCTAAGCTCATAGGCGCCACCAGGCTTAGTGTAACGCTGTGCTAGATAAAATTTCGAAGATAAATATTCTCTTATACGCTAAGAAAATAGATTCAGTGTGTGGATAAACTTAAAATTTATTGATGAATGTTTGTGTTTCAAAATCATTAGCATAATTGCATAAATAAAAGGTAAAACTGGAGTTTATTCTTAAAATTTTAACAAAGTCTTGGTGAAACCACAATAGTGTTCAATAAAAATAAAAAGGAATTTTTCCATGGATATCATTTCAAGAGCCAATGCAGTTATTTTACACAAAGCTTGACCTATTTCAATAATGAAATATGAAAAAACAATAGACATTTGGTTGCAGGAGTTTGCCGGAGTACAAAATAACGACCAATCAAATATGGAATTTGTAAAAAAATTTCAGCTTTTTGATTTATAAGTCCAGAAATGTACTTTTTAGGAAAATCTTACATATTCAAGAGTTAAATAACAACAAATTATGCGTCGTATGAGCAAATAACACTATAGGTTTAGTACAGAATCGACCTTCGCAACATGATAATGTTTACTAAATTTCCGCTAATCTCCTAGTGATAACTCTAACTTATTTCTTACCAGCTAAGTTTTTCAATCACAGCTAGATACTATACAAACAACAAAAATGTTTGCCTGCTAGATGCCAGTAGCTGTGAGCAAAACAGATGTTATAAAAATACGCGTTTTCGGCTCTCGAAAATTACTTATCTTACACTGAGAAGTGATAATCGTTAATGCTAGAAGAAATATATAATATATATATTTATATATTATATATATATTATATATATATATTATTCATATATATATATATATTGTATATTTTTATTTTTATATATGTATATTTTTGTATATGTATGTATATTTTTGTATATATATATATATATATATATATATATATATATATATATATATATATATATACATACTATATAGTATAGAATAGTAAAGTTGTAGTTGTAAACTATAATCGTTTTTGGAATGAGTGTGAGACAAGTATTCAATTTTTTTATTCCTGTCTTTACTATTCTTACAATGTATATTTTTTCTTTTTACAAGTTTTTTTTATTTTAATGTATATATTTTTACTTACATGTTTTCTTCTTATTTTGCTCTGTTCTCAATTCGTATATAAAATGTATGAACGATACACATAAATTCATATTAATCAATGCCCTAGATTGTGACCGATTATATATATTTTTTTAAATAAAATTCTATTTTACAATAATTGTTAAATTTTTTGAAGCTATGTACAGCCTTGACATGCTAAGGCCTTTCAATTGAAATATTTGAAAATTCGAAATTCAAATTCGAGATAATATTTATACCGTTACACGTCCTTAAGCATGTTTTGGAATACATTAAATTCACGTATTTCAAGCCTGATTGCTTATAGAACATCCATTTCTCATGTTTATTGCTTATTTATGTTTTATGTTTATGAAAATAGAATGTTTAATATAAGAATTTTTTTTAACTCTCGAGAGCTACACGAACCAGTGACTATAGATTAATGTTTTCCGATTTGCTTTATGTAGCTCTTTAAGATTCTTGTTTATTCTACTTTTCCATTTATATTTTATTTTAATAAAGATATCTTAGTTAACTAGTGAATTTATTATATGAATTGGCAATATCTTAAAAAAAAAAGTTATAGTTCGTCAATGTTTGTACCATTTAAAGAGGAATCATTAGCATTTGAACTGTGCCAAGTTCTGTTTCTCATAAAATCGTGAATCTTTGTTATTTATTTATTTTTTGACACACTCCAATTGGACTAAATGTATTGACTAAATACTCTCTTTTAGAAAAACTTTCTTGTTTAATTAGCTTCAAGCCCATACTAATTAAGTTGAATTATTAATTATTAACTGAATAAGTTGAGATTCACTTTTTTTTGTGTAAGAAAATTACGTGAATTCTTATTTTTTCACTGCAAAGTAACTTAATTTTCAGTAAAAATAACTACGATAAATTACTACATTACTTTAGTTTCATTTTTTATCTATGATAAAGAATTTATTGTGATAAATTAATTCGAATATATGTGTGTGTTTTTTAATTTGAATTACATATAATTCAAATATTTAAATAGAGGTTTTATTTTAAAGCTGTTTTGAAGTTGCGTTTTCATGCAGTATTAAATAGCGACGAATATATATATATATTATTATTTTTTTTTCAAATCGCCAATTTACAATAATTTTAATAATGAAAATTTATTTAACAGTTAAAAATAGTTTGTTGTTTTGAATACCTTTTTCTGTAACTGTGTTACATTTTAAGGCTTCTGATTGGAATTACCAAATACTTTATGTGTTGTTTACAATTTTTTAAACTTATTTTTTACTAGTTAAAAATAAATTGGTGGGGCTCACCCATAATATACTTTTACTATAATTTTTTTTACAAATATATATATTTCTTTTTCCATGTCCGTTCTTTTATATTTTTCTTGTGATTTGGTAATGTTTTCTGTCCTCTTTATAATCCCTTTACTTTTAAAAGCATTGTAATGTGTAATTTTTTCAGATTTATATATTTTTGTATTCGTCTATATGTGATATACATCGGTGATGGGGTTCACCTCTGACTCTAATTCACCTTAAAATCTAACTCTTACAACTAAATTAAAAATTTATTCTATAATCTTGTGATAGTTGTTTTCAACCTTTTGGAATATTTGCAGAAATCAGGTTGTCAAAAAGAGGATTAACCAACTGTTTAGAGTTTCCAAAAAATGATTTCTTACCTTTACTGAGGAATTCTTTAACTGAAGATGACTTTAGAGTTTACTGAATGTTCAATATTTTTATCTTTGCATTGAGGTTTCTCTAACTATTTTTCTGATTAATCCATTTTGAAAATGTACTTTTACGACTTTTATTCCCTAGCCCCTTCTGTACTTTTTTTTTTTTTACTATTTTTAAGTTTTCAAAAGTTCTACTTTTTCTGCATGTTTGCATTTTAAGGAGGTTTATGTTTTTACAATAGTTTCTGATATTTAAACAACAATTAAAACTACGTACATCTGTAAATCTCTTGCCATCATTGAGATAGTATAGAACGTGTAATGTGTCTAAATAATCAATTTGATACATTTTTTGTATAATTATAAATAAAAATCCTCTATTTTTAACTCATAGTGAGTTCTTGATGCCTTCAATCTTTGCAGTGACGTTATTACATTTTGAACTTGTTTGTGCAAAGCTATTGCCGGATTGTCTCGTTGCGGCGAGTGGTGGGGGCAGATCGGATAAGATTAAATTTAATCCGTACCAGTTCCCGGTACGACTGCCCTTTTCCATCCCATATATCAACGGAGGCAAGAACTAGCAGACTTGAGGGCCTTCAGATAGTATGATGTCTATGTCAGCATAAAAATGGTAAGCCGATTTGCACAATTCAAATAACCCACCAATTCATCAAAATACATTCCACTGCATAAAGAAATAGAATGTTGCCAATAATTCGAATGTTGCCTATTTTGAGCTCTTCAGAGTTATTTGCGTTAATTAAATTAAATTTGGAAAGTTGACTAAACAGAACAGATGCCATTCGTTTTTCTGCTGACTTTGCAATAAATGAGAACAATGCACTACAATTTAACAGAGTTGGGCGTATAACTGTTTTATAGATCAACATTTTCAGATGCATCGAAAGGTGTGTGGAAGATAGTAGATGAGTTAGTCGAAAAGTTTTTTGTCAGAATTTTTATTTTTTTAAAAAAAGCTTGACGAAAAACATAAATGTCGGTCAAAAGCTAATCCAAGATAAACAATATGTTTGGAAAGTTTATTTTCGCAGTTTTTAATTTTTAATTTTGTTGGTAGTTTCTTATTTCAGTTTTGAAACGAAAAAACAATCCCTTTTGTTTAAGATTTGTATCGATGTTTAATTTACTCAGATTGTCGGTTATCTGTTGTGCAACATCTTGTGATTGTTTCGTAGCATTTTTTGCGTTTAAGCTGCTACTAGTGATAGCTATATCATCACCAAAAGCTGTTACTGTTGCCTACAGTATAAATAGAGAATAGTACCGTTGACAGACTTGTGGCACTGTGACGAGTAATTCGCTCGACAACGTTTGCAGATATTGATCACTCTCACTCAAAATGAAGCAATTATCACTTTTTGTTCAGGATACCCAAGATCAATAAGCTGTTGGCATAGAAGTACATGAGAGACGGAGTCGAACGCTTTTGAACAGTCAAGGGCTATCATAATGGGGCCTTGTTTATGTTGAAGCTGCTTGATACCCCGTTCTGTAGCCTCACTAAGTAGTGGTACGTACTAAGTAGTTCCTGAAATCCTGTTTGCTCAGACATTCTGTGTATAGACATTATTTTGTGTACATAATATCTATAAGTAATTTAAGATTATTTGGTCAAAAGGTTTGCCGGTGTGAGGTTAAAGGCTAACGGGGCGGTAGTGAGATCGGTCATTTCCACTTTTAGCGGGATTTAAAAGGGGGAATAGGAGTGCTTGCCTCCAGTTAGTAGGAAAATATCGGAGTCTCAAACACGAATTATACAAATTGACCAAGTTTTCTCGGTAATTGTTTCTATAATACACTTTGTATTTTGTCGCATCCTGCTGCCCTATTGCCACGGGTTTTCCGAAGAATTGCTTTTAACTGTTTTATGAAGGAAACATGTAATTTGTTTCCGGTATTTTAGCTGGAAGTGAGGTAACAATCCCTATCTTCTTTTTAATTTCTTCACCGTAATATTCCGCCAATTTTTTCGCTTGCTTCTCTGCAGTTAGTATTTTGTTACCTAGGTGAAATTTGATTGAATTTGAGGTTCTTGTAGAGTTTTTGGAGAGTGGGGTAGCTCAGTGGTAGGGCGCTGAGCTGCCAATGCAAAGGTCCCAGGTTCGAACCCCGGCTCATGGCAGAAAATTTATTTATCTGTTTCATTGGCCGTGGGGCGACCCTGGGTCGGGAGAACCTTCTGGGGCACACCCAGCCTCTATAAAGTGGCTACCTTTAATTAAATAATTAATTAAGGGGGAAAACCTGACGGTTGAGTGTGATCTCGGTCAAATCACCTCCATACACAACTGTTGACCTAGAAACAGTGCTTTCCCTAAATAGTACTGAACCCCAGACCCTTTATGGGCTGTAGTGGTACAGGTTTTTTTTTTTTTTTTTTTTTGACTTAACTACTTTCAAAATTTACGATGATGCAAAGTTCTTAGTTTTTTCTCCTAAATATTCGTCTTCTAATGAGGTTTCTAATCTGCACAATAAGCGAGTTTAAAACGTTCCTACCGTCTCGGTTCCTAGTACGATACCATCGATTTTTCCAAGTGATTCGAAGTGAAATCAACTTAAGAATATAGTCTAGTGGTATATGTACGGTAGGTTGTAGATGAGAGAACATTGGGAATAATCGATGATCAAGCTCACCTAAGGCTTGAGTTGACCTTATCCTCTAGAGCATACGACTAAATTTGAAAACTAATCTTATGTAAGTTGTTGCCAACGTTTTGGAATGTTGGCTGGTAATAATTTGTTGAAAAGAGGGTTTTACAGTTGTTGAGACTTTCCAAAAATGATTTTTTTTTTCGTTTAGTGAGAAATTCTTTTTTTTTTTTTTTTTTTTATTATATATTTGTTTATTTAGAAATATTACATTCTGTCACATCAAGGACATTTATAATAGTGATCAGAGAAAGCACACTCACACTCTATTTACAATAAAAAATAAAATAAATAATACAGAAACTTAATAATAATAAATACAATAAAATAAAATAAATGTATATAAACAAAAGAACTAACCTAATCATACACACTCGGGCTTGAGTGGAGGATCTGGCCATTGCCAAAACTCCAATAGATGCTTATTTACAAAAGGTCTCTGGGCCACTGCCGCTTCAACCTTCGAGGAGGATTGTAAGGATGGGTGGTGCTGGATAGAGATTGTGCAAGGGGATTTGGATGATAGGTAAGGTTTTGGTGAAATTTGGAGAATTTTTCTGGAATAAGGTCTAGGACAAATGGGATATTAAGGTCATGGTGTAGGATTTTGTTATTTACATAGAACGGAGCATCAACTATTGTTCGAAGGACTTTAGATTGAAAGGATTGAATACGTTTGATGTTAGAAGCTTTTGCTGTTCCCCACAGTTCAAGTCCGTATGTCCATATAGGTTTCAGTATTGTCTTGTAGATAAGTAATTTGTTTTCAATAGAAAGTTTGGATTTTCTGTTTTGTAGTCTGTATAGCTGGCCGTATCGTCGGTTGAGTTCTTGTCTTTTGAGTCTAGTATGTGGGTTCCACGTTAGTCTTCGGTCTAAATGAAAGCCAAGATACCGGACTGTGTCTGAGTAAGGAAGCTGGATGGAATTAAAGTGTACTGGTGGACAGGAACTGCGTCGGAGTGTAAAGGTAATATGTTGGCATTTAGATTCATTAACTTTAATGCGCCAGTTATTACACCAGTGCTCAATCAAGGTGAGGTGGTTTTGGAGATTTAAGGATGCTATGTTGGGATCAGAGTTGGATGATAAGATTGCGGTGTCGTCAGCGAATGTTGCAAGAAAAGTATCGGGATGAACAGGGATGTCAGCAGTAAAGAGGATGTAAAGCACGGGACCCAAGACGCTGCCTTGGGGAACACCGGCTTTAACGGAGTAGATATTGGAAAATTCTGTTCCACAGCGAACTCGGAAGGAGCGGTCAGAGAGGTAGGATCGGAGGACTAGGTACAAGGACTGAGGTAAACGGATTTTAAGCTTGAAGAGCAGTCCGGAGTGCCATACCCGGTCAAATGCCTGTGCAATGTCCAGAAATGCACCCGAACAGTATTCCTTGTTTTCTAGGGCTGAGGAAATATGATCAACAACTCGGAGTCCTTGTTGAACAGTAGAATGTTGGGAGCGAAAACCAAACTGATGGGAAGGAATATTTTGGGATTCTATAATGGGTAGGATTCGTTTCAAAAGGATCTTTTCAAAAATTTTTGAAAGGATTGGGAGTAGGCTAATTGGTCTATAGGATGTTGAGATATTGGGAGGTTTGCCTGGTTTTTGGAAAAGGATAATAGTGGAGTGTTTCCATAGCAGAGGAAAGTGGGTGGTGCGTAGGATACAGTTGTAGATATATGTAAGGAATATGACTGCTTTGGATGGAAGTTGTCGAAGGATTTGAGGGGTAAGGAGATCATGTCCAGGAGCTTTACGGGGGATTAATTTTTTTAATTGAAATTTCACTTCGGAAGGATGAATAGCTTTTGGGGGCAAGGAAAGTGGGATTGGTGATGTAAGGAGTTCTTCTACTGTTATGGTGTGGGCAGGATGGGATTCCGGATGTGAAATAAATGTATTGGATAGGTGAATGGCGAACTCCTCAGCCTTATCTTCGTCAGATGCTGCCCAGGAGCCATCATCTCGTCGGAGGGGATGGGAAATGCGGTGAGGATTTAAGATTTTGGTAGTGGTTTTCCAAAGGGAATTGTCGCGAGAAGAAAGGGAGGATAGGTAGGAGTTGAAGGAATGTGATCTGAAGGTGGCTAATTCCAGTTTTAATTTTTTGCAGGTACGTTGCCACAATAATCTGGCACGGCGTTTGGTTTGGATTAGGTCAAGGAGGTGTTGGGGTAGAACGGTCTTTTTACGAATTCTGGAGGAGTCTTTTGGGAAGGAAGCAGTCCAGGCGGCTTGTTGGATTGTGGTAGTAAAGGAATTTACGGCACTATCAAGGTCATCGGGAGTTTTGAGGGATATGTTAAGATCAATTTTATCGGAGATGATTTGGCGGAAAAGGTCCCAGTTAACTGGGACCCTAATAAATGACGGTGGAGAAGGTTTGGGAACGGGTTCAAGTGAAACATTAAGGAGTAGAGGACTATGGTCAGAGGAAAGTTCATTTAGACGTGTAATGGAACAATTGAGGGGACTTAAGCCGCTGTGGATAAAGAAATCAAGAAGATCAGGATTACGGTTGGGATCTGTAGGCCAGTAGGTAGGAGAGTTGGGGGAAAGGAGGTGAAAATGTTGGGAATTGAGTGCAGACAGCAGGGTTCGGCCACGAGTATTCGTGGTTCTGGAACCCCATTGTTGATGTTTGGCATTTAGGTCTACACCCAAGATGAAGTGATGTCCTAAGGAGTCGAGGAGAGAACGGAATTGGGCATTGGATATGGATCGGTTAGGAGGGCAATACGCTGATGCAAGGGTAACCGGAAAGGAAAAGGTTTTTATCACGATAGCGGTGGACTGTAGGAAATCATGTGTAGGTAACGGGAGTAGGTGATGGGAGAGGGATTGGTGTACAATGACAGCAGTACCGGCATGTGCTTTTCCGTCATGGTGGTCAGTACGATATGTCAGGTATTGTGGTATTTTGAAGTGCTGTTTAGTGGTTAGTCGAGTTTCAGTAATTAGTGCCACGTCAATATTTTTGTCAAGTAATAATGTAGTTAGTTCGTTTGTGTGATTTCTAACACCATTCGCATTCCAAAGGAGAATGGATAAAGTTTGGATTGGAAGTCATTTAAGGATTTTTCGCGGGAGGGATAAAATGTGATACAAGATTGGTGAGAAGAGATATCAAAGGAGTAACAAGGGATCTGAATTCGGAGAGGAAAGATGTAAGTAAACTGGTGAGATCTGTGGTATTTGAGGGAGGAGGAATGCGGGGAATTCGGTGTTGATAAAACTGTTGATTAGGTGAAGTTTGATTAGGATGTTGAGGGTGGGGTTGAGAATTTTGAGGTATGTGTTGTTGTTGCGGCAGGGTCTCACAATAAGTAACATCATTCTTACCTCCTAATAAGTGTGCAAAAGACACCGTTGGGTCAATTTTTTTTGAAGGTCCTCTTCTTGATGCGTTAGGTTCTCTTCTTGATGCCTCTGCTTCTTCTTGGGTCCGGGATTTTTGATATCTTGATTTAATATTCTTGTAGATCTGACAGCCTTTGTAGTTCGCTGGATGTCCTTCAAGGCACAATGCACAAACTGCAGGATCCCGTTTCGGTTTTGTGCACTCTCCGGATTTGTGCTGCTCTCCACATTTCACACAGCGCGGCAGATGATGGCAGTAAGTCCTGGTATGGCCATATGCCTGGCAATTGTGACACTGTACGATTTCCCTCTTAGGATATGGCTTCTCTACTATAACACTTGTGTAGTATATTCTTCTTATTTCGTATATTTTTTCGATCCCTTGATTTGGCTCCAAATCTACGAAAAATAAGGGTAGAGGAACTTTTACTCCTGGCTGTTCTTTACTCTCCTTCTGTACATTTGTAATCTGGCGCACTATGAAACCTGAAGTTTTCAATTCTTCTTCTATTGCTTCGGTTGGTGTTGAGGGGTGTAGATTTCTTGTGACTACTCTCAAAGCTCGATCTTGCCGTAATTGGTACGTATGAAAATCCGCGTTGGTTTCCGTTAGATACTTCACAATTTTTCTGTAGGTTTCAGCTGTATCTGGTGATATCTTCGTGTCCTTTGTTCTGCTTAGACATGAATAGCTTCCAGAGCCTGTTATTTTGTTCAGTTGTGAGCATAGTAACTGAAAATTGTTTATGTTTTTAACGAATATGGGTGGAGGTCGGGGATCTCTTGGTATTGAAGCGGATTCCATCACTTCTTTATCATTCTGAAGCACCTGATAGGGGTTAGGGGTGAAAAACGGAGATTGTTCGGTTATCTCTTGTGAAGATGTACCTGGTTGATGCTGAAGTTCTTCAATTGTTGGTTTTGATGATGTTCCTGGCTGGGTTTCATTTTCTCTGGAGCTAATAGGCGTTACTGCAGGTGTTTGACGACATTGACGAGGCTTTTGTTTGACAGGCGAAGAACAAGGTGTTGAGCCTAACGGCCGAATTCTCTTGATAGAAGCTCTACTAGACATGGCCTGATTGTGATATCGCATATAAGGGAAAAAAAAAATGAAAAAAAATAAAATAAAATAAAATAAAAATAACCCTATAATTTATAACAAACAATAAATATCAATTGTTGTTATGTATTCTTGACTTGTTTTGAATAAATAATCTCAAAGATTTCACTGCAAAATAAGCAAATTCTGAGAGACGATGTAGAAACACGTCCTTTCGCATCAGCTGATCCACTGCCTCTTCTTAATTCTTTTATTGTTGATAAACTTAGCGATGCTTGAATATCCAATGTTTTGATTCTCTGTATCCCCTTAGTATTTTCCTGATTATTCCATTTTGGAAATATTGTAACCTATTCCTAGTTGCTTAGCTGACATGATTGAACAGAAATGCACCATACAATAGCTTTAGGCGTAAAGATATTGTTGTTGTCCTAATTAAATTTTGGAGTTTGTACTTCGTAGATCTTACTGTCAAAATTTCTAGTAAATTTTAAATGTCCGTCTTGAAAACCGTGTTAACTCAGTCGATAATGTAATAGTTTTGTTGTTAATTTTGAATTCATTTGGCATTTTCTTTTTTCCTTTTTGGTATGAAAATATAATTCCTTTCATCTTTTCCGGATTGACATCTATGTTTAGGATTTTTAGTTGTTCTTCTTTTTCACAAGTTTTTCATCAGCTCTTTCCGTCTGGTGCATAGCTTTTTTGACATTCATCCTGCTACTTGAGACAGCTATGTCATCAGCAAATGCTGTCACGGAAGCATTTTGGTGTTCAGTTCCCATTATTTCCCCAATTTATAATAGGAAAAGAACGGGAGAAAAAACAGCTCGTAGGGGTACCCCAAAAGTGAGATCGATAGTGTTTGATTCCTCATTGCCTAGTTTTACTGAAGGCACGATGACTTAGAAACGATTATAATGATTGATAAGCCATTACTTTTATTGAAATGATTACCTCTATGTATTGAGCATGAGGATTTTCATTTACCCAATAATGGCTATTTCTGAATTAAAATATTCTATTCCTGGTAAATAATACTAGTTCAGAAAAAAATAAAAATAATCTCCCACAGAAATATGGTTTCCTTTTTTTTAATCACCAACAAGGCGTCAATGTCAATTTAAAATAATATCTCAATATTATAAATTAAGAAAAAAAATAGTTAAACGTGCCAATTGGTTGAATTAGTTTTATGAAATATTAGGATAAGGAATATTTAGTTAGTCATTTAACACTGGCGTTAGCAATTCGAGTTAATTGCTGAAGTATTTTATCGAATGAAGTCGTGATTTCTTTTAGGGGAATAACAAAAACTTATATACGTTGTTTTAAATAGCTTATTCCTCGGTTGAAAGGCAACAACTTCAATTAAAGTTAAAATTACTTTTGCTGCAATATTCCCTGAGACTGACAATATTCCTTATGACTCAACTTTAAAACTCAAACATGTGACCTACTAAACTCGAAAGTATTGTTTTCCTCATTTTGTTTTTATGTCAAATGTTTATTGTTTTGTTTTGAATATAGTTACTTATATATTTTCCCTTTTCTTATAGTATTTTATAACAAATTAAAGTTTTTCTTCAAGGTAGGATGCTGATAAGATTAACTTTTTTAATGTTATTATTGAACTACCTATGTTAGTTTAAATGTCTTTTGAAAATGGGCTGATTTAATGGTGCGGCTATTTTCAGAGATATAAATGAATAAATAAGAAGTTATAAAAGACAGATTTTTATGTATTTTTGCAGTTAGTTAAGTTCATTTTCGAAATAGTTTTTCTTAATTTTATATAAAACTGCATTTTTAGAAATAGTGAGTTACTTTTTGTATGAAGTAAACTACAATATAATAGTAAAATGGTTCAATTAGCCTTTAATCCATTGTGTACGTATGTCAATATCAATAAGTACATTATTTACAAATGTATTGTTGTTTATATAGCATTAAATGGATATGTGTTAATCAGTGCATAAAACTACTTTTTATATAAAATAAATTTTAAAAATGTATTTATAATGTTTAATAATTATAATATAATATTTATTTTTACAATTATAATATTTAGAATAGTATAAAATAGAAGGTAACTATATTCTGGCACAAAGTTCCTTTAGAATAACAAAGAGTACAAAAAAATAAGTCTAAAAGGCTTGATGAAAGCAAACATTAAATTAGTAACTATCTACAAAACAAATAATACTATGAATAAAACTTCCAATTATAATATGATGAGATAACCTCTGCTTAGAAAAAATAAATAAAAGAAATAAAACGAAAAAATAATCCCTAATAACTGAGCTCTTATTCTGCAATAATTGAAAAAAACTTCAGTAAATTAATAATATATACAAAACACAACAAATATTCTAGAGTTGCGCCTTTGACATCAGAAAGTTTGAAAAAGGGATACCAGCAGCAACATCCACTGCTTTGGGAAATAGGTCTTGATTAAAGTCATGTCTTTTCTCTCCGAAGAAGGAATTTTTAAAAACATCTGAAACCTATCCTCTCCTTATTTCTTCTTCTTATTATTATGTCTTTATTTTTTATTATTATCATTTTTTAATCTATAACCAGCAGATAAACTATAAATGAATATATATATATATATATATATATATATATATATATATATATATATATATATATATAAAATTAATTAACGGCGTTGATAACCTACAGGTTTTACGCCTTAACTCCATTGTAAATGAAACTATAAATATAATTATTTATTTATAATAATTATAATATTTAATAATGATATAAATGTTTAATATATTTTTTTAATTAGAAAAATTGAATATTTTGCATTATCACTTAATTAAACTATGATTTCTTCATTTTTTTTTTTTTTTCCTACCCCCTAGGAATTTCTTTTTTACAACATGCAATATATAAATGCAAAGAATTATATATACATATTTTTTAGATTTCCTTTTATTGCCCATGGGCATTTTAAGGTAAAAGGGCTATGCACGCTGTATGCGTACTTTGCATTGGTGCGCATACAGCGTGCATAGCCCTTTTTCCTTAAAATGCCCCTGCGCAGAGGCAATATTGTAACCAATGAAGGTCTACTGAGGTGCGATTATTGCTATGATTTGTTCTTCACCAATCTTCTACTGTTATATAACTCTAGGAAGATGTAGGTGATGTACAACGTATTTATTTAGTTTTTTTATAGGTCTATTTATTTAGTGCATTATTGTTGGTTAATTAATATTCATCGTGTCTTTTATGCCTTTATCACTTGTTTCCAAAAGTTGTAGTATTAATTGCTGTTGTTTATTTTTTCGAAAAAAAAAATAGAGGAAGATTTTTGTACAATATTTTTATGTATCCTTTAACTGGAGAGCCACCTGGTAATCTATGTTAGTTTGCCGTTTCTTAGGGTCATTGAAGTACAGACTGTTATATATCCTAACCTATAGCAGGAACATTTTGATTCTGGACGAAACGTATGGAAATAAAAAAAAAAAATTGATGTTAATTCTACAAAATTTGTCTCAAGATTGTGGCTAACAATTAAATAATACTGCAATATTATTTGACGAGAGAAAATGTTGTTTTGGTAAAGTTAACTGGTTTTATCGTGAACATCAGACAAAAACCTACCGGTAACAATTTACATACAATATTTTATTTTAAAAATAAATAATTTTTTTATTTAAAAAAAATTGTTTATGATGTGATAAAGTATTGGTTACAAAACTCATTCATCAAAATAAGTACTTCTATGGGAATAGTGTTACAAGTGTTAACCCGGAAATTTCAATGATCTTTTAAATTGTGTATATCAGTATTCACCTATTTAGCTCTCAGTCTTGTAACTTATCTGTATGACATGTTGTAATATATAAAAAAAAAAAAAAATAAAAAAAAAAAAGCTCTCAGTTTCGTTATTTTATTACATTTTAATAAAATAGATTGTCCTAATGATCGTACTTAAGGCCTGATCAATAAATCAAGTAATTTTTCTTGTAAGTGTCTCATTAATGTTGGTTTGAATTACATGTAATAATTAAAAATAATACACTTAATTTTTAGTGATAATTTGACTTGAAAAATATTTTTGAGAAAAACTAATATAAATTTCGTGTTCACTGTGTTTAATATATGTTTAAATATCTGAGTGTTATCGTTTAAATCTTGTTTGTTGAATTCGTGATCGGTTGTGGTGTAGTGCAACAAACAGATTTTAAATTAACAGTCAAATCTCGTGCTGACGGGTGGTCGGTCTCGTGTCCTCTCATGCTAATTTAGATCCGCTTGATTTAGCTCCATTACCTGTTGCTCCACTCTAGTTTTTGATTTGAGGAGTTTTTATGTGATCTAACGTTGTAAATACTTTTTACAATATTTAACCTACCGTGTATCCCTCAATTACAAATTATATCCATTCAACCTAATGCTCATTTCATTTTATGTTTGCCACTAGCCTCATCACCATGTATCGCAGCATGTGGTTATGGAATATGTAGCATAGATCTAGGTCTTAAGTTGAAAAAATCTTTTGGAATCGGACTTTTAAACTTTCCTCGATTGAAGTCTAGTCTCAATTTTTATTCCAGACACACGTCATGCCTTACGGAGTCTGACATTTTGTCATAAATTAGATGAGTGCCGTTTTGAGGTTTGCTTACTTTTTAATTTTAGCCTTAAATAGATTTAAAAAACAACAATACCTCAGGATTAAAATATGCCTCTACGATTGGTTTTGGATTCAGTATTTAGGATATATTTTTTTGATCCATGATAAAACAAGGATTTGTAGATCATCATTCTTATTCAAATTCCTTTACCTTCTGTTGTAAATATATTTATGACTTTGTAACTGTGTTGTGACTATTTTAACTGGCCAAAAATGGCGAACCGAATGAAATCAAACACATATAATACTATTTATATTAATTACCCGACTAAGCGAAGCGACAGCGGGCGTGTGTTTGGATTGTCCACTAAAAGCAATGTAACGATTTTTTTTTCATTGACATATTGACCTAATAGGAATGCTGGCGAATTATTGTGATTTTAAAAGAAGAAACTTCTCTCAAAAAAAAAATTATATTATAGTATATAGTATATAGCATATAGTATATAGTATATTATTGTATATTTAACGATTTGTTACTGTAATAATGTAAATAACGTTAGTTAATAGCACACTTATTTTACAGTACGATAGGTAAGAAAAACCAGCACACTACTATTTCAACTCTCTTTCACCTAACATGTGAAAAAATCAATCCAAAACATAATTTATATTCTTACCACTTATCCCAGATCATAAGTTTGGGTTACGAACGTCCCACTTTACTGCCCAGCAATGTCATCGTGGTGTAAACACTGTTTCCTCCTGTGGGAAATCTTTCTTGACGTAGGCCTTTGATCGAGTCTGGCACTCGATGACCGCTATACAAACTCCACCAATTCCAATCATCCACACACTTTCTCACGATCTCTTTCCTACCCAAAATAAATCACTACATGCCTATTCATCCTTTTTCCTCTGTTCGCTCATGTTTCTCAATCTTGTATCCTCGGTTTCATCCTCTATACAGTAAATAGAACTGACATTATAAACCATCCTAACACCGTTACCATCGCGTATGTTGATGACACATTTGGCCTATCAGGTAAGAATGACCCATTAATTTCATCCCAAACTCTTCTATCACCTAACAAAGATCTTGAAGAATGGTTTTAAAATTGGATGATTATAATAAACTCCAACAAACCAATTTACCCTTCCTCGTAAACCTTTAATTTTCTTTTTATACAGTATGTTTTGATAATAATCCACAAATCTCTGTTGAACAGATTCACTACCTAGGTATCCACTTGGACAAACATCTTGCTTGAACTCCTGAACAAGACTGAAACTTCCTCAACGCTTTCAAGACAAACTTTCTGAGCTTCCAATTATTTATAAGACTATTCAGAAAAGATACTAAAATAAAGTCTATCTGGATTAACGAAGTGGAGCTTTGGGGCTTCGGTAAACCATGGAATTCCTCTTGTATCCAATTTCCACTACTAGCTTTATCTTCGACTTCAGAAATTCTTAAAAAAAAAAAATGACTGCAAGAAAAGTTAATGGTGAACCTGAAATAGAAAGTATAATGACTTTCAGACCGATGCGCATATGGAATATTACGTATAATCCACTTTTATTTTATGTTCTAGTATTTTGTAGTTATTTAAAGGGATGTTCTGTATGTTGTAGCATTTTATTTTATTTTTTTCATATTCTGGTGCATCTATGTATGGATTTTTAAAATTATTCATCTATATACAATATATAACATCTTTTTGTTTTCTCCCCTACTTCGCCTTGTCAGCTATACAACATTATTCCTTTGCCAGGTGCAAGTGCGGGAAATTATTTTAAGAGGTAAAAGCCTCCCATCACCCGGACTCGAATTCGTAATCTTCGGTATATCAGATTGCTAGGAAATCGGTGTTTTGCACACGACTTTGTGTTTAGCACATCCCGCCCCTAATATAAAGTATACATAACGTCATCAATTGAAAAACCAAGCTGATGAAGAAAAATGGCAGATGTAAAAGTTCGGAGGGGCTGGGGGAGTGGTGACGTCAGCGGCCCCCCCAGTCGTCAGTCGCTTCCGAACCTTAGCCAGAGAGGGACCAGATCAGCTTCGAACTCGGTGAGCCACGTATGCATGACGATATGTTAAATGATAATAAATAAATCTTATTGTATAATTTTGCATCAGTATAATCTTTTATTTTTTTTAGTCAATTTAACTTGTTTAAAATTGTTTTCAAAATTAATCTTAACTTTCGAAACTGGTATTCTGTATGTTTAATGTCTTTGCTTTACTCATCGTTTATTTAGTTATTTTTTTATAAATCCTTTAACAATTAGCCTACGATTTTACATGACGATTTTTTAAAGTATATTTCGTTTTGCTATATATATATTTTTTTTTATCAGAGTTGTATTCGCAGTTTATTTATTCCATTTGTTAACTGGCGTTACTTAATTTACAGTAACAGTTTTATTGGTATTTCATTATTTTAATCTGAAGCTTACATTTAGTGATGTAAAAAAAAAAAATGCAGTAAAAATATAATTTTACTATGCAATATTCTGGTGATAAACTAAATGTAGTATTCTTATTTCTAATATATTTATGTTTCTTCTTTACAATATACTTGTTGCATGCTAAATTACTCATAAGATTGCAGTATGAATGAGTTTTGTGTTTATAACATATGACCCAGTATAATTATAATGGTATGAAGAAACCCACACTTCATTAAAATATTTTTGAGATTTATCTTGTTATAAACCTCCTGTTTATGTTCGGGATTCATTCCTGTTTCTATACTAAAATACCGAAACGAACTATATTTAGACAAGTATGAGTACTTGTAATGCCAGGTGATATTGTGATACTTATTTTACAATTCAATATATGAAATTTGTTTATTTATTTTTTACGATTTTTTTACTACATAAATCTGGTTCTTTATTGTATGCATTCTAAGGAGATAAATAGATTATTTTGTTTAAAATAAACTCCATTCGTAAACGTTTTCGTATTGTGATTTCATTATTATTAATGTCAAAAGTCTCTTACAACTATGTTTATTCTTAGACTGTCTGTATACAACCCATCCAACGCGGAAAACATTCCTGTTTCTAAACTCACATGCCGAAACAAACTATATTTAGACACGTATGAGTACTTACATGCCGAATGATATTGTGAAACTTATTTTACCAATTGATATATTAAATTTATTTCTGAAGATTTTTTAAAAACTTAAATTTATCTCTGAACATTGAGCGTTTATTATGTTAATTAAAAAGTTTATTAGTCTAATTTTAATAATTAATATTTATCTCGGTTGCGCATTATAATTTAAATTTAAATTAATTATCTTCAGTTCTCTTGAGTAACCGATTTTACGCGTTTGTGAGTGACGGTTTATTTTATTTTTAAAAACCATTTTCATCAGCTTAGCTCTCGTTTTCAGCGTCCTAATGAGGCTTCTCTCAAGTCTTGTCCATCACTGCATTCATAATTTGCTGTTTGTTAAAATAATATCCAGCGGGTTTTTAAACTTTATTTATTAAAATAAGCATTATGTGATTTGAATCAAACTTAAGTTAATTAATAAGTTTTATTTAATATAAACTCATATTATTATAAGTATATAAGTAAAATTATTATCCTATTGTACCAAAATAAGGAAAAGCGCCGCCGATGATGTATAGAATAGAGAGGTTATTGATTTACATGTTTCTTTCCTTATTTATTTCAACACAAGACGTTTATTATTAGTTACTTGCAGAAAATAAACTGTTATAAGCTCTTATGTTTTTGTTTTTATTAGCTTTAGTTTAAGCATTGTAGAAAAACACGTTTGCCAGAAAGGATCAGTATAAGTAAGGATTATCTTTCTCATAATTTCTATAGGATACGTAATTAATAATATTTCAAAATCTATCATTTCTTCTTTGTGAATAAATTCCATGTTTGGAAACACAGGTAGTATTTAAAAAAAAGACTTATTTACTATAACGAGGAACTAAATAATACTCTTGTTTTTTTACTAACTTATTAAATTTTCAATCACAAATCATATAACCATGCTCTTTTGTGCATTTTGAAGTAAAAATGAATATCTTATAGTCGCCAATCACATTTAAATTTTAATAAAGTGTACTTGATTTTTGTATAATTTTATCAAATTATTACATGGTTTATTATTATTAAATTATTCGTAAACTCCATATTATCGAAACCTGCAACTATTATAATTATTTACGAAAACTCTAGGAAATAGGTCGTTTTCATTCTGGAGATCGGTAATATTTATCTATATACGAGTTACTAAAAAGTCAATACCCATTCGATTCCCACTTAATTCGATTCTCAAAAAGTCGACAAAAAAGGTGGCATAAAAAAAAATATTAGGCCGTTTGACATGAATTCCACTCCCCGACATATCAAAATAACGAGTTTATCAAGACCGAACTGCCCAATATCGTTTAGGCCACCTTTTATCTCAATTTCGCAACAAAATTATCTTACAATTAGTGTTGCCCAAATGTGTGACCGAGACGAGCTTGGTCTTGCAGTTACTTATTAGGTTATTACTATAGAGATATTACTGTGTTTTTTTCAGATAGGAGAAACCTAACTAAGCCCGAATGAAAAATTAGAGGAGTTTAATACAAAAGTATATTGGTTATATCAATTATTAACATATAGTAATTAAGATTGTCAAGTATTAGTAACTATTTAGACTTAATTGTTATTTAAAAAATCGATTTTTTTTACCAGCCATGGTCTTGGTCTTGCAACAATTAAGCGGACTTGGTCTTGATCTAGGAAAGTGTGAGAACAAGACAGATTTTGGGCAACACTACTTACAATTCTATTGGAAAGGAAATGGGTGTTCATAAGTTTTTAGTACTTCATCAAATTAATCAATTTCATAAGAAAAAGATCTATTTCTGAGAATTTTCGTAGATAGGGTTTTAGGTAATGATAGGATGTGGTTATAATTGAAGTTTTAGACAGATGTTAAGGGTTTTGAAAAAAAAGGGGTGTATATCGCGGAATATTTTAAACTGTTTCATAAGATTATACTTCTTATATCATTTATTTTTTTAAATTATAAATATCCAGATATCTATCCTTCCATAACAAACTGCAGAACCATCCGAACCCTCTTGTTTCAAACCTGGCTTCCTCCTCGATCCCTGGTAACCCTCCGAGGCGTCTGAAAAGAAGATGGCCTCGGGATCTTCTAATATAGAACTTTAATTTGAGTTCTACCAATGGGTAGTTTCTCTTCACGTTTTACATGCCATGTTACCAATGTCACATTTACTGGTTGTATTTTTAATGTAATACAGTTGTAAATTTCATTAAAAAAAAAAAAAAAAAAAAAAATTATAAAGTTTCCATCTTTTAGCTACAACACACCAATGTCGACATGTGATCTCAAAATTTTTTATAAATTAATATACCCTTTTGAAAAAATAAAATTTAGGGAGTAAAATTGTTAAGGAAAATTGGATTTATATGCGCAAAGTGAACTGACGGTGGAAGGCTTTATTTATACTGGTCACATGCATTCGACTACAGAAAGTGATACAGTTTAAAAACTTATTTAACCTCCCATTACCATGTGTTTACTCCCTATCATATTTTGCAGTCATTACATTATTAAAAATCA
Source organism: Nezara viridula (assembly GCA_928085145.1). Classification (NCBI taxonomy): domain Eukaryota; kingdom Metazoa; phylum Arthropoda; class Insecta; order Hemiptera; family Pentatomidae; genus Nezara; species Nezara viridula. The sequence continues at coordinate 102,262,802 of OV725077.1, forward strand.
GATTAATTTTAATTGTTAAAAATAATTTGATGAAATTGATATTAGACCATTTTTACATTATTTTTCAGATTTCTTCCAACTTTGCACCAAGTCGAACAAGGTAATTTCGAAATATAGGCCCACTAATTTTTATTATTATTGACATAAATATTTAATTTGTCATGCTGGACTTTAGTATCTGCAAAGTGTTTAATGCAATAAGCAAATTTATACTCTTCCGAATAGGGGTTAAGTTAGAAAGTCTTTTGCTCACCACCTTAAAAGATGTCCGGATGGGATGTAAGGGTTTTAGATGGAATGAAAAGTTTGGGATAATGGGTTCACATTTTTAGTCACTGTCATCACCACGTATGCTGATGTACATGTATCCTATCTGTTAATAATGATTCATCAACTGCATCCCAAACTTTCCGATCACATATCACAAACCTTGTAGAATAGTGTGAAAACTGAAGAATTAAAATAAATTCCAATAAATCCAATCAAATTACCTTTACCTTGCGTCGCAAACCTATGATCTCCTGTACTACAGTATCATTTAACAATTCCTCACTTATCCCTGTTGAACGAATCCGTTATCTATGACTCTACCTGGACAAACGACTCACACATAATCCTCATACAAGACTGAAACGACAAGAAACCGCTCGACGCTTCCGACTACTCCAGCACTTACTAGACAAACGCTCTAAGCTTTCAATCAATTACAAACGACCCATATATATGACATTAATAAGACCTATTTGGACTTACGGAATTCAGCTATGGGGCTCCACTAAACCTTCGAATTCCTCTCGTATCTAATCCTTACAGTCCATAATCCTTGGGAAAATCCTCAACACTCCTTACTTTGTCACAAATAAATTCATCCATAATGACCTTAAAGTTCCCTATGTTTGCGATTTGGCCCAATCCCAATACCTATCCTTCCATAACACACTTCAGAACCATCCGAACTCTCTCGTTTCAAGCCTTGCTTCTTCGTCGATCCCTGATCCGAGGCGTCTGAAAAGAAGGTGGTCCCATGGTCTTCTTGTGTAAATTTATTATTTCAGTGCTACCAGTAGGGTAGTTTCTCAACAAGCGATTTCATGTTATATTCCTGAGTGCACATTTACTAGATGTATTATTTTTATAATACAGTAGTAAATATGAATGAATAATAAAAAATAAGCATTTTTAGTCAGTTTTCCACGGATTTTTATTTTTTATGAAAGCATTGTATTACAATATCTGAAACCTTGTGGATGTCCAAGTCCTCATGTATCAAGTCAGTTGTCACATAGAAAGGTACGTTAAATTTTTTTCGCAAAACTTTTGATTGAAAAAATTGAATTTTGTAGTTGTTGGTCTTTTTCAGAGTACCTCATAGCTCTGTCCCGTGAGTTCATAAGGATTTTATTATTAATTTGTAGATAGTAAGTTTGTTAGTTAACAATAATTTGGAGCTTCTGTCAAGTAGTCTGGATTACACTACAAATCGTTTTTTAGTTTTTGGGAACATTATTGCGTGGCTCGAATTGATAAATGGCCGTTTAGATTGTAATTCGCACAATTCCTGAAAATTAAAAAAAAAATGTATTAAGGATAATGGGTGATATTCCAGTCTCATTTATTTTGAGGGTATAGCTGATGTTTGTTCCTTCATATATAAAAGGTAAAAAGCGATTGAAAATGTTTGATTTGAGGAAAAAATTGTCCTAAGCCTTCCGCACGGATATATATCTTCACCACCTTTGACAGTGAGGAGGCAAATAGAAACTGGAATTTTATGAAAGTTCGAAAAGTATAAAGAAAGTATTGCAATATAAGAATTTAGATGTATTTTTTTTTTTTTTTACTAAAGACTTTTTCGATGAAATTTTTTTTAATATTATAATTAATTTAGTAGAACATTGAACTCTTTGAAAAATGTAACTATACGAACTAATCTTCAAAGCAATGTACTCCGAAATATTTGAAATGCAAAACCATTTCATTAGCTAAGATTTGTTTATTTTGAATTTAATATTCATCGAAGCTTAGCTCGAATTTGTGGAATAGCCATTTGTGGAAAGTTTTAGTCACGAATGCAAACTAATTAAAATTTTAATCTCACTTAGAATATTTAAGTGTAATTTTAATTATTCCAGATTAGTTATTCGTCGGCTTATTATCTTTACTCCTGATTATATATTAATAAACTCTGACCAGTTATTAAAGGCCAATCCCGGCCTCTCTTCTACTTAATCATTCAATTCATGTTCATCAAATCTCCCTCAGGTCAGGCTTCAGTAACTGGCCATGGTATGCCTAAATGTTGTTTATTTTATTATTTACTTTCTCTTCATTTATTTCATCATTATACTTTTATTTTTGGCCTAAAATGTAAGAATATATATAAGCAATTAGAGCTATAATTATGTTTGCAAAATTATTGAACAGTAATTACTATTACTAGTGTCTCACGTATCTAAAGTATTCTAGAAGATAGTAATATTTAAGATTCATTTATATTGACTGTGTTACTTTTAGTTAGAGATTGATTGTAATAGATTTTGTTTCAGTATAGGAAAATTATACAACTATTGTTTCTGATTAATTTTTGAGGCACTTTTTCGTGTTTGTTTCATTAAATTGTTATTTCAGTATTTGCCTGTTTATTATTAGAGGCCTCTGGTTTGGGTCTTGCTGAATGATTCTTAAAAGAACTGGGAGATTCCTCCAGGAACTGGGAGTTTATGTTGGGGAGCTTGCCATATTTGCCGAGAATATTATCCTGAATTCCCTGGGAATCATTCACCATCACTTATATAGTAATTAACCATGAATTGAGGATGTCTTTTATCATTTATTTATTCTATTTTAAAATTGTTTTGTCTTTTTGTCTATAGTTGTGGATAAATCTGTATGCGATTTAGTGTTTGATTGTTAGCATTCAAATTTTTTTTTATATGTATGTGATGGCTCAGTGTAGTTTATTGGGCTTGGTGTAGTTGTTAGTTTATATTTTATAAGACTAATATTATAATCAGGAATGAAAGATATGTATATATATATATATATATTGTAATAGAATAATGTAATGTATAAATTATGTCCAAATGGATTGGTCGATATGCTGTGTGTTAAGCGATCCTATGTAGTAGAGCAGCACTACTTTCAATATAATATTTCTCTCTCTATCTATTAATTTTTTCTAAGAATCGTTCCCCATTTCACTGATTATGTCACCTGTGACTTCATTTTTTTTTATGAACACTGCTACACTTATAATTTGTGAGTATATACGTAATGAATACGTCTTACAGAACTGAATATATATATACTTTTTAAATTTTTAAATACCTGGCTTTCTGATTATACCGAAGTGCCAATACTAACCTTTAATATCTTGTTTTCTTATAGTTAATTGTCTAGGTTGCAGTATAATAAACTTTCTCATTTTATTAAAGGTCGATATAAAAAAGAATTATTATAAACAGAAAATTAACTTCATAAAAACAATTATCATTACGATAACAAATATAAACTTCGCCACGAAAAATTCTTGTATAAATTTAAACTAGAGTTTACATAGAAATAAATGTTTCTCTTGCACTGCCAAAGAAGGTTTTTCAACGCTTACTTGCTAAATACAAAAGTTTTTCAGATCTTATCTCGAATACCTTATCTCGATCTAATGTCGATTTTGAGACACTCTGGATTTAATTGAAATCTATCAAAATATTAGTAATTATAATTTACGCATTAATATAGGAGAAAAAGTGTTATTTTTAAATCGTTGAGTTAAGAAAATGAATATCTTATAAAAAGAATAGGTGTCGAGTTGATGAACTCTTACAGAGCCTCCAGAGCTCATTATCAGTACCGCGGCGAGAAAGCTGCGCTGGGATTCCCAAAAGCCTTGCTTTACCCCTCATATTTGGTGGATAGAGCAATTTCGAAGATCCTTCCACAGAATATGTAAATATTGTGCGCACCCCACAAGTGATTGGGTTTTTTTTTTTGTTTTGCATTTTCTTTTATTATAATTTTTATTTTAACTAATAAATTCATTTTTATTTTTTTTAATGTGTATTTTTAATTATATCACAACCATTATTTATTCTCAGATTTTGGCAAAAGCTATACTGAGTACTGATTACCGAATATTTTATTTAAATTTTAAATATTTTACTCACTTTAATATTACTCGTCGTAATAGCACTGAGGAATTTAATCAATATTTAAATCGATAATTGGCGATAGTTAAATTAATCGACTAAAGCAGTCATTTGATTCTTAACAATGCACTGAGTACTCAATTTAGTTCCTGCTCATTTATCCTAATCGTCGGCCAGTATTGTGCCCGATTTTATTATTTTTCTATTAAGAAGTATAATAAAAAATATAATACATAACAATAATAAGGACAAACCGTAAATGTATGATGTTTCATTGTAACTATTGATCATCGGGATTTATCAGTGGTACATTGGGTAGTATATTTTATTCCTAAATTCATAGAATATTACCTATGACAATAAGTTAAGTAATGTGCGTAGAACATTGTTATAGGAACCGTTAATTGTGGTTATGTAACCAAAACCAAAATAGCACCCTCCACCCACTAGCAATTAATGAAGTGACAGTAATTAAACAGAGATCCCATTCTTGTTTATATAACGGGCTGCCTTCTGTCAGTAACGTCTTCGTCCTCGGTCGATATCTCCTGCAATCTACCACGAACATAGAAAAATAACGGGATAAAATAAATTTCAATATATATATATATATATATATATATATATATATATATATATATATATATATATAAACGAAACTGCTATAAGTAGTCTGCTAATACGGAGAATAGTAGAGTGAAATAAAATATTAAATTATACTAATAAATCATAAAGGAATAATTAGTTTTTATGCTATCTTGTGAAGAAACTGAATTTTGACATACTACTTTTTGCACTGACAGTAGCGGTATTCGATATCCTCATTAGCCAATCACTGAAATTATTGTGAGCTACATCAAAAATATTTTATATCCAAATATCATAATGTTCATCATATCTCAATAAAAATTGGGATGATTTTCTTAGATATTAAAATTTAATTTAAAAAATTTCTAGATTGAGCAATATTACATTTTTTCACAACTAAGGACTTTTAGAATAGTGATACAGGAGATCATTCACACTTTATGTAAATAATAAATATAATAAAACAATAAATTAACAAGAGATATCTCTCCATTATATAAAAAAGTTTTTAGTGACCTATATTTTATTATACATAGAAGGCGGAATGTCCGCAAAACACCACCGCCGTGCGGGTTTTCGGATACTGCGCCCTAATCTCAGTTAGGATTTTTTGTAACTGTTCAGATGCAAGTTTTCAATTATTCTATTCCTTACCGATTTCTGTATTTCAGGATGTACTCCCCCAGTTAAAAAAAAAAAAAAAGAAAAAGGGAGAAATAATGAATTAACGAGAAGACTGTTACGGGAGCTAGTTTTACTTAAAACTTTATTTAAATAAGTAAATTTCTACACTCTGGTCAATATTTACTTAAATATATTATCGGAACTAAATTTATTTAATTAACGTTGATGAAGGTTATTTCCATAGGTTTTTCCGACCAGTAAACACCACTTAGAATATTTTCAGTGCTCGCATTTCTTCACCTCTTTTCTCACAAAAGTAAAATAAAATAGTTTTTAAATCATTCCAACAGAAAAAATCGATGGATTCAGAGCTGGTTCAGTAACTTATTTCTTTTTTGTTAGCAATGGTTAAGCTGGAAAAGTTAGTTGTTACAAAATTATCTACGATAATTATGAAATTAATTTAGCAAACAATCGAATCGTTTATGGCTAAAATATCTGTTATTTGAAATGAATAGCTGTTATTTCATAAGTTATAGAAATTAACTGTCATTGCAACTAAAACTAACTGTCCAAAGCTTTGGGTACAGACGACAAACTGTAACTAATTATTTTATTATTTGGATAGCTCCTATTAGAGTTATATTATTATTAAATAGTAACGCAGGTTTTTGACCTCCGTTTTGAAAGTAAAAGGCGGATAGTAATGTCGATGAAGGAGGATCATCCTAGGGTGACCTCTGACTTTATATCCAAATTTGAAAAAAAATTGGTCCAGTAGTTTCGTAGGAAATGCGCTGACGGCGGACATAAAAAAATTGTTAGTTTTTCGAATTCTACGTATCCTGAAACGGGAAACATTAAATTTTGAGAGGGAGTTAAGTTTTTGAATTTTTTGGTCGATCACAGTGGTTCATTATTGAAAATAATAAACCAATAGGAATTGTCAGTTAACAATTATTTCACAATTACGTTTATACAGATTATTATGATGATAAGAGTTATTTGTTAAGATTTAATAATATGTAGTACTGTTAAGTTAATATATAGTTTTATTGTACACGATTAACTTTAAAAAAAAATGCGTTCTCAATGTGTTAGAAACCTTGTGCCAGAAATAAGGAACATGAAATATGAAAAGTATTCAGAACTGGAAATAGCTCGAATTTAGAAGCAAACGAAAGTAATTTTATTTTTATATCAACAGAAAGGGGTTTGATTTTTAATCTGCGTTTTTATTTTTCTGATTTTAATACTTTCCTTAAAATAAATTAAGGATATAAGATGATATTTATTTCAAAATAATAATATACAATTTCTATATTACCTTAATTTTTTCTATATTACTGTTACTTTTAAGAAAGGAAGGGGATGAAAGAAGGAGCGGAAAAATTATGTTACCCTAATAAAGATGATGCTTTTTCGTAAAATTTCAAAAAGCTCTTATGAAATACTGCTACATTTAATTTTTTTTATTTATTAAAATCTATTTTATTTATTAATAATGAGTTACTTGGAAAATGTTGGTATTAATTTTTCTAATAATAGGTTAATCATTATTTTTAATTTACAACTTTCTTTGATTTTAACCTTTGTAATTTAAGTAGTGTTATGCTTTTAAGTAGTCTAATGAGTTAAGAGGTATGTATACTAGCCTTAGAATATTAAAGGGTCTTTATTTATAATATTATTCAATAGTTTGTAGTTGAAACTATAGATACAATTACGTAGTTTTAACTATATAAATAGGTTAATACTTCATAACTAGTTGTCTACTTAAGCTTATTACTAATTTGGCTATACAAATTTTGTATGGATTAATAGAAACATATATAGATTAGTAAAATCCTTTGAATTATTTATTCGTTACTAGACAAAGCTAATGATTTCTCAAATCTGAGTGCATTGTATATTTTTGGTTTATCGAGCTTAAAAATAATTTAAAGTATTCAAATTTCTATTAAATTATCAATGGGCTATAAACGAAATAAAATAACATAAACGAATAAAAACAAATGCTAACGGTTAAATTGCAGAATATAAGTTTTAAACAAATAATTAATGATAACAAAGAAAAGTACAAATAAGAAGAATGGTTAAGGGAGATGATTTAGGACCAAACTTTTTTAATAACGTAAAAAAAAAAAAACACCCCTTCTAGAAACTTCACTGCTTGTATAAATATTTTGTGGGTTAAGGCGCGTAATTCTAAAGAATTTTCATTACATTTTTATCCTTATTTACAGTTTCCGTGGTTTAGCGCTCTGCTAATCTCAGATCTAGTCTTAGGTTTTTCTTTTATCAATAAAGACAAGTAATTGTTGTTGTGAGTTTGCTTATGTAAGTAAAGGTTTTGTTAAAATAGCTAGTAATTAGATAGTACTACAATCATGCTAATGCATACGTATGCATAAAAATATATCACAAGTAATAAATTAGTGGCTTAAAAGGGATATATTAATGAATACTAGACTAAGGCTACTAGTGCTTTATTACTATGACTATAGCAAGAAAAGGATATATTTACAGAAAATATATATAAATAAAATTTAACAATAACAAGTATATACCATAATCAAAATAAAATAAATTAAAGATATTTTTTTTTTAGTTTTTATTTTATTAAGAAATAATACATTTTGTCACACAAAAGGGCAATAAGTATTAGAGCTATGTGTGACTCATACCAGATATAAAATAGGACAATAAAAGAAAATTATAACATGACAAAAAACTGCAACAAAATCAAAAGATAATCCCAGTGCTTCTCTTTTTGCCGCGTCTCGGATATAGGTGGAGACTGAAAGAGGGGATTAAATCTTAAAGATAAGTAAATTAAAAAAAAGAAGAAATCTTTATTATTATTTACAAAAATTTGAGGGAATTCTGAACGAGGCTTATCCCTCCACTTAAGGAAAAGCAGGACTCCAATAGATCACTGCGGTACTCTCTCAAATGGATCCCTGGTACTAAAGCTAGTGGAGAGTTAGTAATAGTTTAAAGAAAGTTTTAAACTGTTAAAAAATGTCCAATTTCAGCATAAATATTTCAAGTGAATATCAAATATTTATGCAAATTAATAAATATAAATAAAACCAGATTGAATTTTTAAAAAAAGCTGTACCACTACAACACATGTTGTAGGACCTCATATATTGTGATATGGTTTAAATAGCGAATTTCAAGAATTTCTCTTTCTTATCTTTCTAATGTTCATTTAATAATAATAATAATATTTTTTTAGTATTTCAAATTAAATATTTAAAAAACTGTAACCTTGACCTCGGAACGGGTCAGTGAATTTATCCGCCGGCATAAAGCTGAGAATTGAAAAAATAAAAAATAATAATATGGCTTAGCTAACCCAAAGGTTCGATGCTGATTCTACCAATCGCTGTCTACATTCTTCTATCGACCGGGCACTATACAAACCCAATCCTACCAGATCTTCCTCAACAGAATATTTCCATTTTCGCTTCGGTCTACCCCTCAGACGGTTGTGAGTCAGTATAGCGCATATTAACTTTTTAGTAATTCTCTCGTTACTAAGCTTAAGAATTTTACATGTCCATTTTATTCGCCTCGACGTAATCATGTGAATTATATTAACCGGAATAGTTCAAGCAATTCGGTGTTGTGTTACCGTCTAAATTCTCCGGTTGACTCATCCTTCTACGGTCCGAACATTCTATGCAATACTTAATTTTCAAATACCTAAAGTACCTTTAATATAGGTAAAAAAAAAAATTATAACACTATCTCGTGGTAAGTGATAATTAGATGTGATTAAGTATAAGGTATGACAGAGTATTTAAGGGTTTTGACTAGTGCTTCTAAACACATTTATTATTAATTGTAAACAGATTGATCGTTTACGAGTACACAGTTTTTTGATCTACACTATAAAATATTTTTTGGGTGGTTTACAAAATCGTAAAAATGCCACATTTGTTGCTTCTGAAGTATCCAGATAAATTATATTATTTTATGTTGGAGAAAACTTCAAGAAACCTACTAAATTTAGTAATTTATTTTATTCATTTGACAACTTTGTATTTTAAAATAATTTATTGGTTGTCTATACCGATTTAACAATTTATTAAAGGCTGGAAATTAATTTACAAATGATGAAAATACATTACACCAAAAAGAATTGATAAATAAAGAATTATATGTTGCGGCCAAATCTTAAAAATTTTTTTACTTATAAAATTTGTACTTAAAACATCTGCTTAGGTATCAATTTGTAGTCGGACTGAAATTAATTATATAAGTACTTCATAACAACTTTAATTACAATCACATTGATCATGTTCAGTAATTCTAATTAATCGTTGCAATGAGGCTATCAACTACTATTACGTTTTGATGTTAATCAATTATAATTATTAATAAAATAACTTATTTGCAATTAATTGAAATAAAATTGAGTAATATATGTTTAATTTATATTATTTCAATTCCTAAAAAGACTTTATTTTGTTTTTTATCTATAACCATGGATAATTTATCTCATATTTTTTAGGAAAATTTATACGTTAATTTTAGTCACCTGGTTAAGCTTCTTAGTTATATAAAATTATAATTAATTAAAGTTCTAGTTATTAATTTCAATTACTTTGCTTCAACTAGTAATCGTAATTACGAATCACTATTGATGAGGTAATTACAATTACAGTTACAGTGATTTTGGTTTTATTTTTTTGATTCCAAATTACAGTAATTTGTAAGTATTTTAAATTAATTGTGATCAAACTTTGTTTCGAATCCCAAAGTATCTCAGAAGCTAGTTCATTCGTTTGGTCGTTTCACGTGTACACGCCATAACTCCTATATTCCTTATCCATAAAAAGAAAGTCCAGGAGAGCAGATAGGTAGGAGAGATTGACTGGCAGAAACGACAAACGAAGAAAATAAAGATTTAAACTTTTTCCATAATTTTTGAATATTTGGAATTCCTATTGCAAGAACCTGAAGTATTAAAGTACGCAAATCCAGAACCAGCCGAGTAAAAGTCTTTTTCAGGATGAATAAAGAGTGAACACTAATTGAAATCATAGTAGAAACAATGCTAGTCAGCAAACTAAGACGTCTTATTAGATCTATTACAGGAGGACGGCTGCTTTTAATACAGTCAACTTGTGAAAGAGAATTAAGAATGCTTTGATTTGCAGATGTATTCTCTAAATGAAAAAAAATTACCACCCATTGATACAACTTTCCTCTTTTTACTCTTGATTAATAAAACATTTTAATGTTTATAGATATTTTATTTTTGTTAGTCTCGTACTAAATCTGTTTGAGTCATAGATGCTAAAATATATATTTGAACTTAGTTTGAATTGCATATTTTTATCATAATTGCTTTGAGGATGCCTGAGCAAACAAGTAATCCTTAGTAATCGTACTAAGGGGCACGACTGAGAGGGAACATCCAATCGCCTAGGAGACACAAGGAGAAATGATTAGTCCAAGGGAGGTTATAAACTAACTCGGCGTAAGATTCGGAAAAAAAGTTTAATATAACTCCTCACTTGGACTACTTGGAAAACAGCGTGACAGTCGCCCTAAATGGTCTTAGTCGTGTTGGTGGAGCTTTCTAGGGCCTTGGATACCCAGCGGCCAAGACTATCTACAAAGGAGTGGTGCTGGGTATACTAAAGTATGAACCTCCCCCTCATGGTACCTGAACCTCCCAAAGCGAAAGAAGAACAAGTTACCATTTATCCAGAGGACGGCTCTGCTGCGGGTCACCAGATCATATAAAACACAGTCTCACGAGGCAGTGCAGATCTTAGCAGAGAAGATACCTCTCGATATCCTCCTGCTAGAAGAGTTGTATGCCTATAGAAGAGAAGGCTTGGCAAAGATTCCGAAGGACTTTCAAGTGAGGATTGAGGAACGGCCCAATAGATGGAAATCAATATTGAGAGAAGCTATCGTCGAAGAGTGGAACAGGCGGTGGATCACTACCACTAAGGGGGCTACCCTAAGGAAATATTTTCCCACCGCACAGTCTCGACCAGGAGCCAGGTGGATAAAACCAGACTATTGGGTCTATCGATTCCTCGCTGGGCAGGGGGATTTTCGTGCCAAGTTAGACAGTCTTGGATAAGACATCGATCCCCTATACTCCAGTTGTGGTATCCCGGAAACTGCCGATCACATGATCACCAACTGCACTGTGCTTGAGGCACTGAGAGCCAAACTAGTAAGGAGCACAAATATCTACAATATCCACGAAGGAGGTTTGTCTCTTCTCGACGCTGCAGATACTACCCATATCTATGTGCATTCGTGTATGGGTGGAAGGAACAAATAAGCGCAGCCCATTTCAATATTGGAGTAATGCAAAGACTTCCACAATCTCAACCTGGAGTGACTCCAACATAACAAGACAGGAAACTTGTAGTTGTATAAAAAACGGAATCTCGTTTTGTCGAAAAGACAAGGAAGGGAGAGGAAATAATAAAAAAAAAATATATTGGAATTAATGTGGCCTTGTCATCCAAAATAATGGACCTAGTTTGTATGAAGATTTCTTTTGTCTCATTAAATTAAGGAGTCGGGTCTGGTTACATTTTAACGAACTATGATAATTTTTTTTATACTGAAGGTGATCGAAATAATGTTCCCCTTCTTTTTCAGTTTTTAATTTCTCATCTATACGACCTTATTTTTGTTTATTTGAGCTTAACGTCTTAATATTTTATGTCCACTTACGGCAAGTTATAAGGATTATCAAAGTGTAACCAACTTATTTCAGTCAGAGCGGAATGATCGAGATTTAATCCAATCTACAACCGAGAATATTCAGCTTATCATTACTGTACGCTACCTACTATACTATGAGTGCACTTCTATAGAATAAGTTATAATACATTGGCAAGACCTTCTTGGACACCTGTAAATGTTTTCGACACAGTATCAGAAAAAAATTGTTCGATTGAAATGGGTAACCCGATGTCCGTATTCTCATCTTATTTACTTATTTTTGCTCAAAAGAAGTTCGTATCTATTGTATCTAAAATGCAGTATTTTATACAATGATAGTTTTTGAAAATTGACTTTATTTGGTTAATATTTACTGGTTAGTATTAAAGGTAAAAATAAAGTGGCAATTAAGAAGAGAGGGATGTATACAGAGCTGAAGGCGAAATCTCACTGTGATAAATGGCTATGGACGGCAAAGGTATACAGTGAACCTAATGAGCACACGTGGGTGGTCCACGTGCAATTCTCACGTGTACCATGGTATTCCTCAAACTCTTTATGGCGTCTTACCTTTGAGGTTCGGTGGCACAACTTTTTGAGGTTAGGTGGCCATTAGTGGATTTTTTTTTTATGTATTAGAATTTTTGTTTTCAAAAGTTAAACTGTAAAAGGTTTATGTGTGGAAGGAAATTATCAGGGGTGGCTGCCATAAAAATATTTTTATCATTGAACAATCAGGGGAACCGGAAAGTAATGGTGTTTTGCAACATTAAATTCAAACAAATAAATTTCACATGAGTTTTTATTTTTAATCATTGATGGAATCACCCTCATTATCAACATTTTGCCGTCTAGTGTGGACACTTTCAATGCAGGTTCGATAAAAATCAATTGTTTTTTTAAGCAAAATATATAGAGACGGCATTTTAGACATGATTCAAATTTGTAAATCTTTTGCGACTTAAAAAGTGTTGAAACGATCCGAACAAATGGAGATCCGATGGTGCAAGTTCGGGCGAGTATTTGAACTTAAAACGACCTTTTGGCATTTAAGAACGTCAAAAGCATATTGATAAACATCGCAAATGTTTTTGGTATTAACTGTTGTGTTTCTACCCTTGCGAAACTCAAAATTCATGCAATACTGGATATTTAGCTCTTCTGGTATTCGGCGGGCAATTCCACCAAAAATTGCAAGAAAAAATTTAAATTTAATTATTTGCATTTAAAGAAGTCACTATAACCTTAGATGTAATTGCCAGGACATAGATGTACACAATTCGCTGAAAAATGACAGTCAAATAGTGATATGCTCGGAAACGACATTGCTTCCCGGTCTCTCTAATATTTTATTCAACTAAACTATTTTATTTTTTACGCTTCCCCGAACCACCTCCTTATCCAATAATAAACAACGGTCAAACATCTAGTATTTAGTAAATATCTTAAGTTAAAGGATACCAAAAATAATAATTTCCTTGTGATTTTAGTTATTTTTTTTTACTTATTAAATTTGTTTGACGTTTCGGAAGATGTTCTTCCCATCATCAGAAACAGATTATCCGTCCCTATTGTTTTTTAATCTCCTTTTATCAATACATATATTTTATTATGCAAAGTCATGGATGGTTATTGGCCATAATAATTCGATCATCCCAGTAAAGTTTAGATCTCTTTTTATAAGAATTTCCATTTTTACTTTTCTTCTCTAGGTCTGAAAAGGCAAGGTACACATCCATATTTGCTTGGATCTGTGATCTGCGATCCCCCAATCTTTTCAGCGTGGGTACATTTTTTTAACTCTTTACCCTTCAAATAATTCTGAAAGTATTATTGTTCTTTAATGGTTTGGAACAAATCACTGTGTTCCATCTTGGTTGGTCGCACGAGAGTTTTACTATTTGAAAGATATTTCATATCTTTATCCCGAAATCTCAGCTTTTAGTTTTTCTTGTCTTTGGATTTTTAAAATCGAAATTTGGGTTCATAGACTCCAGCTCCAAAATTAAGAGTCGTAGCTTATACTAAAACGTAGGTATCCAACGACTTTAAGGACAACGTTGATTTTTTTACTCCAATATGTGAAAATTCGTAGTGGTATATCTTTTTCACCAATATGCTATGTACGTGTTAGATTGACCTGTAAGATTATTACGTGTGTTAATGCTAATTAAAAGGATTCCTCGTCTCATTATCAAGACATAGTTTTGTATATTTAACTAATTGTTGTGTCATTCATTCTTGGACTGGAATCTGATACTTTATTCAAAAAAGGGACCTAAGCCTTAAAATCCTTCCCCACAGGCAAGCAGGAAGGGGCATGACAGGTGTGTCCGTTGTATCTGCATCGCAACTGTAGAGGATTGAACGAGGCGCTCCAGAAATCAATCTTATTGCTTTATTCTGCACAATTTCTAGTTTATTTCTGACTGTCGATTGATAGTTGATTGTTGTCCGCAGATATTTTTCGATTTTGATAGGAGGTGAAGGATGTTTTCTAAAGAAAGCAACGCAAACTGGCTGTTTTTGTTTATTTTAAAGCAGCCATTGACTGAGTCTACAGAAATAAACTTCTATTAAAGTTTATGAAAATTAATATTGAGGGGGAATTATTACAAGACTTGAAATCTTTTCTCTCACAAAGGCTAACTCGACTAAGATGTATTGAGGAGGCTGACATTTGTATCAAAGTCTTCCTCAAGATTCAGTTCTTAGTCCAATACGTTTTATTGTGGTACTAACGATATAATCAATAAATCATAAGAAATAACTGGGATTTCTATGGTTATTTGAATGAAATGGTTGTTTACACGTTCCTAATAAGCATTCGAAGCTTGTATAAATGAGGCTATGAAGATTTTGCTTTAATGGATATTAAACAATGAAATTCTGGTTTTAATACTGCAAATCAAATCATTCCAATCAACTGGTTCTATCATATACCTCCTTCCTGCTAACCGATCAATATAGGCTGAAAGAAAGTGGTTTGAGATCTGCTGCTTGGGAAAAAAATAACTAAAAAAAATCAAATCAACACTCGTTATGATGCAAGTTGAAGAAAAATAACGGCAATAGATTTTTAGATCGCTAATATAGGAAGAAATTTACATGGTAAGTAGGATGGAATAGACATCAGCCAATATGTGAATTGGGCAGAATAATAGCCTTATCAGGAAATGTGTTGGATATTTATTAGTCTGTGGGCCAGACCTCCTACCATGCACCCTTTCCCTCCCATATCCCTATAAATCGCATATCGTTGAATGTTCCTTGTAACTATTTATTTGAAAAAGACATAGAAAATATTTAAAAAATAATTGGGCTTGACAATAATAAAACCCAGTAAACTTAATTTTTTCAAGTCGTTCAAAACTAAAGTTGAAAATCAAGCGTCACTTGTAAATAAACGACCAATAAATAACGAGAAACGCTGATTATTTTTAAATTATTTGAATAGGTTACATAGAAAAGTGTTACTGGTATTGACGCCTACAAGCCTCTGCCCTATTATTGAGTAGTCATAAGTGGCATAGATATAGTGTTATAATAACGTTTATGGTACATTATTTCATTTGTATTAACGAATATATATTAATGCAATAATTTAATTGTCCATTAAAGGATAGCTATTACATTCCCTGTCATCTCCTTTCTTGTAGATTGAAAAAAGTCCCTCTCGCCCTTCCGAAGTCTGCCCCTACCCTATGATTGTACCAACTTTGAATTTGAAGAAAATCCAAAGAAGTTATGAATTCGTTAATTAACGGCCCGAAGAGAAATCCCAGGAAATCAAGTACAATTTTTGTAATAAACATTTTTGCTATTTTTGATAACTATAAAGTTCATATGTTTCAGGTTTGAAAAACACCAAAAAAGAATGTAACTTTCTTTTTTCATAAAAAAAATTATTTAGCCTACTTTACTGGAAGCACTTTTTGGTTTTTGTTATTTAAGATATTTTAAAATTTATTTAATACCATGATTAATATATTTTTCATATTCTGCACAAAAAACTAATCGAGTGGTATGTAATAACCTGGAAATTCGGGCAAAGAAAAAACAAAAATTAATATTATAAATTTTATAGTGGTTCATTTGCCTATTGGTCATAAATAAATTAATACAAAAATAGTATTTGATAGCAAAATTTATTTATACGTTTTATTACAATTTAATTTTGTGACTAACCTATTTTCTTGGGTGAATAATACATTGCTTAGGAGGAGGACAGAGTTTCCTCGAAACGTACAAATACATTTTGCAATCAAATACTAATTTTTTATTAATATATTTATGACTAATAGGCAAATGAACCACTATAAAAAGAACAAAGGTCAAACAAGCATAATGAAAAAT
The DNA here is from genome assembly GCA_928085145.1 of Nezara viridula. Taxonomy (NCBI): domain Eukaryota; kingdom Metazoa; phylum Arthropoda; class Insecta; order Hemiptera; family Pentatomidae; genus Nezara; species Nezara viridula. Next base: position 102,279,229 of record OV725077.1, read on the forward strand.
ATGAATTTTATTTGAAATTACCTAATTTTTTTTCTCGACTCCTCCAGAGTTCCCTGACAAGAATCCTCGGACATGGTTCTAAATTTTCGATCTCGTATCACGAAAAGAAGTTTTATTGAAATCGGTGACCCCACGTCCATAACCTTCCTTATTAGTGAATAAAGTTGGGAACACATTGAAAAAATGCAATGATCATTATTCTTCTATTACATGCTTGACTTCTTTATTGACCAGAAATTTTATATTCCATCTTAAAACGAGTTTCACATTCCTTAGATATATTGTTTATTGTCTATAAATGGCTTCCCCATTGTGGAACCTTCCGATGAATGGCAAACAATTTCTTTGTATTCTCGTGTTTCTGAGTGACTACGACCCGGGCTTTATTTGAGTGACCCACTTTTGTAGATAACTCGTTCAAGTTAAAAGTTTTTTCATGGTAATGCATCTTGATTTTAATTGGTTATTAAGTTTGTACAAATATGTTATTTTCTTGTATTATACCAAAAAAAATTAATAATAAAAAAATCTTCAATTACGCATTAGGTTATAATTGAAAAAGTCTAACCACACAGCTTTTTATATATCTGAGGACTGAAAACTTCCTACAAAGCACATATTCAAATAAAATACAACAAATTTCTTAGCAATACTATGAAAAAAAAAATTAACAAGAGGTAGTTAGTTACATCACTCCATGAAACTCTATGTTAAGTATTACACTAATTGCTGAAGCGCACGTAATTAATACGCATTCAAATATGAAAAAAAAAAGATGGAAATAATACAAAACTGATACCAATACGGCATTAATTAATTATAATTAGACTTTTAAAAGATTGAAGGTTCATTTCATATCAAATCATACAGCTAATAATTAAAATTCATTGTCTCTGATTTTTGCGAATATTTTTTTTTCATCCTTATTAATCTTACAAAATTGTATTTTATTATTATTTATTTTCGAGATATTCGTTCAACAAAATGTATGGGAAAACAAATATTTTCTTTCTCGATCATTATTGCGTTAGTTATGCCTATAGTTTTGATTTTCTGTTTCATTGGTTATTAGGTTTGTACAAATATGTTATTGTGTTGTGCAAAAAAAAAATCTTCAGTTACGCATTAGGTTATAACTTAAAAAGTCTAACCACATAGCTTTTTATCTGTCTGAGGAAAGAAAACTTCCTACACTGTAGATATTCAAACAAAATACAGCACATTCCTTAGCAATACTATGAAAAAAAAAAAAAATAACATGAGATAGTTACATTACTCCATGAAACTCTATGTTAAGTATTACACTAATTGCTAAACCACACGTAATTAATACGTATTGAAATATGAAAAAAAAAATAAAGATGGAAATAATACAAAACTGATACGTATACAGCATTAATTAATTATAATTGCACTTTTAAAAGATTGAAGGGTCATTCCATATCAAATTATTCAGCCAATAATTAAAATAAAACTCATTGTCTCTGATTTTTGCGAATATTTTCATTTCTTTATTTTCACATCTTTATTAATCCTGCTTACATAGAATGGGAATGTGATCTCTGAACACTATTATAAATGTCCTTGAGGCAGATTCTAATATTTTTCAATAAATAAGTTAAAATTAAATTAATCCTTCAAAATTTTATTTTCGAGATATTCGTTCAACAAAATGAATGAAAAAACAAATATTTTCTTTCTCGATCATTACTGCGTTGGTAATGCCTAAAGTTTAGTGTAAACTAGTAAAAACTCACCAACAGTCAGAAAACCGATGCTAGATTACAATCGCAATATTCCAACCACATAGCCTTGTGTCTATAAAATAAGTAGTAAAGAAGAATGAAATAAACTATCAATGTTTTGCCAATCAAAGCAGCATTAGGACCGAAAAGAAAAGAAAACCAAGATTACGTCATCCCATGACATCCAATGTTATACTAGAAGTAAAGTGAGGTAACGCAGCTGAGTAAGGTTAAAAAGAAATAGCTTTTCAAACCATAAAAGGATAAAAACATATAATTACTATAAAAAATACATTAATGTGACACAAAAATACAATTAATTATAAGAAAAGAAATGATAGTAGGTACACAAGAAATGGAAATTCACATCAAAGGAAGGTTATCATAATATATCTGAGAACATGATTTTTATGCTCAGAATGATTTTTTATGGATTGACCCAGATATATTTTTATTCGAATTTCCTGAACGTGTGTCGTATCTTTGCTAATTTCGAATACATTCTTTTAATATCAAAGCATGATGCTTTCCTCATATTTTTCATTTACATATAAAGATAAATAACATTATAATTTTCTTTTGATGAATTTATATTTATTTTATATCCTCCTCTTCTACGGCATAGTAGTGTGAGGATCCCTTCGATAGAGCTTGATCCAGGAGTCTCTGACCGTAACCGTCCTTCTGCTTTCCGATTCCTGCCCTCTTCTGTCAAAACCTCCTGGATTGTGCCTTCCCATATCTTCTCTCGTCTTCCACCTTTGTTTCTTATACGACTTTCGCCAATCTGTTCTCTGTTATTCTAGCAACATGGCTAAACCATCTCAGATGGTGTTCCTCAATAATATCCTTAGCTGGAACTAAGTTTTAGGCTTGAACTCATTGTCTAGTTTCGGACTCGGTCTCTCCTTGTCTTTCTCTCTATTCTTCTCAAGTATCACATTTTCGCATCTAGCTTGAACTTGGTTCTTCGGTTTTTTGGTGAGAGTTCAAGATTCACTTGAGTAGTTGAGAATCGGTAAGAAAGTGTTTTAGTAAATTACTTTCTTTGTGTTCTTCGACACTTCTTTTTTCCCAATAAAACCTTTCTTAAGAGAATTGAAAAATCTTCTGGCAGCTTTTATCGTTTCAATGATTTCATTATCTATTTATCCATATTCTCTCAGGTGAGCACCAAGGTATTTAATTTTTAATTATTAAACTATCAAATATAATAATCATAACAATTCATTTGCATTGAATTTCATCTTTGAAATTTGAAATAGATATTTTATAACGTCATCCAATAGTGATGTTGCTACCATGTGATGTTGTTCTTCTGAGATACATCGTATATTCATGGAATAACGAACAAAAGATCTACTGTTGTTGAAGGAGGAAACTGTTTGTTTAGAATAAAGTGATGATATTTGCTCACACAATCTGCCCGCAGCTCGACATATGCAAACACTACCGCCCCGTTGAGTTAGCTGGCGACGATCACATCTGATACAGCTATGAATATTCATTATATTATATCACCTTTCTTCTATCATGAATGTATGATATATGATCCGTGATACTCTCTCCATAATCAATTTCGATACAGAATACTATTTTTAATTTCCATTAAAATAAACCATTTTACTAAAGATCAGTGAGACTTCTTGCAATAGGTATTATAATGAAATACAGTCAATAGAATGGCTATAAGGGATTAGATCGAAAACAAAATTTAAGTTAAAAAGTATAATTAATAATGTCGAGGTACGAGCAGTAAAAATTATTTCTGACCCTGGTATAAATAAAAAACATCATCTATAAAAATACAAAAAAAAAAACTATGGACTACTTAATTAGGTAATTTATTTTGTTGATTTAAAACAAATTTTTTTTTTTCATATTTTAGGCAATAAAACTTCCAATTTTATTCATATTTTTTTATTTATGTTTGTTGTCTCTTACGTTTCGGAAATGTTTTTTATTAAATTTTATTAGGTAAAATACAAAATTTTACCTATTACCAGTACTATAATATTTCACTCATTATAGAGCCCAAATCTTTATTTTGTAAAAACCCACTAATACAATATCGAACACAAATATGAAGTGAAAAAATATTCAAATCCGGATATTGCAACAACAAATATCCAATTACACTAATATTGCTAGAAAAAGCATTAAACAAAAACATCTAGAAATTTTTAAGTTTTTAAAAATAAATAAATCATAACGTGAAAAAAAATAAAAATAAATATTTATTAATGGTTACGAAATTGAAATGAAATACTTTTTTAAGAACTAAAATTTCAAAGAAATGAAAATGAGTAACACGTAAAAACAGCAGTTTGTAATTTTATTTTTAAATAATAAGTAATTGACAATATTTAAAAAAAAAAAAACGCAAATGAATATGTAGAAAGTCATAACAAACATGTTTTCATTTAATTAGCTATAGTTAAAAACAAATGTTTCATTAAAAGCGAAAATATTTACAATGAAATAAAATACCGCAATAAATGAAATTAATAAATATTAATAAAAGAAGATCAAAAATAATTTAAACTGAAAATTTGGTAGACTACAATAAGGAAGGAGAGGAAATAAAAAAAAAACTAAAATTGGCTTAGCTAGTCTTTAGAAATTACTCCATTTAAGAAAAGAGATAAAATATTGTAGTAATAAATAAAATACTAAATCTATTTCTACAACAGTGAAATCAGAGAAAGTCAATCATGCGAAGCTGCCTTAGATGACTTATGGAATGTATGAAAGCTATGCTTAACATTACTTGATGCATAGAGATCAGGCAGTAATCCTGCCGAAACCAGAGCTCTTGATAACTTCTGAAGGGGCTTTTCTACGAATCATCAGCATCTGCTGCAAGTTGAGGAAATGACGATGAAGGATTAAGCGAACTTTGTTAATTAAGTCTATTCATAATATTCAAGAACTCGTCAATCTCCAACGTAAACCAAAGTTCGAAGGTTTAGTAGATGACAATGATGTACCAGCATATGTTTTTGTGTAGCACGAGATAGAGCTCATTTTATCTAAATTTGTTATCAGAGTTTTTGTAATTTTTCAGAGAATTCTAAAATCATAAAAATATAAAAAATCAATTATAAATCTACTGTTATAATGAACTATGAACTATGAACTATGTCCAAGAGGTTATAATTTAACTGGTATAATTTAACTTTGAAGAAGTGTTAATGGGAAATCTAGGTTGTAAAAGAATACCATAAGTTATTAAAAGATTTAATAATTTTGGAAATTAAATATGACACACTTATAACCCCGAAAGATTGAAGATAAAATTGGCTAGAGAATAATAGGTTGAGGAAAAAGTAATTTCGTTTTATGCCAGTATGTTAGTTTTAAGTCTCTTATCTCTTGTAATCCTTATTAAATGAAGCCCTTAAGTAGTGCGTTTGAAATGTCGCTATCAATAGAAAATTCTATACATAAAATTAACGTCATTCATTTATTTAGTCAACAGTTATTCCACTTTAAAAACGGAGGTTCCAGAAAGTCATTTCTATCATATTTTGCTCGTAAGAAAATACTTCCGTAAAGGAAAACTGCAACGCAGGCTCCTAGAAAATGGTATGATGTTAATGATGATGATTGCTTAAGCGAATGCTAGTTTCAAAATTGCTTTGCTTGTTTTCGTTTTGAATATTTCGATGTTAAAGGTAAACCATGGCCGGCTGTTGAAGTTGTTGAAAAGTCGTTGGAATTCTTAAAAAAAAATCTAGCTAGACTCACCGTTACTGAACTAAACATCAATCAGAAGACGATTTCAAACTTCTTAACATTAATTGGTACGTCTGTTACAATGAAAATTTGGTTATGACTACTTTCTTGTTAGTGTTGAGTAACAAGACTTTCGGCATCGTTATTAATTTCGTTATCAGGGACTTCTGGTAATACATTTTCTAGTTCTTGAAGGAAGCTACATATCAGCGTGATCTAGCTGTAGGTGACAGCTAAAGATCTAGCTTGACTGTTCTACATATCATGTATTATAAATATACAGTACGCAGTCTTTTAAAATTAAAAAAAAAAAAATTTATTTGTGCCAACGTTTTAACCTAAACATACAGAGCTGAAAATTTTAAAATACAATCAGAGATATAATATTATACGACCGATAATGGTAAATAATAAACTGTAGTGATTTGATGGTACATGAATCTTAACTATTACAATACATTACAATTACAATACACAATATTATCACATATTTCATTTTTTTTTTAATCTTATTTATTGAAAAATATTACAATCTGTCTCAAGGACATTTATAATAGTGTTCACAAATCACATTCACACTCTATGTACAGTAAATAAAATAAATTATACAGAAAAATAATACATATACAATAAATAAGAATAAAATAACCTAAAAATAAATGAATAAAAAGAACACATACATACCTATATTTCATTTTTAATATTGTGTATTTTAATAATAGTTAAGATTCATGAACTATCAAATCACTATACTTTATTATTTACCATTATCGGTCGTATAATATTATATCTCTGATTGCATTTAAAACTTTCAGCCCTGAAGATGACCCACATGTTTGGGTTGAAACGTTGCACAAATAAAAAATTAATTTTTTTTTTTAAAAAGACTGCGTCCTGAATATTTATCACCCATTTTCTAGTTCCCGATATTCCGAAGCATTTGTGGAGAGCACTGATTCATCATTTTGAAGTTTTCAATGTCAATGTCTATATGCTCTATGCCTTTAAGACCATATATTTTAGTATTGTTTTCAATTTCAACTCTGCTAAGTGCGTCCGTATAACTTTAAATACCTTTTACATATCTTATCTCGAAATTAAATTCATTTAAAAGAAAGATCCATTAATTGATGCTAATCGTGTGTTATTATTTTGCAATGAGAATATCCATTGAAGGAGTTTACGATCTGTTTGAATAGTAAAATGTTGTCTGTATAGATAGGGTTTAAAATATTTACAGGCGAAAACTAGGGCAAATAATTCTTTTTCTATTGAAGAATATCTGAATTTTGTGGTAGATAATGTTTTTGAGGCAAAGGCTATGGGATGTTCTGTTCCTTAAGAGAATTGGGAAAGCACTGCGCCGACTGTGATATTACTGGCGTCATTCGTGAGAATTATAGGTTTTGTAAAGTCTGGATAAACTAAAATGGGGCATTAAGTAATAAAGATTTTAAATTGCTAAAAGATTCAGTGTAAGCAGCAGGATTTGTTTTCTTTTAATTTCAGTAAACTAGAAGGTAATGGTTGAGCAATGCGAGCATTAATTAATGAATTTTCCATTGTAACAGATCTTCAATGTTTGGCAGTGGGAATTTATATGGAATTGTCATATCGCTCAATTTTCTATAATCAACAACTATTCTCTTTTTTTGCGTTTACCGGTCACGTTCGGCTTTTTAGGTACCACCTAAATTGGACTGTTATAAGATGAATTACTTTTCAGAATTATCCCGTTATTTATAAAAGTTTTTATATCTTGTTCTTTACCTGCATTTATTTATCTACACCTTCTTTAAATTATTGAGGATAATAAAAGTTTTTAGAGGTTTAACATGTTTTAATAATTTTTTTTTCTTATTTTTTGTGTTCTTCTTTTATTATTCCTGGATATTTATCTAATAGCTTAACTACCGTGTATTGGTCTTTCTTATTTAAATGCGATATACTGATAAATTCTTTTATGTTTAATATATCAAATCTTTTATTTCTTTTAAATCATTATTATTTTTATTACAATTTGATTAAATATTATTAACATTTCTTATATTTTTATTTTCATTCATTATGTTATTATATTCCATCCCTTATGTACTTTGTTTATAGATAAGGCGTCGTCTTCTTCAAAATTCATTTTCATTCCCATGCTTCTTTTTGTTCCATGTAATAAATTCTTTTGTAACTGTTCATTATTGTTATTCTAAGGGGACATCGTCCCAGAATAAAGGTTATTTTCTATTTCTTAGAGTGCTACAAATGGGTAGTTTCTCAACAAGCGTTTTCATGCGTTATTACCTTCAGCACATTTACTGGATGTATTTTTTATTTATACAGTTGTAAATCTCATGAATAAATAAAGAAAAAATTCCCATTTCTATTTCTAAATCAATTTTTTTTATTAAATTCAAAAATTTGACATGTAATTAATAATTCATGTTCCAGTCCTAATCTGGGTGTGGTCCAAATGTATGAAGATCGTTCCATGTCCTGGCTTACGTTCATTAGGAGTGTTAACAATGAACTCTTCCGAGAGTATTTTAGGTCCGTCACGTACAGAATTTGATTTTATATAACTAATTTGTGAACCAGTATCGAACATCCATTTTCTTCCAACTAAATCCGTAAATTTCACTAAATCACCAGTTAAATTTATATCGTATTATTCCGTGGTCCCGGTTTCGGCCTTCCTAGATCTAAAAAATGGTTATACTTGTCTTTTAAGTTAGCAAGTCTTCCTTTTAATTCATTATTTTCTTCTACTAGATGGCGAACATCATTAATTTTAACGGTTTGCATTGAGACCGTATTTTGAGAGTTGGGGTTGAAAGGATGTGATGGAAATCAGTCTTTGGTCTTATCGTTATTTTTTTGATCCCACGATTTTCCAATATTGTTGGCGGGAAGGCCTATCATAGTTTCTGTAACGATTTTCATATTATTGATTTTGATGACAGCGATAGTCACGATTTTCATGATTATATTGATTTTGTGAATTTCGATATTGGCGATTTTCGTGATGGTTTTAATTTTGCGGGGGAACGGTAATCATTATTGCTTCTATACTGATATTAAGGTTGTTGGTAATTTGGACTTTTATAACGATCATTATTTTTTTAATGGTCAAATCTTCTATGGTCATAGTAGTTATTTTTTTAAAAATGTCTTTGTAGAGTTAGGAATTAAACTTAGGAATTACCATTGATCAAAACCAATCATGGAAACCCCATATTGCTCAAATCTCCAGAAGGTCAATTGGTACTCTTAAATTATTTCATCGTTCTCGTCAGCATCTCTTACAACCTATCCGCAGGCTCCTCGTTTCCTCATTGATTTTCCCCTACTTTGACTATGGCTGTGTGGTATACGGTGGCCTCTCGTTGGAGCTTGAGGACAGACTGAAGAATCATGAACTGTTTTTTAAGATTCGTCTTCGGCACTTCGAGATGGTCTCATGTGTCCCACCTATATGCCGAGTCAAAGTGGCTCTTCCCCTCTTCCCGCCTCCTATACTTCCTTGGAAACTTCTTATAACAAACGATCAACTCCCAGCACCCTTCCTATATCTGTTGTCTCCTCCAGCCTAAACCCCTAGTCCACTCAATAAAAATGCGATCCCGTGATTCTGACCTCTATATTCCATTACAAAAGGCAAAAATCTATGACCGTTCCTTCTTAGCCCGCTCCGTCACCTACTGGAATCCATTGCCACATAACATCCGTCATGCCTCTTCCCTGTCAACTTTCAAATACCTCCTTTTCCAATATCTCCTTACATCCCAAACAGAAGATTTACTACCATAAATTTCATTTTATGAACTGAAATTGCGTGAAGTAAATGGTGGTGCCTACTGTTTAAGTTTTAACATAAAACAGCAATGATCTTTGTCACCTAGTTTTGACTATTATTTTTACTATTTTTTTTCTCTTCTCCTCAGGTTTTGCTTTTTCTTTCGGGTATATATGTCTATATTTTAGTCTTTCTGTGGGCCAATATGAGAATGCATGTATAAATAGTTCCTTTTATTTATTTATTTTTTTCCATTACAGCACAAGTATCCTAAGATTTTATTTTATCTTAGTTTCTGCATATTATTATATAAATCACTGTAGATATTATTACATTTTGTATCAAGTTTGTTTTCTATTAGATAGCCTATTGTTTATAAACTGTGTAGTTATGTATATATAAATATGTAATTTCTTTTTTTTTTTTTTTTTCATCACAATTAAGTAATTTTAAGAAGATTTTATGTTCATTTGTATATATATTTTATTTTTTACTGGTTACATACTTTTTAAATAATGTATAAAATATTAAAATTTTTAGAAGTTAGTTTTTGGCCAGATTTGTACTTCACTTTGTATTAACTCATCATTGTTATTCTAAAGGGACTTAGTCCCAGAATAAAGTTTAATTTTCTATTCTATTCTATTCTAGAGTCTATTGCCGTGTTTGTTGTGATTGTTATTATTAGTGTAATTATGTTCTCTTCTTGACATAAAGAGTATTTGTTCTAGTTCATAATTTTTTTATATCAGAACACCGGCTTAGGATAGGGTTCCTAATTTGATCAACGTACGTTAAAAGCATATCTAAATCATTTAAAATGTGACTTTAATTTCCCTATCTAGCCACTAATCATAGCATCATTATCGCTAATTTCCTCATCAAGTTTTATTCTAGAAAATATTAATAATAGTATTTTAGCTATTCTATTTATAAAGTCAATTGGGTGCTGTTTTTTTATAAGGAAATGTATGCATTAGTTTTAATTGTTCAACGGTCAGTGATTCTTTAAATTGCTGTGTCAGGTATAACAATAAAGATTCTACTGTTTCAAGTGAATTCGTTAACAGGCAATCTTTAGCTAAAACCTTAATTTAGATTTAACAATAGTTAATAATTGTGAATGGTTTTGTTCCCTTAATGTGTTATTATCAGTAGATAAATTTTTATAAATTTGTCTTAAGTCATTAACAAAAAAATCTGGTGCGCGCAACACACAACTTTTACTTACTCTTTGAACTTTGTTCATCTTTGAATAGAAATTATTTTCTGGCAATGTTAGGCTATTATAAAATTTTTGAATTGCATTTTTAACTGAGCTAAAGCTAAAAGATTGCAGCTAACAAATCATAAATACTATTAAAATAAGAAAAGTCCTATTTATTATATTACCGATTGATTATGGGTCGTACGATTCATTGATTATGGATTGTTCGATCCGTTGATTATGGCTTGCAGGAGGACTATTAGTTATTAAACTGTTACTTTCCATCGAAAAGTTTATTAAAACGCAATTAAGACATTTGCATTGTCTGTCGTAGACAGGTCAAAAGTTGTCACACTAAGTGTAAGTGGATTCTGTTGGAATATCGCGAAGAGAAAATTTATCAAATTATTCACTAATTTAATTTTCTAAAAGATTAGATGATGCTTTTTCGGAATAAACGGATGATAGATACCTAAATATTTAAATATAATATCAAATCTAGAGTTATTAAACTACAATAAATATATTTAAGGTTATAAACGTATCTATGAACTATTTTTATATTTCACTTCTTCTTTCACACAAGTATAATGAAATAGTACTGTTGGCATATCACAAAGGGAAAATTCATCAAATTATTCAATAATTTATTTTTCTAAAAAGTTACATGACAATTTTTCGGAATGATCGTTGATACCTAATTATTTAAATATAATATCAGATCTATAATCTCTAAACTACAGTAAATGTATTTAAGGCTATAAACACATGCTTTATACATTTGTTGAAATGATTATATATTTTACTTCTTCTTTCACATAAGTACAATGAAAGTTTTTTTAACAATGCCATTGCCTTGATTAGGTGGATTTTAAATACTTTCTATAAACGTAAACATATTTTTTAAAGTTTACATTTAGTTAGATAATTTCATTTAATTTCCTTGAAAACATGTGATTTACGTTAAATATTATTATGTGATTTTCAAAAATTGTTATTTATAATTTTTTCGCCGCCGTCCGTTACATACAACTTTCTATATTAGATATTGTTTTTCTAAAATTCTCCGCTTTTCAACGGTATATTATAAATATACCTTCTGACTTGTATTTCCGGAGATTTATTTTCGACCTGTATAAGCATTTTTATTTTTTTCTCTTTTATTAAATTATCAAATTCTTTCAAAAGTTATATTTAGCATTTCTTCGTAACTTTTAATAATGAGAGATAGTTGCTTATTTAAAATAAACCATATTAAATGTAGTTTAGAGGAATACGCATATGAAAATTGGGCTTTTATGCCCTGTAAAGTGACATAAACGGGGATAAGACCTAAATGATATTAAAGATCACTTAATTATACAGTGATACACCTATTTCAAACAAAATCGTTAGATCCGTTTTTGAGAAAATTGTAAAAATGTGCTTCAGCGTTGATATAAATTGGCACTTTTCCGATTTTAAGGAAAAAGTTGCCAAGATATCTACGACATATATATCCATCTTAAATATGTAATACCAGTTTCGTACGACTTTTATTTTAACGATATAGAGTGTTCACATACACACAGACCATTTTTCGGACTTGGTTATTTGGACTCAGGGTACCTCAAAACGTGTATTTCCGTTGAAAACTCAGATTAAAAAATGTTCACGATCGCATATATAAGTAATTGAATCAGATATTACATATATAGGTAAGAAGAAGGGGCGGGGTGGCCGAATAGGCTAAAGCGTGTGCACTGCACCGCGAGTCGCCTGGCAACCTGATATATGAAGATTTGAGAGACAAGAAAAGTATGAGTTCGCATCCCGGTGCCAGAGGGGATTTTAAATTCCCCGCCCCCACCCTCCGGCCCGGGAAAATCCCGTATAGCCTAAACGGCGAGGTAGGGAAAAACAAAAAAAAACAAAAAAAAATATATATATAGGTAAGTGAAAGTAAAAACTACATCGTATGAATTCCCATCAACTTCCATTAAATGTCCATAATTTTAATGTGACAGGCATGACTATTTCTATCTGAATATTCCGAGATTTTAAAAGTATATCACTAGTTTTTCCATAAAAAATTAGAAATAAAATAAAGATTTTGTATAATGTTAACAATACCCTAGGTATTCTTAAGCTGCTCCTGAAATCCAATTTCAAAGAATAAGTTCAGACTGGGGTAAAACTCGAAGATTACCTAGCGTAAATTTCGTAAGCGGTGAAGTACCAGAGGTCTTCGATCCTTGCAGTATTCTTGATAGTACAAGCGATGGAGTCTTCCTGTGGTCTTGATACTAAAAATGGCCAAGAACGGTCACTATTTTTTCAACACTTGTCAAACCCAGAGGGCCAATTATAAACTCGGATACACGGACAACCTAAAAAAACTTTATTGCTATGAAAGCAAACACAATGTTACATAATAAGAGCTGCAACACTACTGAGTCATGCACTACTGCTACCTAGAGGTACTACTAAGACCTATATATTGTGGTGAGGAGAAGTTGCTGTTATAAATTATTAACATTGACCTAAAACTTCGTGAAGAGCTTCATCTCATCGTAATCTGCAAGTTTTTAATTTACGAAGGTTATCGGAACTGGGACATTTTCAGTCTGAAGATTCGCAAACTATGTCTATCTGATTAGGTACTACTCATGAACATTCATTTGCGTTACATTTAAATTTTAAGATGATTTGATCACAAAATCGAAAATAAAGGTGGCGTTAAAAATATTGGACCGTTTGGTCTGACATCCATTCCTAAAATGTCAAAATAACGAGGTTTTATACGCCAAACGGCCAAATATTTTGTAGTACACATTTTTATGCATTTGTGATCGAATTTTCATACGATTCGAGAAGCAAATGGGTATTTATGAGTTTTTAGTACCTAATTAAAATAATTAATTAATTTAATTAGAAAACACCCCACTTTTTGTGGATAAGATAATTGTCGATTACGATAAGATGATGTAGATAGTTATAAATAGAAAAATCCAAACTACAAAGCCATGAGTATCCAAGGTACAGGTGAATAGTCAACTTGCAAATGTTTCTCCAATTCAGGCATCATCAGACCAACGTTAACTAATTTATAACATAGCTACTTTATGACAATTTTCCATCTTTATACTTTTTTTAGTAATATTTCTTGTGGAATGGTCACTTATCCACCAAGCTTTGTTGGGAATGGTTGTTATATATACCTTAGATATATTTTTTTAATTTATTAATTTGTTATTTTATTTCATTGAACACTTCTTGTATTATTATATTTTAACTAGCCATAATTTTATTTTCTTAGTTGCATTTCTACTAATCAGTTGTTCAATATAATCTTTCTTATCTGTCTTAATAGAATCTTATTTTTCCTTCAATGTGTATTTGGAACGGATTCAAGAGACGTCTACAGCAATACATGTTTTTCTTTTTTCGTTCGTCATATAAGTGATCTTGGGTTCCCTACCTTGATTATGCCTGAATTAGAGAAACATTGTCAAGTTAACTATTTACTTGTATGTTGGAGAATCATACTTTTGTAGTTTGGATTTTTTGCATTTATAACATAATTATCTTATGTCTCTTCTCTAGCGTTATGCTTATTTTAGTAATTTTAGACGGATGTTAATAATTTCATAATGAGAGATCTCTACCGTAGATTACTATCTAATGCAAATATTTTCTCAAATATTTCTCATAACATAAAGTATGTTAGTATTTCAATTTTGTGTATTTTATTTTATATAAAAATAGAAAAACAATCCTTTAGGAAAATATAGTACCGATTTTAAAGCTAGTCCTAAAAGGAAATGTTTTACATAAGCCCACAACAACGGCGATATTTTGCATTTTTTACTTGGGGAAGGATGGAGGCTGGGAGACTATAGACTAAGGAAGTTTGTTTGAGTTGATCGAATGCCAAGCCTCTGTTTACTGGCCGTAATGCTCGGTCCCTATCTGCGCATTTTATGTTTTATTTAGTGCCCTCTCCTTGGCCTTGGCGTCTTAACCACCCACCCTTCCCTCTTTCATGTCCTTATCTCATACTTCTCTAGTAAACAAAATTACAATTTGCGTTTTAATGGCAACGAATTTATTGGATTTTCGAGACAATCGTTTATGTCCCTATTGAATCCTTCTACGTTATGTAAGTGTTTCCGGTAGAGCACTGGGACATTTCAGATATTAAGTATCCTCTTCTGTAGACAGTAAAAACTTGTGGATTATTTGCAACTCCTTCATTGCATTAGTTCATTGTACAGACAAAATGAAAGAGGCAAATGTTAGGAATCTAAAATATTTCGCTTCATTACAATTTTAATTATTTCAATGTTGATGGTGCAAGTAAAACCATAAATGCAAGTTAAAATTTAATGTTGAGTTAAAAGTATTTAAATTAAATATTATTACTTTTCTTCGTCTGACAAAAAAATATATTACGAAGGCTAGATTTTGATTTAAAAAATAGTACATTAAAATTGTAGATATAATGTTAAAGTAAATGAAAGACACAATTTCATACTTTAAATTTAAAGATTTTTTTTTTATATATTGAAAAGTTTTAGATTTTCAGATACGAGTTGTACTGAGATGAATATTAGGATTCATTATTTTTAATAATAAAATGAAATTTTAATAAAATTAGCCATTTCATAACATCCTGCGTAGAAGCCCTTGTCCATCGAAATTTTATTTCTTAACCCAGAAATTCATTTCTAGTGAATAGTAATATAGTATTCAGTTTCTAGGTAACAGCAGGAACCATCGAATTTTATATATGCTTGAATCTTATTAAGTTTTTAATTTTTTATATATCATGTTTTATCAGTAGGACATAGCTTACCATTGATAGTACATCTCAGAAATATACACTTTCTGAGACATAAATGATATCAATAAATTTCTTCTCATTTCACTTTTATTTTCGGACAACACAATAAAGAAAATGTTGATTTTCATACTTAAGCTGTCAAATTTTGAAAATTGGCATTTTAGATATTAACATTAATTATGAAGGATGAAAATTTTAGCAGTGTTACCAACAGAAACTGGTCAATCAATATTTCATGGTATGAAGGCATGGAGGTTAAGATGGGCGGGGCATGTAGGTCGGAGAAATCAATCTGGAAGCTTCTACTTAACAATGAACTCTTCAATATCAGGTAAAAGATCACATTGAACGCCAAAAAGCAGATGGATAGATCGAATCAACAAACATGCAATAAGCACCTTGAGGTGCAATCAGATAACCGGAAAGAAATAACCCAAGATAGACAGAGATGGAGTAGACTTATTAAGGCGGAAAAATAAATAAAACGTCTATAATTCATGAGTTAAAAAATATATCATTAGTTTTTAGGTTTTTAGACCATTCCAAGGACAAAATTGAAGTACTTGAGTACAGAAAGAAAAATAAAGGGAACAAACTCAAGAATAGACCGTTTCATAATCGAAATAAAAAACACCTTAACATACAGTACCACTGCAGAAAAAGGAGAAGAATGGAAGCAAGATTTTCAAGAACTCAGAAAGAACAATAAAGGGGTCTTGAAAATAAAAAAAAGATGTCTGTAATGCCAACATAAAAAAAATATAATTATACAATATCGTAATATTGTAATATTTTTTATTTCTGTTGCCGTTAATTTGGTTAGAATCAACTTTCATGCCTGTACACATTAATAAAAAGCTTAAAATTGATACATTTTTTTTCTTCAAACATTTTTTCTATTTAAAAACTAAAAATAGCAACAAAAATATACAATGACCACTTGTATTGTATTGAAACTTTTTCTTTAATGAGGTCTCTTGTTTTTATTTCTTTTCTTTTAATTTTTTTGCATTCAAGGCATGTTTTATGACTTGTCGGCTGTGAAAGAAAGTTCAAGCTCCATTGCAATCTCCCACTGAATTCGAAGAAGAGTTTCTGACTAAAGTCATAGAAATTGGAAGGAATATTTTTATTCTACCTGGGCACTGTTACCATCATTTACATTTTTATTTTACTTACAATCAGTGGTAAAAATTTTAACCAAAGAGTAAAAAACATTCAGTTGAAGAATGCATCTAAAATGGTCTTATTCTTTTAATACTTTTATCATATATCCGAGGTTTGCTATAGAAAAATTCACTTCTTTAGAGAATTATAATGCTTTCATCAAAAATCCTGCTGTTACAGACTTTGTCGCTGTATCAATGATCCCAAAATATTTTGATTTATCTAATATGAAAATGACCCATTGTAACCGACAAAGAAAAATGAAAAGTTAACCTCCCCCTATTCAAAATTTGAGATTTTACGTTCACGGTAAATCGAATAAGGAAATTTGATAAAAATATTTTGTTCGTCCGCCGCCAATGGATTTTTTACGAGATTACTGGGCCGAATGTTTCGAGATATTTTATTAGAGTCAGATGTCACTGGGGGATGATCGTTTCAGCTCAAAAATCACCATCTTTTGTTTTGTTTCAAAATGGTGGACGAAAAAATCTGTATCGCTTTAGACTAGCGCCGAAACAGCTGTAAAGATTTTAATAAAACTTGCCTAAAGTTTTAAGCCCTATAAATTTATATTTATAACATACTGAATAAAAGTTTTAAAAAATGTAACGAGGAATACAATATATTATTTGCGAATTTATTGTAAAGTACACCCTTTCTTGGCGACTTTTGTGATAATAGGAATTACTACAAAGGTTAATTAATAAATTAAATTTCTTATAAACATAAAATGGTTTCTTTTCGATTTGCCTATTTTTTTTTTCTCATTTTGTAGAGAATTAAGGAAGGTTTCAAATACTTATAAGTTTAATGAACAAAAAGGGTGTACTTTTGGAGTTATTTGAGCATAAAAATCTGAATATATCGTTACTTTATTTTCAGTTTCTCTTCGGTGATGTATTGCGTATACATAAATCAAAAGGGCGTCAAGTAGAAAACTTTATCTAAGTATCATTAAATTCATTACAGCCATTTTGGAGCTTTAGTATACAGCAATCGCGTTGTTCGGCCGCTATTTCGAAAAACTGAATTTGATTGCAATGTTGTATAAAAATTTCAAAGCAATAGTTGAAGATGTTTCGAAGATTAGTGGTTTTAAACAAAATAACATTTACATTTTTATTAATATACGCTGTTTCTATATATTTTTTTCCAATGAAAATAATGAAACTCATCAATAGCTACTAAATAAAAAAATATAAACGATAACCGGTTGAGAAACAGGGGAGATACAGGGACTGTACTCTTTTTGTTTTACCTATTTATAAAATGATTCTTCGCCAGGTTCAATGTATCTCGGCATTCCGCGAATAATCTGACTGTCGTCTGAGCAACAAGATTCAGCGAATATGACTCGGAGTAAATTTTGAAGTTGTCATTTGTTACATTAAACATAAGCACATATTCTTGTCTTATTGCACTAGTTCTGAATTGGGAAGATTTTTCATTTGTCGAAATTTTGATTACAATTATATCCATTGTCAGTTTTTAGACTATCTACTGACAAGATGAAATAATAATCGGGAAAATGAATATGTGGAATGAATGTTTGCGAAACATTGGGAGGGGGACAGAGTGTCTTCATAAAATATTGGGTCGAAGGAGTGCTTTACCCCCTGTACCGGCGCCTATGTATCTGTCAGCCAACACCGAAGTAAAGGTTTCTTAGGTTTCATGATATGCGTGAAATATTTTTCAAGAGTTTTTATCCTATAGACATTTATATTTTTATAATTAAATTAATTTACAAACAGATAACAGTATAAACTTTAGTATAAGGAGTGGACCATCAAAATCAGAAGCCAGAAGGAAATTTTGCCTACTTCGGATTAGAAATACAACATAATATCTCTCTAAGATATTTTATAAATATTTTAAGAAGCCATATACCATAAGTGTGATTTATGATACATGCTCACGCATATGTCCATATACTACTGCAAGTAAGAGTTCCAAAAACGGTAAACATAATTGATTAATCCAATAAATTTATATTTATTAAATGATATATTTCTGTCGGTTCTATATGGGGAGGAGCTATGTATTGAAACATTTACACAATTACGTTAATTAGAAAGGCCACATATCACATATCACAGGGATATGTGATATACCATGCATATGGTATATTAAATTGAATTACATTTAATATTGGATTTCCTTTCCAACTATATCATGTTTCTAATTTAGTTATGTAACCTAATATATATATAAATGGATTCAAATCAAATCCTAAATTAAGAATCAGCTCTATTTTTTTAAGGTTTGCTGTAAATTATACTATCTTTTATTCATGTAATAGTTTAAGTCAAATTTTAATTTTGAATATAAATTACAAGTTATTATATTATTATTATTCCAATGGATTGTTAACAAATATCCCTTCTTCTTCGCCCGGATCTGCTTCCAATTCTTCTAGCAGACTCTTCAGCCAGACTGCTCTATTCTTACAGGAACCTTTGGATAGAGTCGTGAGCGACTCTTCCAAATCCTGAACTAACCCGACTCCCTTTTGGAAATAAATGTCTAGTGGAACCTTCTTTGGACTTTTCTATTGATCGATGTTTTTTTCTAGGGCGGGGCTGCCTCTCTAATTTTCTTTAAAATTTCTATAAATCTTTTGAATTTGTATAAATGAAGGTTAGTCATAAGTTTATGCTTACCTCTTTGAGATGAATGTAGGTATTTTATTTAAAGTTAATTGGAGCAGAGTATGCCAAGCAGGTGTGTGGATAATTTTTTTGTCCGTGCCCGAATCAATCTATAACTATAGGTACAACTCATTTTATTTTTAAAATAAAAATCTTATGAATATATTCTCATATGATTGAAGATTTGTAAAAACATATTTTACAGAAAGGTTTTGTATTTTTATTGCTTTAAAGTGATTGACAAGGGCATATAAGATTAAAAAACAAAGAAGGCAGGGAAATAATATACACAATTAATATTAATGATTATAATTAATTATTAAAGATAATTTATTGTATATTTTAAATATTTATTTATAAAAAAAAATCTGTCATTCTATTATTATTACGACCTTTGCCTACCTAATTAAAATAATACGAATGTTGATTAATATATATTCCATTCAAATTTAACAATTAATATTCAATAAAAACAAATAATATAAAGTTGCAATACTTCAAATGCTAATCAACCAGTTTCCTAACTTTTCAGTCGATAATGTCTTAATTTGAAAATTTTATTTTTCTTGTATATAATACTACTTTAAACTAGTGAAAACCTTTCGAAGCCGATCCTTGAGTAGCAAAATCAAGCTTATTCTTTATAAGACCTTAATCCGTTCTCACCTACGCCTCACTGACAGGCCATTTCCAAAACTGACGAAAAGCACCTAATGATTTTTGAACGAAAATCCTTGCGGCGTATTACTAGACCATTGAGAGATGAAGAATAAGGAAGAACCGCAAGCTATACCAAATCAAAGGGGGCTGATGGGGTCCGATTCATTATGCTTGGAAGACTCCGTTGAGCTGGTCACGTGGTTTGGATGAGTGAAGAAGAAAGCCCGAGGAATCAGGAATTATACATGACATGGCGCAGGCTTATTAGGAGGACAATGCCCACTCAGGGCTGTAGTGCCACGCAGATAGATAGATAGAAAAAAAAGATAGATAGATGGAAGCTTATTACTCTATTCATGTATTCATTGTTACTTCATGATTTTACACCATTCTTTAGATTAGTCACCACTTTATTATTATCCTGTATCGACTTCTATCTATAGTTTAGATTAAAATATCTGATATTACTCAGTTTCACTGGTTCCATATCCATTATCTATTCTCTCTCATGTCAGTTTCCTATTTCTGATGTTGTAATTTTTGTCTACCCTAATGAAGTGAACGATAGGTTTGTATTGAAAAGTAGAAAATGTAATTATCTCCTAAAGTTCACTGAGTTCTGATTATCTATCATCCATACTTTTATATTTTAATCATAGTATTTAAATCTTCACAGTACACATAGCAATAGCGTAATTAAAATATAAACGAAAATCCACAAGTGTACTATGCGAATGATAATACAATATTTTTATGTTTTCTCGCTTTGAATCAAATTTATTTAGGTTGCATCGCATGAGGAATGCTGTCAGTTTTTCTAAAAAATACCATCTCTTAAAGTGAGCCTTTAGTCCTACAGTAAGACGACCGCTGGTAATTGAAGAGAGGTTTTGCTTCTTTAAGGGTCAAAGACATGAAAGCCTTTTCAGGACATTCGAAGCCTTTAAAACTGTCGTTCGTTTGTGAAGTATTAGTACAGCTAGTTTTTTTATTTTCTTTTTTTTACTATGGGAGCTTCTAAAAGGTTAGGTTTTCAACTTCTTTACATTTATTTTTTTCATTTCCGAATTCAAACTTTGCAAGCTCCAACAAATTTGACAAACAAATTCAACGATTTAAGTTTTATAAGGAGCACGAAAAGAAACATATTTGTCCTCTGATGTGGTTGCTTCTCAGTTAAATTTATATATATATAAATATATATATATATATATATATATATATATATATATATATATATATAAATTTAAGTGCGAAGCAACCACATCAGAGGACAAATATGTTACTTTTCGTGCTCCTTATAAAACTTAAATCGTCGTATTTGTTTGTCAAATTTTTTGGAGCTTGCAAAGTTTAAATTCGTAATTAAAAAAAAAAATGTTAAGAAGTTGAAAATCTTACGTTTTCTAAACTCCCATAGTAAAAAAAAAAAAAACTAGCTATACTAATACTTTACAAACAAACGACAGTTTTAAAGGCAATGAAGTTATATCGGTATAATATAATATATCGGGTAATTATGTCTTATTCTTAAGCCACAGAACTCTCCTCCGGCAATATAGTTAGTTAAATGCTTACAACGCTATGGCAGGATAATATAAATCTTCGTCCATAAGATCACTTCATGATTAGATTGGAAGATGTTATTTTAATAAAATTATCTCATTGATTTTTTATTAGAACAATAATACAATCGCCAAGGCCTTTGGTATTATGGCTCTGTGTGTGTACATTCATAGCATATATATTTTCTATTATATATATATATATATATATACATATACACACACGGAATACATATACACACATATATATTTATATATATATGGTGCATACAGGTTGTATATATTCAGGCTCTATTTCTATAATAAAGATCTGGGTAAAAAAAAATCTATAACCAATTTATCTGAAACATATTTGAAAAATCGATATTTTTCGTGATAATTTATAATAAATAAAATGTGTGTTTTGGCAATCGGGTTTAATTAAATATATCTCAGGTCATGGGAAAACAAGAAATTAAAGCTTTGCAACAATTAATTGTAGTAATTTTTGCTGAAAACAGAGGTACTTTTACTTGACAAGATAAATATAACATTTTTGTACAAAACCTGAGCTGAATCTCAAAATTTTTTAAAGTAAACCTAAACTTAATTAATACGACCATAAAGCTTATTAAACGAACAAGTTTTTGTAACAGTGGGGTAACTGTATTGGTGGATAATGATTAAAAAATTGACGAATAATTTAAGGTTTTCTTGAAAACAAAATTTTACTTGTAAATAGTTTTAACAATTACAAAATCTACGTTTCCTTAAAATATATTTCATCTTGTTTGCAATGAAGTAATCGTTAATTACTTACATTAAGTATTTCTTTACTTATTGCTTTTAATTCAATAAAAAACATGACTCAATGAAAATACTACAAAACTTGGATTTGCTAATTTTCTGCTAAAGATTGGCCAATTGTTTATGTGAACTTTTTTTGTAGCTCTTGAAATTTGCTACATTCCTCTCAAAATTTCCCTCTACTTACGGGACATCCTGGATATATATAAATATAAACACGAGGTAAAATAATAACATATATATATATATATATATATATATATATATATAACATTATCACAAATATATATATATATATATATATATATATATATATGTGAAATAAATTAGTTAGATAATAATATTAAAAAGAAAAAAATACAACCATACAATTACGCTTAATATCTATATACAATATTTACATTCAGCTTGGAAAACTGTGAGTATACTTTTTCGCTTTTATGTGAATGGCAAAAGAGGACTGAAAGAGTTCGCTTCACTGATATTGAAAGTCAGCGGAGAAGTGAGCGTTGAAACCGCCTACCCACATGACGATTAAAAAAAAAAAAGTAAAATAAATAATACCTTGAAAACCCAATTCAAATATTTATCGTAATTACCGCTAGACTTATGTCTTTGAATAAGACAACCTATTCTTTTATGCACTTATTTTTGGGCAGTAAGATCTCTTAAGAGTTTTATTTATGCTCTTTATTTATAGCCTGTATAAGTTTTTGAAAGCGAGACCTTATTTCTTAAATCTGAATACATGAACTTCTTTTAATCAATTCTGATTTAAACTTAGCCTTAACCCCAACAGAGGTTTTTCTCATTCGTTTCTGGAAGGCAGCGCCCTATTGATCGACAAAATTGCAGCCAATTTCCTCTTGTTGAGCTGCCATGGCCCTGCATAAGTAGATTCCGAAGAGTCCGAGACGTAGAATCAAATACCAGACCGGCTCCAGAATCCCATTTATTTATCCGCCATGATCCTTTTCACTCAGTCCTCTTTATTCTCTCCTCGACTCCTTCATATACGTTTTCCTATCCTCCAAATCTTTTTCAGATTATTGGTTTCTCGGATTCTGAGCCGCCTTGGAAAATATGTTTTTTCAATCAGACACTTGGTGCTTGTGCAGAATATTACTTTTAAAAATGGATCTTTGTCTATGATCATGAAAAAATACATAACATCCTCGAAATTTGAAGGTTTATTTAATGTGTAGGGAAGGTCAAAATATGGAGAATCCGAAATCGAAATACAAAGAATCCGTGCTTCCGTGTAAATACCTCAAAGGTGAGAACGTACTCTTATTAATTATGTGCGGTTTTACTTGTATTTATTTTGTATTACAACACACCTACAGCACATATATAAAATAAAATTATAGTTTCTAACAGCACACTCGGTGGTTGTTGGTATATTCGACAGATGTAAGTTGAAAAATAAAGTTAATAAAAATAATATAAAAATAAATGGTACGAAAAAATAAATTAAATTAAATTTAAGTCAAAAGAAATAAATATTTAAATACCTGCATATTTTTTCAACAATTCTTTTACACAGCTTGGAGAACTCCGACTCCCACCACTTTTCTCTTGACAGAATCACTGGTACTGAAAGTCTTTGAAGGCTGAGAGAGAACACTCAGATCTTGCTAGATATGATTTTTATATATTTCTAAAACGTTTGGGTAACCCAGTTTTTAATGCCTTTGACTAGGATTATAAGAGGAATAGACTTTTATAGATATTATGCTATATGATTAAGGCGATGGATTTAGGCTCTGATGAAGTTTTTTAAGGAATTAGGTATTAAGCAAATATAATATTGAGATATTGTAAAATTAATCTTTATTACGTGACATGGAGCATTGAATATTTTTCTAAGCTAAATGGATTGGATGCGTTTGATGTTAGGAGATTCATCTACCCCTATAGTTAAAGCTCACATTTCCAGGGAGGTATGAGAATTATGTGCATATTAGTAGAATGTTATGGATTGAAAAATGAGACGTTCTGTTGTTATTTTATGTTTTAAACTGGTTTTTATTTATGAGGAAATCCGATATATTAATAAATGTATAAATAAAATGTAATAATAAAATGAATAATAACAATAATAATAAGGCTTGGGGAAAACGAAGGTTCGATGGCGATATCACCAATCGATGTCCACATTCTTCCATCCACCAGGCTCGTCTAAACCCAAATCAGCCTTACCACAATCTACCCATTCATTCTACCCATACTTCGCTTTGGTATACCCCTCGGACGCTTTCAAGTCGGTATAGCGCATATTAATATTTTAGGAATTCTTTCGTTAGTGAGCCCAGAAATTTTACATGCCCATTTTATTCGCCTGAATTTAATCACAACACAATTATACTAACCGGATACCGTTAACGCAATTCAGCGTTGTGTAACCGCTTAAATTCTTCGTTTGACTCGTAGGATTGAACGCCCTACACACATATTTTTAGTTCATAAAATACCAAACAGTCATGGATCCTCATAAAGTAAAAATCTCATTACCCGACTAGTCCCCCGTTTGGGTCTCCGGATGAGGACTGCTTTAAGGGATTCATGGCGCAAGTTGAATAAAATAAATAAATGTATAAATAAAATGTAAATAATAAGCTTACTTCTTGATTCAAAGGTTCCAGTTTTTTCTAGATTGAAGAACTGTATGGATAAAGTTCCAAATAAAATTATAAAATGCCTATCATTCTTGTTTCTGTTGTGCTCTTAAGTTCGGTTTGTTTCATACTATTCTATTAAAAGTTTTGCTAAGAGTAAGTTGAACATTTATCTTATCTTATCTTTATCGTTAAACAAAGATTTTAAGATTTTTCTGAGGTATGCCCATTACTGGTACCGACTCCCAATCTATTACTAGAACAATTGAATTTCGGATTGTCCATCGGTAGTGCAAACGATGTTTTTTTTTTTTTAATGGAGATTATACCTGCGTAACTGATTTTTTTTTTTCAATTTCAAAGAGTTAAACAGAAGAAAGAAGATTCTAGAGGTTGTTAACGTCAAACGCAGAAGTTTATAACTATATTAATTACATGGGCATAAGCCAAAAAAGACAAAAATTTCCTTAGCTATGTCCATCACTGGTGCGCTTACCCTAAATGAAAACCAAAGGTTCTTGGATTCATTACTTTGTAAGAAAGTACTGCTGCTATGTAGGTAAAAGGTTGCGCAAGTAGGTGATATGACTGAAATAATGCTCAAACAATTTCTCCTTAATCAATTATTTAATTAAAAGTACCTATTTCATTACGTATGGCTGAAAACTCTACCCCAGTGCCAATCTAACACTGATGTAACAGAATAAATAATTATTTCAAGCTACTGGACTAGACTCCGTGGCTGGAATATACTTCCTTACCCACTGAGCTATGCCGGTCTCTCCAGCTGGTGTTAAGGTTTTGAATATTATCCTGAATTGTACAACATTTACTAAATGACTGAAAGTTTAAGCAAATATTTTAGGGAGGGTTCTTTAGAATATTATAAAACGAGAGGTAGAAGGGCCTTGGACTGGCGCTAACAGCTTCATTGAGCCCTGAGTCAATAGAGCATCAACAATCGGAGCTCGAATTCCGTTTACCGGGGCTTACATCAAAGGATCTGGGCCAAATGATTGCTCCATCTCTCTCTTTCTCTTTCTAAGAACTAATTGGATTTTTAAAAGCTATTTTATAACGTTTAAGTTTTATTTATTTATTTTGTATTTTGATTTATTTTTACATCAAACGGTGTGTAATTAAATTTTTATACGTGTCATAATCTCCTATCTGATGCGGGAGGTCATTAGAGGATATAAGATTCTTCTTCTGTTCTCAACAGTATAAAAGCTAGGATTATTTTTTTTCCTATCCATAATAGGCCTCGATGATCGGGTTTTCCGTCCTTCATACCAGAATCGTTGCCGCGGTTTATAAGCTCCTAGGCAATGATGCCCAGAAGGGGGTTTCATGACGCAAGTTGCGACATCAAAATTTATGAATTTCAAAATGAAAAGTTTCAAATCAAAATACAAGTGGAAGCATAGAACAGACGGCAAGATGCGTAATTTTTTATAACGTACGAATATTTAAATTCTACTTTCGTTTCCACTGTTTTTAAGAAGCCGAGAATAATAGAATATCTTGGGAGTGGTGGGGGAAGGTTTATGCGCCATCGGCCTTGAGGAGGATCCCCTGCTCCTACGTTTAAGTTCCTATGGTATCGACTTTTTCTTACGCGAGAAATTCAGTGAACGGCTCAAAACTTGTTTTACACAGTTTATGTGCTTTAGGAGATTAGAATTCAAGTCATTTGATCGAAAATATGAATGCAATAATGGATAATAATTTTTTTTATTAATGATGTAAACATTCATTATTAGCCATGCAGCCATGCGATGCAGAGCCTAAAAATGGTTAGAGTTTGATTTTTGTTAGTATATGTATAAATGTAGTATATGAGTATATATATGGTGCAAAAAATATGGGAAAAGTTATTATTTTTTAACTTCCTTATATTGGTACAAATATGTAAAAAAACAAAAATGTCAACAAGTAACACGAGAGTAAAAACTTTTGACTGCTAAAATAC
Source organism: Nezara viridula (assembly GCA_928085145.1). Taxonomy (NCBI): domain Eukaryota; kingdom Metazoa; phylum Arthropoda; class Insecta; order Hemiptera; family Pentatomidae; genus Nezara; species Nezara viridula. The sequence continues at coordinate 102,305,953 of OV725077.1, forward strand.
ACTATTGTTGAGATTTTTTTTTTCGCGTATGGTATACCTGAATCATTCTTATCTTATTTGACCAATTAACATTTTGAGATCTAGTAATTCTGTTTCTAATAATGTTAAGCAGAATAATTGTATCATTCGTTATGCAAATTTTTTGTGACATAGCATATTTTGGAAGAAAAAATGTTTAGTCTCCAATCAGATCTTTTATACCTCAAGATTACACATTGACTGATAGTAGATACTATGGACAGATGTTTTTCAACCCTTTTCCATAATTTTAAATTAATAGTGTTGTAAGAAAAGCTCATAACATTCGTTACGACATTTCTTACTAAATTTTGGGAACAAACCTATTTTACAATCAAACTGTTTAAGATAACTAAAAAAAATATTTGTATTTCAAAATACCATCATATAACAGAGAAATTCTCAATTATTAAAAATTAATCGATACCTATTGTTTCTAGAATTTTTTTATGTCAAAATTCCATTTTTCAGGAAAAAAACAATTAATGGTATTAATTTTTTTCAACAAAAAAAACATGTAAAAATGGATGTAAAGCCTTAAAAGTAGTTAAAAAAGGTATAGTATTTTTTTTTGGTCGAAAACGTGCTCCTTTATGGATAAAATGTTGACTTGAAAAAATTATGCACCGACGCGCAGACAAATCCTCAATCACATGCGAAGTGCAACCTGAGGAATGATATGAAATATTTTTTGAGAACTTCAAACTACAGAGATTGCGTAGTTCTAAGTAGGGCGATTCCGATAATAGAATGGAATTGTTTATAATTAATTGTTTGAAGTATTGGAATAATTCCAAAAATTATTAAAAACTGATGTTTCGTTTGTCTTATGATTCGTTAGAAGTGCCCAAATATTTTCATCTCATACCATCAAGTTTGGTCAAAAAGTTCCGCCAAAATAACTCTAAAACCCACTAAAAAAATCCTTCTTTCATGTGTTATCTGATATTATGTTATTATCAATGAAAATTTAAAAACAATGAAAATTCCTAGGCATGGAGGGAAAGGACATTATTTTGTCAATACTGCAATAAAACTTCCAAATTTAAATTTCGTTTTGTTTCCCGACAGAACGAAGGAATTATATGCCCGCCTCACTGTGCGCCTTTCACTGATATTAATCGATTCAAAAAAATGATATGTAAGTACAGAAAAATTGGTAATGTGAATAGACTTGGCTTTCATTGCATTAATGAAGACATTGTGTTAAAAAATTAACTAAAAATAATTTATAATCTTCGATTAAACTTCACTTCAAATGTTAACTGGCTTGATGGAGGTAGTAAAACAGCTCCTGGAAATCTATAAGAGGACAACGAGATTTGCCAAGACTTCGCTATGAGAGCACGAACAAATCGACTTACATATAAGTAAAGTATAGGACCCAATACTTAGAAATAACGTTTAAATTCTATTTGCGGTGAAATGTCTTGTTATATAAGAAATCGTTTTCATGCATTTATTTTCCTACTGGGCATCTAACCAATGCAAGCCCAATCAATGATCTCTTCTTGGAGAAAAATAATATAAACAAATAGTTTTAATTTTCATATTCATTTGTTTGTTATCTGGAAATGAATAACAACATTTTTTTATAGTATAAAATTTATAGTATTTGTTATAAACTGTGAAATAACTGATTATTGACAATTCTTTGAAAGACGAAGAAGATTCTTTTTTATAGCTAAATTAATCAAGTGCGAAGTGGCTAAAATAAAGCAGACATAGGGTTCACGGTTCTTAGTTTTAAACCATTTAAAATTCATGTTTAAGCCTGTGGCCTGTAACAATAAGTTTCGTGGTAAGTTCAGGACTTGAGTACTTGCGATCGCCAATTACGCGAAATCATGAATAATACATTATGAATAAATAGCTTAGATAAGCGTCTGTTCTCTGGCCCCTGTGGAAATTGTTTCATCCCTGGCAAATGCTTTCATTACCCCGTTTGTGTTTATGCAAACTAGACAACTAGGATATTTGTTATTCAACCTAAATTGTTTTATGACATTCGACGCCAACATTACATAATTATACTATTTAATTATGGAATTTACAAACGAAGAAAGAAAAATCTTACATAAATTATGAATAGATACAATTGTTAAATTGAATCCCATCAAATAAAATACCAGCGAGAGGAAATAAAAGAGAAATAAGTTATTACTTTATAAATAAGCCACTGCGAATTTGTATGTGTTCTACCTGCACATATTAGAATAACCAAATTATAGATAGTGATCATATCACATATGACCATAAAACTTAAAATATCACATGAAACTTTAAAGTATTATCCTGCTATCATAAATATGGTCTATTCTTAGGACTCGTTTTCTTCTAAGTAATTAATTTAAAGCAAGTAATTGATTTCTTTCTTGTAAGTAATTAATTTAAAAGCAATACTACCTAGAAGGCAATTATGTTTATTACAACACATCTCATAACATTTGAAAACAATAAATAAAAGCTTTGTTAATTGTAGCCATTTTGCTGAAAAAACGGGTACTTTTAGGTGTCTCGATAGAAAAATCACATTATTTCTTTACACAACTTGAGGTGAATCTCAACATTTTTTAATGAACTTCAACTTAATTAATATGGACTTAAGGCTTATTAAATGAGAAAGTATTTCTAAAAGCGGTGTAAGTGTAGTACAGTTGATGGGTCATAAGAAAAAATCGCAAATAATTTAGGACTTTTTTTAAACGGACGTGTTTGTGAGTTCAATAATTCTCTCTAAATAGTTTTAGCAATAAAATACTCTACTCTCTTTTAAAGTAAATTTTGTCTAGTTTATTATGGAGCAATGTTAAATTAGTTTAATCAAACAATTGTTATGTTATCGCTTCCCATTCAACAAAAAACGTGGTTTGCTTAAAAAAAAAACACAAATATTAAATTTCGTACTTTTCTGCTGGAAATTGGGCAAATTTTTATATGAACATTTTCGTAGATCTTGATATCTACTGGCTGGAAGCTGAACCAAGCTGGAGAACTTTGTCCTGGAGGTTTGAATCTATGAAGATCTGACTTTTATATATTATAATTATTTAAGCACTTTTTTTTTTTTTAGTAATTTATATATATTTTGATAATATTTATAATCATCAAAAGAGGAATTCCATTAATTAAAAAAATTAAATTGAAGGTGCTCTAATTCGTAGTTTTAAAATTTAATATTCTATAGACCAGTGTGCTAGAGAAAATATTGTAATAAAGAAAAATACGTACTCATTAGAAATAATCTTTTACGTTCGGCTCTATACTTTAAGCCGTTGTGTTTAATTTTGGTCTATTATTTTCAAAAATAAACCTTTGTATAAAATAGTGGTTTGTAAAATATTTTTGGTTTATTGTTTTCAAAATGAACAACTATACATGACACCTATGAGAAATTAAATGTTCATCCAAACTGAATTAAATATATTTATTCGAGAAATGCTTATATCATGGTTTTTTAAGGAAAAATACCGCCATGTCTTGCGAAGTGTGCAAACGTTCCACATGAACTCAACGTGAAATTTACAGTAAATATTATTATCTTTGATTTTGTTTAGATTAAAATTTTCAATAAAATATCGTTTCATAAGCCGTTGGTTGGTTGGTTGTTTTGAAGTCATAGGCGCAAAACGTCTAGTTCATCATCCTCCTATCCAAAAAAATATTAGTATTAAATATTTAATATTATTATTACCCTTATCCATAAAAATATTATTATTGTCTAATAAGTCGTAATCACGGCCAAGTGCGAAATGTTTCCCATATTTTACTTATATCTCGGAGCTCAATGCAAAATTTCGTTTGTTAACTATTAATTCAGATTCAGTTTCCTAAAAACATTGCAGAGAAACCAACTATTTGAATTTTATTCCCACTAAGATTTAACTCGACTAATTTGAAGAATTTGATGCCGTCAGCTTTTAAAAGGCAACCCGAATAAATCGTCAGTCAAAGTGATTTCTCTTTTAAGGACATATTCTAAACATCATATCATAATTTCAGCCGTCGGTTCTACCGTTACATGAAACGTCAGATTTCAACTGACTGACCGAAAGTGTGTCTTCAGATGATGTTTATCTAGAATTCAAAATAGTTATTAGCTGTAATTCCTTCAGTTGAATGACATGGTCGGCAGCAGGATTTAAAAAGTTTATAGAGCTTTTTATAAAGTTCCATTTCGACAGTTTTTGTAAAACTATTAGGGAAATAATATCCAAAATAGACTTTTTTCTAATAAAGTTTCAGGCATATGATATAGCTTCTTAAAAAAATTTTCTTTTAATGATAAATAAACAGTAATTGGGCTTAGATTACAGTCGTGATTTTTTTAAATAGAATACGTTGTTCTGATGTGTGGTTTTTTCGTTTATCTAAGAAATAAAAATCATTTTTTAGAACGACTTTTTAGTTAAATCCACAAATCTTTTAAATAAAAGTTTTGTAAAACATTTAATTCAAAAGTTGCCACGGAATATGTTCATGATCCGAAAGAACTGAAAAATATCGACAAAACAAATTCCAGTGATACAGAAACCTTTTATGAATACATTTTTTTCGTTTCAAGATCTGGTGGGTAGTATACTACTCTAATATAACAATTACTACTATAAATTTTTTGTTGAGTGGAAGTTTAGTCAATAAAAAGGTTTATGAGTTATTATTTCTTTTTTAAATTAAAAAGGGAAAAAGTAGTCCAATCTTCCCCAAAGTTTATGACTTATTTTCGAATAACTCAAAAAGTATTTATTTTATGTTTTATTGGACCTTTGATTGTTTGAAAGGATCCTAATAAGAACAAAATATATATCATTGATATTAGAACATTATTAACAACACCTTATTACAAGGAAAAAGGAGAATTGTAAATTGTATTTGTATAATAAAATAATTGGAGGGCAAGCAAAAAATAAAGAGAAAAAAACACCTTATTGTAATTTGCAAACATGAATGTAATGTAATGCAAATTGTGATGTTCGTTTAAGATATGTTTTTTTTTTTTTTTATCACTCTTCAGTGATTTTATAGTACAATTACAATATACACATATATATTCAATGTTATAGTTTTCTTGCACTCTCCAATGGCGTTTCAAGTAAGGAAGAGGGTAGGTATACACATAGGCGCACACTTCGGAGAGGGGAACGATCGTCCACTCACCCCTCCCCCTCCTTAAAAAAAAAAAATGGTGAGAAGGCGGGAATATTGTTTCACCAATAGTTTGAAGTAAAAAAAATAATAATAATTAATAAATAAGCAATATGAAGCAATAAAATGTGTAAACTAAAACTGATAAAGAAAAGTCCACTAGTTGGCTAGACTAGGGCATAATAGTATAACTATTTTTGGTTATCTAAATGTTACTTTTATTTATATTTAAAGATTATGTATATAAATATATCCTAGGATTTTATGATTCAATCACGTCATAATTTCCACATGATATTCATATAACATTTTCCACGACAATATAGTAGGAACCTAAATGAATGTTGTATTTTTATTTGAGGTTGTACACACACAGAAATCAAAGATTTTTTTTGCTGAAAAAGTTCTATAAATGTGTCAATAAAATGAAGGATATGTACATTCCCTACCCTCCCCCCTGTGTTCAATCTAAATATATAAATAGATATATTCAATTGTATTTTTATTTTAATGTTTTCAGGTGTTTATCAGACATAAAAAAAAAAAAAAAAAATGCTTCTTGCTTTACAAAGATATAAAAAAATTAATTTTAAATATTAAATTAAAGAAAGCGGGTAAATTGTTTGATTCAAAATAAAACTGGCATATTCCTCTACTAAAGGACTAGTGCCATAACGAAGCCTGCTTAGAACTTTGAAATGTTCCGCTCTGGCGACCTTATCGATTGTTCTTTGTAATTCACCATTCTTCTGGTCGGCTGCCTCTTGCTTGATTAGATCCTTGCCTGGGCTCCGATATGCCCTGTCCATTAATTTTTAAATAGAGGGATAATTGCTTAGCCCGGCGACGTGTCAGACGTGACCTCCATTGTAATACAAAGATAACGAAATTTGAATAAAGTTGATGTTTATAAAAGAATAAATTAAAAAAAAAATATTAAAGTAAAGACACGTGTAAGGCCACTAAATAATTTCTGGCTTATCTATCGATTTTAAATGATTACAATATAAAAAAGAAGGTAAGAGTAGGTAACTTATCTCTATTTCTTGTTACTTTCCAAGCCAACTATTTTATAACGTTAAAAAAACATCCTGTATACAGAAAAGGAATAAAAAATGTAACGTTTTAGGCACCTTTCAACTAGCAATGGGTATTTACACGTGAAATGTGCTAAGAAAACGATAACGCTAGAAAAAAAGTCACGTAAAACACGTAGGAGGAGTTTGATCAGAATAATCTCAAGTTTATATTTTTTTTTTTCTAACAAGTTTGTGGAACTTGGAAGGCAAGTTTTAAGGCAACAGTTAGTGGTTGATATAGCATACACATGCAAAAAAAAAAAAAAAGAATAAAATATTATAATAATGATAGATAGGAATAAAATATAAATAAATAATAAAATAAAACAAAACAGTATAGGCATTTCAGAAACAAAATTCTATATTTAAATTAAGATAAGAATAATAGTCGGATAATAATAGATAATAATAATAATAATAGATCATGAACTACACTCGAATGAGCGAAAACAACTTCTGTTATTCCAAACGTTTCAATCCCTATTTTTAACATAAATAATGGGATCCTCTTCAGTTCAGGAAAAACAATACCTATCATTGGTACAACAATTAAAAGTTTTCATACATTTCAACAATCATACCAAATTTTTCTTACTTTTAATTGAAGATCGATACCCCAAGTCGGGCAGCACCCTGTTCAAAAACAGGGATCGAAATATATGAATAAAAAGAATAAACAGAAGTTGTTTTAGCTCATTCAAGTGTATTTCATAACCTATTATCTGACTATAATTGTTATCTCAAGTTATAATACATAAAGGGCGAATATAAAAACATTATATATATATATATATAGTGGCTCACAGTGAAATTGATACACCTCGCAGAAAAATTACTTAAGTGGTTATAGTAAACAAATAAAACAAGAATCTCTTCAACAGATTTAAAAATATCAATAAAATAGAAAACTGGATAATTTTACATCACAGTCAAAAAGATTCACCTCATTTCTTATAACCATTTGATTACTAATAATTTAGTTCCATATCTTATAGGCAAGCTATTATTTTCTACCACTTCTTTCAGCCTATTTAATATGGAGTCGACCAACTTGTTAGTGGTTCTGGGCTTAGCATGTTCTATTCTTCGATGAGATATTTTTTAAAGTCATTTTTGCTATAATTTGTGTTTTCTAATTTCTTCCTCATATTTTGCCAACAGATGTTCTATCACATTAAATCTGGTGACTGATGTTGTTTTTATAACTTTGGGGTAGTTAAAATGTAGGTATTCCTTAAGAAACACTGCATTTATCCTGAAAAAAAAATTGTTTTTTAGCCTAAATTTTGCATTTAGACACTTCTCAAAACGGCTAGGTAAACATGTTTGTTCATTATATCGTGTGAATATTTGCTCTCCTATAATGTGTGAATTTCCTACACCAGAAGCCACCATTCATCTCTACACCAAGAAACATAGCATAACAAAAGTACATAAAACATAACATAACATAAGAACACTTTACTTGGATTGATTACAATAAATTATTGTTTTAATATAAATTAAGCTATTTATTTAGTCAATATTTTTTATTAATATGAAGGTTTATCATATTGACTGTGAACATATTACAAGATAAAGGCAAAGAGGTTAAGATACGCGGAAAATGTAGCTCGGAGAAATCCATCTAGATGCCTCTCTGCAATAGAAGGCAAAATATCACGTAGAATTCCCCCCTCCCTCCCCAAAAAAAACAGATGTATGGTTAGAATTATCAAAGCTGCATGCAGATAATTAGAATATAGGCAGAGATGGAGAAGGCTGATCAAGGTGGCAAAATATCTGCAAGATCTGTTATGTCAACAGAAAAATAAATAAATAAATATATATATATATTGGATTCTTCTACTTTAATTAGGTTTTAAGAACAATTTCTTATAGATGCACGAGTAAAGGAATATGTGGCCGTTAGAAAATCGGTTTGAAATGCAATTCTGTAGCAATTACCAAAAATCCTACGCTAACTGGATGAACCATAGTTGAAGATATGGATTCGATTTAATATGGTATTTTTTAAAGATAAACTTCTGTTGGTATAAAAAAGAAAAGAACATATATAATTTACTGCTTGGATATTATTTGTTTAAAACTTTAATAAAAAGTACCAAAAAATGGCTCTTGAAATTTTATTTTACATCCCTTTATTTAATTTTGTTCATGATAAAAACTCACTAGAAACTTTTCTGAAGAGATTTCACTCTACTTTGATTCTGTTAATATAATCACATAATGAAATCTAGTAGTCGAAGTGACGATTTCCCTCTATCCCATTCTCTCTCCCATGAAAATCTTTTTATCTCTCTAGTAATTTTAAAGAAAACCCTTTTATGGTGAGTAATATTTAAATAGTTTATTCCAAATGTTTTTATCTAAATCTATGAATATGAAATTATATGCAAATTTCTGTCATTGTATATATTATCACCAATACCTGCATTTTTTAAAAACTTTCCCTCATCTATATCTCGTAACTGTAGAATAGAGAGAAAATACAAAAGAAAAAAAAAAAAAGAAAAAATTAAATTTTTTATAGAAATTATTTTCTGCTTAACTGAATATTTATCGAGGTATTTTACAAACTCGTAAAAAGTTATCATTAAATGAAAACTCTCACTACTTGACTCCCACCACTGATGACGTTTAGTACGAGCAGACCGGGACGATAAGTATTTTAAAATACATTATTTAAATTACAAAATAGTTTATTCTTCTAAAATACAATTCCAATCACCTAGTGTTTCAATTACTTCTTGGATTTCATTACTTGACTTAGTGGTCTAATTTAATAAGTATTTAAATTTCAAATACAAAAAAAGTTAAAAATGGCCGCAACTACAGTTTAATGCTTGCATCGGTCTGTCTTTGTCTCCTTCTCAACTGGCTAATTCTGCAAATACTGCTGCTATAATTTGTGAACAGTGAGCTATTGTACATTTTACATTTCAATAAATAGTGAGGTGAGAGATATTTATTAACAATTATGTTTAATAGTTAATTGATACTAGTTCGGTAGAGACAGCACAGCTGGTCGGTAATTCCCTTTACGGGTCTTGTCCTATCTACGTAAGATACATGGCCATGGCTCTATTTACTAACACAACTTCCTTCGAGTGATATCGAGTCCGTATCCAAACTGATAAACTATCTTTTTTTTCTTTTTTCTTCTCTCTTTATTCTATTTGTTTATTTTACTCTAAGACTTTTACTTTGGTTTAATTATGTATAATGCGATTTTTTCTTACTTTAACTGTAAATAATGTAAATACCTTAGTTTTAAGAATTTATTTCGTAAATTTGTATTTAATTTTTTAATGTTATAACAGGTATAGATTTTTTTTTAATTCTTTTTTTTTCTCTCTCATTATGGAACCTGACAATACGTCTGGTGAAGAATCGGAGGAAGAGACACCATTTTCCGAAGTCAGTGAGACCGATTCACAATATTTAAAAAGAAGGACTCTTCAAAAGCGCAATCGAAACTCTGCCCCCGGTTCAGCGGGCAACTCGCCAAACAGGAAAAAAAAATAAATCGGCCAAATCAAAAAAAACATCTGAAACAAACAAAACTACACCAAACACGCGTAGCAAAATCACTTCAGTCATCAAATCAGAATCAATTTCACCAAACACCTCAATCAGTAACTCTGTTACAGCCAACAATACTACAAACAAGATTCTGGAGCCAAAAGAAACTTGTGATCTTCGTCGCAAAAATTGAAAATTTTATGTCCTTCGGACAAGAAATCGCTGATCTGATTGGGCAGCCAAATTTTACATGTTTTTCCAGAGTCAATGATATTAAAATAAGTACCAACTCTAAAGAAAATTACAAACTATTAATTGAACATTTTACTTCACGAAAATACGATTTCCATTGTTACCAGCTGAGACAGGAAAAAGCATACAGAGTTGTATTAAGAGGGCTTCATCCAACTACTTCTATAAGCGCAATCAAAATGGGTTTGGAAGAAATAGGCCATAGCGTAAGGAACATAGCTACTGTGCTTCATCCTACGGAAAAATACCCGCTACCGCTATTTTTCATAGATCTCGAACCTGCAAAAAACAACCCGGAAATATTTAACGTAAAGCGTCTTTTATATTCAATAGTCCGTTTTGAAGACCCCAGACAAAGACCTATAGTGGTGCAATGCACTAACTGTCAAAATTTGGGACACACAAAGGCCTACTGCCATCATCAGGCCAGACGCGTCAAATGTGCTGGGGAACATCCGTCTGATATTTGCCAGAAACCAAGGCAAGAGGCTGCTATATGTGCACTTTGTGGCGAGGGACACCCAGCGAGCTACAGAGGTTGCATAGTTTATAAAAATCTTCCGAAGCTGAGATCACATAATATGGCGTTGAAAAGCATTAGCCTTGATCATAAAAGTGGCACTGAGGCCCCCGCAATCGATGATAGAACAAATTTCCCAGCACTGCCGTCGTCACCTTCTAAAGTCATCCAGTCTCAACCATCCATCTCCACAGCTACGGACTATCCTCAACAGGGTTCGGGAAATTTACATCTCCAAACCACCATCAAGAACCAGCAGCCTCGACGACAGGTGCCTCAGGCTTCCCAATCCAAGCCTAAAACTGCTAAACGTCAGCCTCAACCTCCTTGTCCGCAAATCCCTCTTCACCATCTACCCTTAAGGGTAAAACTCCCGCCAGAGCATCCACACCCAGTTCCATCCGTTCCTAATCCCCATGTAAACCTCCCATCACAAGCCCAACAGAATATAGATCCAACTCCTCGCATCCCACGTTGGGCACATCCCCCTTCCAGCAATCCTAGTCGCACAAATTACCCATCACATCCTCCTGACCTACATCCACTTCATAGCCAAAAACCTTCCGACATCAATTCTGTCCTTTCAACATTCCTGATAGATCTTCAAGAGACTATCAAACCGCTTATTACCCTCCTCACCAGACTCCTTTCCGAAATCCCGTTCAACTTCCCCCGATTAATACAATGCCCCTAGCTTTCCTTTTATGGAACGCTAATGGACTACTCAACCACCGAGACGAACTAGACTTATTTCTCCATGACAATCTCATTGACATTGCCCTTCTGACGGAAACTCACTTCACTCAACGGACACATTTCTACATACATGACTACATCACTTACAGATCTGGCATAGAACTAGATATCCAACAGATAAAACTCATTATATCCAACTGACTAACAATCTAAAATCAGAAATTAGAAAATACAAAATTCAAAATTTACTAAATTTTACTAAAAACTTACACCTACCGACAAATCACTGTGGACGACGACTAAACGGCTCCTGAAATTTAAAGACTTTAATCATCCACTTCTTACTGAAGCTCAAACTTGGTCCAAATCTGATGAAGAAAAATCCCAAATTTTCGCTCATCACCTCTTTAAAACTTTTAATTCAGAACCTGATATCCTTAATCCAAATCAGCTTGAATGTATTAAAACAGAACTGGATATTCCACTCCAAATGACTCTTCCTCCTAAAGCATTTCATCCTTCCGAAATATCCAATATTATTCACAGATTACCCTCCCGCAAAGCTCCTGGCCACGACCTAATCACTTCCCATATTCTTAAGCTACTTCCTCGAAAAGCCATTCTATTCCTTACTTACATTTATAACGCCGTACTCCGTTCCACATATTTTCCTGACCCTTGGGAACTATCTGTAGTCAAAATGATACATAAACCCAAAAAGCCACCAGAATACCCATCCTCTTACCGTCCTATCTCTCTTTTACCCATCAAGGGCAAAATTAGAAATCCTGGAGAAGCTCATCTTAAAACACCTGTATCCCATCCTAGATTCTAACCACATAATCATTGATCACCAATTTGGATGCCGCACATCCCATTCCACTATCCAGCATTGTCATCGTGTGGTAGATGTTGTCTCCTCTGCATTGGATAAATACAAAATACTTTTTCTGTAATCACTTTAAATATTTGGTGAATAAAATTCTATTTTAGGAAAAAAAAAATACTTTTTATTTAAAACAGAGTATTTTAAAATACATTCTTGCCCAGGTCTGAGTACGAGTATTAGACACTTGATCAGGCATTTCAAGTTTCAAATTTAAAAAAAAAATTTATATTTAACAATCTTTGGCTAATTTGACTGGGCTATTGTCTGGACTGTAGGATATGAATTGATTTATTAAGGTCAAAAAGTTAAATAATGTTATTTTGAGACTTTGAAATCGATCTTGATGTATGTATGCAATCGATCAATCTTTTAACATTTGCAGAGGGATACACAGAATAACTTCAAACAGTCCCATGTTCAATGGTTTATTGACCAACTGTCAGACGGAATCACTAATTGACTGGTGGAAATGTCAATGGATAAATCTAGCCTTGGGCATGTGGCAGGGCTTTGCTTTTTATTCACGTCTCGAAGTCATTGGAAATGCAGGGGCTCTCGTGAGCCTGAAAAGATTGAGCTGAGGAGGGATGTAGCATGAATGAGGAAACAACTGATGGTTCTACCTACGTTGTTTTCACATTGTTCCCTCTCTCTTATCGAATATTCCGTCTACTTATGAAACCTGCTTAATTAAAGAGTGAAACATTATTTTAATAAATATATGTATATTTTTTTAATAAATATTTTTAAATTATTTTTTCAATTTTTTTGCTTCCTCACTACCGATGGTAAGGAAGCATTTCATTCGTACAAGAGGTTAAAAAAAATGTTGAGCTCAGAATCGAAAGACCATGGTCAATATGAATTTTATCAAATTCTATCAATCGTTTCTGCTTACGATAGCGCAAACGCATTTTTAGAAATATACCAATATTTCAGAAACAGCACGTGTGATTCGGCTCAAAGTTAAATAAAAGGTGAATAATTCATGTAGACCCAATTTTACTGAATTCTGTTCAATACTTTCTCTCATATATGAGCAAACGTGTTTTTTTTTAAATTGGGGGAAGTTAGGGATTGGTAAATAGATAATAACAAAATGTATTAATTTAATCAAATTCTATCAATTACTCAAAAAAAAAAAATCTTCAGCTTTCAGATCAAGAAATTTTTTATTTGACACGCCATCGTTAAAAAACTTCGCTTTCGAGTCGGCCCAAACTTGGATGAAATTTGAAGAACAGTATAGAAATTATCTAGTATCAGTTTCAACGAATAATACTTTTTTTAACCGAAAATTCTTTATTGCGATCTATTACAATGTGTCACATCTAAGTACAATGAGAATTCCATTTAATAATTAAAATCAACATAGATAATTGTTAACAATATAATGGATGAAATGTGAAAAGCGTTGATCATATGCAGTGGGGGTTAGTTTAAGACAGTTTTATTATGAGGTTATAAAATTTTAGGTTTTATTCAAAATATTAATTTATTCTGTATTTTTTGGTCGGTTCCAAACGTTACTGGTATGAGAATTACTGCCGTTACTTCGTAATTTTCAGTAAATTTAAATTAATTTTTAATTTGACTCCGAACACGAAAAATTGAATTATTCCTATGAATTTTTCGTTATATATATATTTTAAGTGAATAAGAATGAAATTATATCGTATTAAATATAGAACACCATTGTTAGTGCAAAAGATCGTATATTAAATTTTACCATTTATATTAAATTTTTGCTGAAGATGACATTTTGTAGTCTGCCATTTAAATAGGTATTCTAATACTATGTAATATGACAGGGGAAAATAAAATATGAAATTATACTAATTACTACTGGGAGTTTTTGTTTAATCGCGAATCATCCAGATATGCTTTATCTTACGAAAAATGATAAATCTTGAAATATACATATTGTTTGTCCAATGAAACCGGTGAGAAAGCTATTGTGACCTTACTTGGCAGGCCTATTTGTTATTAAGGTAAGGAAGTGTGTTGTAGATCTAAATGATAAAAACCAAACCTGATTTCATTCTATTTCTAACCCCAGTCCCACTTGTTTTATTTATTTATTTTAATTTATGTATGTTTAAGTTTTACATATCCATACCCTATTTATTTCGAGTCTAGCCACGGCCGGCAACGAGTATACATCGGGTCTTAGTTGTTCTCATTTTTCATAAGTTCTTTTTCGTCTAATTTAGTTCAAAGTTTACACGGTTGTAGTTCTGTCTGTCAGTAACTCATTTCTCAAACATCGTTAAAATTCACCGAGCGATTTCGATAGGAGAAAATTGTAAAGAAATTAGCCTGCTGCGGGGACTGGGCCGCTTTTCAGTGGACTGAACTGAACCTGCAAACTCCCACCACACCCGGTCCAGATGTAGAAGGTCAGTGTCACCGTACCGTATCAAATCACTGCCGAGCACTTACGTATATTTTTCATAATAATGTGTTCTAACGACGATATAATGAGAGCTAATAATGAAATGAAAATATCCCTCGAAACTAATAATTCTCTCATAAGTGATGTATTAAAAGAATGTGATCGGTTAAAGAATACCTGCCAAAATCTAGAGTTAAGGAATTCTAAACTCGAAAAAGAAATTCATTTTTTAAAGCGGCAGATAAAAAAGAATAATTTTTTGATCCATAACATCCCTTTCAGTGAAAATGAAAATACACTCGATAAAGTTATAGACAGCTTCACGGAGTGTGATATAACGATCCCAGATTATGGAGTTAACACCTGTTATAGACTTCGGAAAGACCCAATATTGGTGTCACTCAACAATAATATTGTGAAACAAAAGATTTTTAAGTGTAAAGATATTTAAAAAAATAAAAACATATTTTTAAGTCATGATACGACACCCGAAGAAAGAGAAGACGGGAGAAAAGTTCACGCATGCTTAATCAAATTAAAAACTATTGATAGCAATGCGTTTTATAGGAAAGGTTTTTTTCAAAATAAGATGGCAATACTATAAAATGAAAGAAGTAGATGACATAATCAATGAATCTGAAGCTGATATCCCCATATCGTTATCACAGGCGGCACACTGCAAACATCCGATGAAAAACAAACAAAAAAGAAATGAAACGCTGAAAATATTCTAGATAAGTTTAAATTTCGATCACGAAGCTCATCAGTCGTCAACGGGTAAGTCGTCCTGACGGACCGAACCCATCTCCTCCGGCTTGATACCTGTTCACGATTCACTGAAAGGACTCGGTAAAACCATCTACCCCAATAATGTACAATAACATGGACATCATATTTTGTATTGCAATATAAATGGTTTAAAAAATCTATTTAAATTTACACTAAAAGAATGTGATACTATAGTAAACATAGTTTATACTATTATATGATGGGAGTATACAAAGTGCATTCACAAAATTGTTCATCATAGCCATGTTCTATTAAGTGTTTATTTTTAGTTTATGTTAAAAGTAATATTTTTTTGTATATATAAATATTTTTATTTTTTATGGGTCTATAATAGTAACAGGTTCATTTAACTATTATTATGCATTAATCGTTTTATGTTTTTATTTTCTATTGTTTTTCATGCTTTTTAAAACCCATTATAAACGTAAAATTGTAAAGTTTATTTACATTTAAATGATATTTATGTAACTTTTAAAACTATATTATTCTACAATAGCCAAGCTAGGCTCTATTTGTCTGAGGAACCCCCAAAAACAAATAAAAATTTATCTACTTTTTTTATTTCAAAACACTTAAGAATAATATTTATTTTGTTCATACTTATATCAATTCAGGTCAAAAAATTAACAGTCTTTAAACTTCCTGATTTTCTAAAACTTTGATCCTCCTTAGTCATTTCATCTCTTTTTCAAATTGACATTGTTATAATTTTCCAGCAATTTCTATCTCTTGGTTTCAATCTGTCCTCACTCAAAGTATATCCCGCTATGTCTACCTTCCATATTAACAACATACATAAATCAATCCTTCATTGTGTTCGCTCACCATTGCGCCGTCTATTCTCGAATTTATTTATTATTTTCTCTATCTGTGCTATATGTTGTGTCTGACACAATTCAAGAAAACCTTGATGGAATCATTACTGTGGCAAAGGTATTTGTTTTAATGTTAATATCTGTTAGAACTCAGACCATTGTCATTGGTTGTAAACCCTTTCTCAGATCTATGTCTTACCTCATCTGTTTTTAAATATTCTGTTTATAACTATGTACATATTTAGATATACATTTTAGTTTTTCATTATGTAATCGGTTTTATGACCAGAATTAATTTTTATTTTCTCTACACCATTATTATGTTTAACGAACTTGTTCTCTTAATAAAGTTAGTTTTTCTAATCTGTTTCTTTTCTGTACCATTTTTGTCTCTAATTTTCGCTTTCACGGAGAACGCTTAAAACGCTACGTTAACAGTAAACAGTTATTTAGTGAATGGTTCGTTTATAATATAAATCATTTCCGTACTACATATTATTTATTTTTTCATTAGTATCAAATGAAGTACTGAAGCAGAAATCAAGTTAATACGACGAGAACTGTAACAACTAAAAAATCATATTTATATTTGGAAAAGCTCACATCATGTATCTGGTATACAACTTTTTTTTATATAGATTCTGCCCTACTTCACACAAGAGGGAGATAAGCTTCGTAGTTGTCTGTTTTGTGATAACGTATTTTGGTTAGAACTCTTATCACTTTTATTCGCTCGAGAAACTATTTCTTAATCTTTTATTTGTGTAGTCTTTATTTATGTAATTCTAAAATAACGGATTTATTATAAAACCGCCACAGTTCTGGATGAAGAATTAAATATTTTATATATTCATATAGTTTTTTGTTAAGTTTGGTCAATTTTGTTAATCTTGGCCTAGTGTTAATTACTTTGTTTTTAATCTTAATTCTTAAATCGTTCCTCAAAATATATCGTTATGGAAGGTTTTTGGTGAGAATTTATTATCCCCGTTATAACCTGTAGTGCTTTATTTGTATTAAGATAAATGACCTACTGAAAAAACACAATGATATCCAAACGGTATTAGACTACTGTGATACAACCCTTAGCACAAACACCTTCCACCACGAACCCATACATCCCACCGCGACGACATTCGAGGAAGTGTCCAAGAGATTTGCTTAACCTCTACAACGATAAGATCATAGATTTCTTTATTACAAAGAATGCTTTACACGTGGCAAATTTAAAATCTGTCTTTATATTTTTGTGTGTATTAAAATAAATAAATGAATCCCTGCACTAAGACATAGGAATATTGACTTATATGTAAAAAAATTTAGTATGAAAATTCTTATTACAGCAATATAAAGTGCGGCTCACTATCACGTTATCAATTTTCCGAATGTTCGTTAAGCCGTTTGGCTATTGGCATAGTGTATAGATTTAAAGAAATATATACAAATAATATACTTAATACTTACACATTTAAAAAGCACTCTATAGAGAAAGAAAGAGAATATGTTGCAGAGTACCGCTCCGCCTTAAAGCCATGGAAGGTAACAAGCTTAATTAATCTAGAACCTCTTTCTGTCAAGTCAGGTTTTTACTTTACTTATACTAAGTGCTGTGTTTTTTTTACCCCTTTTTTGGATATTATTTATTTTAAAAAATTCTCTTAGTCATCATGTTTATGAAACGAATATTCAAAATATTTAATCTGAATGAAACCGTGAGGAACAGCTATTAATTCAGTAACATGAATACATTCTTATAGGTAGTCGTTTTTGTTTGTTGTTAGGTAGTTGAAAGAACCGTATTTTATTTTAATAATTTACATATTTCTACTGTAGAAGATAATGACTTATAATTTAACCAAATTTAATAATTTGAACTGGATCGAAACTTGTTGGAGCTTTTGAAATGTGTCTTCATTATTTCTGCCCAGTCCATCTCCAAATGTTTAAACTTCCTTGTTAGATGTTTTGTTCTTCTTCTTTGATTTTCATGTCGTTTCGGTCGGTGATATGAGGGAAAAAATAAATCGTCAACTATAGCTCATGCCTCGTTTGCAGAATGTCGATAATTGAACTGTGAATAAATAAAGGAGAATAAATCTTGTATATACGAAAGCTAGAATAAATATTGGTGTAAAAGAATGAAGAAAGAGCGACAATAAACTCCAATCACCCGCACCACGTCTAAGTAACGAAAAACCAACTGCGTCCCATTCCTTCCACAACGACCCAGACCTAAACTATACAGCGCAACTGAGTTCGCTTCATCTCTAAACCTTGCCCCAAATCCTTTACAAACACTAGCAAACCTATTATAACTACTTTTCATACTAATTGGACAACTGAAAATGCTGTGGTCCGAGAAAAATGACTGAAGTCGAGGCTACATCCCTCTCGTTGGGCCTGTACAGTCACAAAGATGGAAGAGATAGAGGCACTTTCGGGCTTGCCTCAGCCAAGCGTTGTTTTACCCGCAGACATTTGCTTATATTTAGTATTGTTAAAAGCCATATCCTAAGAGGGAAATCGTACAGTGTCACAATTGCCAGGCATATGGCCATACCAGGACTTACTGCCATCATCTGCCGCGCTGTGTGAAATGTGGAGAGCAGCACAAATCCGGGGAGTGCACAAAACCGAAACGGGATCCTGCAGTTTGTGCATTGTGCCTTGAAGGACATCCAGCGAACTACAAAGGCTGTCAGATCTACAAAAATATTAAATCAAGATATCAAAAATCCCGGACCCAAGAAGAAGCAGAGGCATCAAGAAGAGAACCTAACGCATCAAGAAGAGAACCTTAAAAAAAAATTGACCCAACGGTGTCTTTTGCACACTTATTAGGAGGTAAGAATGATGTTACTTATTGTGAGACCCTGCCGCAACAACAACACATACCTCAAAATTCTCAACCCCACCCTCAACATCCTAATCAAACTTCACCTAATCAACAGTTTTATCAACACCAAATTCCCCGCATTCCTCCTCCCTCAAATACCACAGATCTCACCAGTTTACTTACATCTTTCCTCTCCGAATTCAGATCCCTTGTTACTCCTTTGATATCTCTTCTCACCAATCTTGTATCACATTTTATCCCTCCCGCGAAAAATCCTTAAATGACTTCCAATAAACCTTTATCCATCCTCCTTTGGAATGCGAATGGTGTTAGGAATCATACAAACGAACTAACTACATTATTACTTGACAAAAATATTGACGTGGCACTAATTACTGAAACTCGACTAACCACTAAACAGCACTTCAAAATACCACAATACCTGACATATCGTACTGACCACCCTGACGGAAAAGCACATGCCGGTACTGCTGTCATTGTACACCAATCCCTCTCCCATCACCTACTCCCGTTACCTACACATGATTTCCTACAGTCCACCGCTATCGTGATAAAAACCTTTTCCTTTCCGGTTACCCTTGCATCAGCGTATTGCCCTCCTAACCGATCCATATCCAATGCCCAATTCCGTTCTCTCCTCGACTCCTTAGGACATCACTTCATCTTGGGTGCAGACCTAAATGCCAAACATCAACAATGGGGTTCCAGAACCACGAATACTCGTGGCCGAACCCTGCTGTCTGCACTCAATTCCCAACATTTTCACCTCCTTTCCCCCAACTCTCCTCCCCAACCGTAATCCTGATCTTCTTGATTTCTTTATCCACAGCGGCTTAAGTCCCCTCAATTGTTCCATTACACGTCTAAATGAACTTTCCTCTGACCATAGTCCTCTAATCCTTAATATTTCACTTGAACCCGTTCCCAAACCTTCTCCACCGTCATTTATTAGGGGCCCAGTTAACTGGGACCTTTTCCGCCAAATCATCTCCGATAAAATTGATCTTAACATATCCCTCAAAACTCCCGATGACCATGATAGTGCCGTAAATTCCTTTACTACCACAATCCAACAAGCCGCCTGGACTGCTTCCTTCCCAAAAGACTCCTCCAGAATTCCTAAAAAGACCATTCTACCCCAACACCTCCTTGACCTAATCCAAACCAAACGCCGTGCCAGATTATTGTGGCAACGTACCCGACATCCTACCGACCGCTGCTCCTATAATTATTACTGCAAAAAATTAAAACTGGAATTAGCCACCTTCAGATCACATTCCTTCAACTCCTACCTATCCTCCCTTTCTTCTCGCGACAATTCCCTTTGGAAAACCACTACCAAAATCTTAAATCCTCACCGCATTTCCCATCCCCTCCGACGAGATGATGGCTCCTGGGCAGCATCTGACGAAGATAAGGCTGAGGAGTTCGCCATTCACCTATCCAATACATTTATTTCACATCCGGAATCCCATCCTGCCCACACCGTAACAGTAGAAGAACTCCTTACATCACCAATCCCACTTTCCTTGCCCCCAAAAGCTATTCATCCTTCCGAAGTGAAATTTCAATTAAAAAAATTAATCCCCTGTAAAGCTCCTGGACATGATCTCCTTACCCCTCAAATCCTTCGACAACTTCCATCCAAAGCAGTCATATTCCTTACATATATCTACAATTGTATCCTACGCACCACCCACTTTCCTCTGCTATGGAAACACTCCACTATTATCCTTTTCCAAAAACCAGGCAAACCTCCCAATATCTCAACATCCTATAGACCAATTAGCCTACTCCCAATCCTTTCAAAAATTTTTGAAAAGATCCTTTTGAAACGAATCCTACCCATTATAGAATCCCAAAATATTCCTTCCCATCAGTTTGGTTTTCGCTCCCAACATTCTACTGTTCAACAAGGACTCCGAGTTGTTGATCATATTTCCTCAGCCCTAGAAA
This sequence comes from Nezara viridula, assembly GCA_928085145.1. Taxonomy (NCBI): domain Eukaryota; kingdom Metazoa; phylum Arthropoda; class Insecta; order Hemiptera; family Pentatomidae; genus Nezara; species Nezara viridula. The sequence goes on from OV725077.1 coordinate 102,326,889, forward strand.
ACAAGGAATACTGTTCGGGTGCATTTCTGGATATTGCACAGGCATTTGACCGGGTATGGCACTCCGGACTGCTCTTCAAGCTTAAAATCCATTTACCTCAGTCCTTGTACCTAATCCTCCGATCCTACCTCTCTGACCGCTCCTTCCTAGTTCGCTGTGGAACAGAATTTTCCAATATCTACTCCGTTAAAGCCGGTGTTCCCCAAGGCAGCGTCTTGGGTCCCGTGCTTTACATCCTCTTTACTGCTGACATCCCTGTTCATCCCGATACTTTTCTTGCAACATTCGCTGACGACACCGCAATCTTATCATCCAACTCTGATCCCAACATAGCATCCTTAAATCTCCAAAACCACCTCACCTTGATTGAGCACTGGTGTAATAACTGGCGCATTAAAGTTAATGAATCTAAATGCCAACATATTACCTTTACACTCCGACGCAGTTCCTGTCCACCAGTACACTTTAATTCCATCCAGCTTCCTTACTCAGACATAGCCCGGTATCTTGGCTTTCATTTAGACCGAAGACTAACGTGGAACCCACATATTAGACTCAAAAGACAAGAACTCAACCGACGATACGGCCAGCTATACAGACTACTAAACAGAAAATCCAAACTTTCTATTGAAAACAAATTACTTATCTACAAGACAATACTGAAACCTATATGGACATACGGACTTGAACTGTGGGGGACAGCAAAAGCTTCTAACATCAAACGTATTCAATCCTTTCAATCTAAAGTCCTTCGAACAATAATTGATGCTCCGTTCTATGTAAATAACAAAATCCTACACCATGACCTTAATATCCCATTTGTCCTAGACCTTATTCCAGAAAAATTCTCCAAATTTCACCAGAACCTTACCTATCATCCAAATCCCCTTGCACAATCTCTATCCAGCACCACCCATCCTTACAATCCTCCTCGAAGGTTGAAGCGGCAGTGGCCCAGAGACCTTTTGTAAATAAGCATCTATTGGAGTTTTGGCAATGGCCAGATCCTCCACTCAAGCCCGAGTGTGTATGATTAGGTTAGTTCTTTTGTTTATATACATTTATTTTATTTTATTGTATTTATTATTATTAAGTTTCTGTATTTTTTTTTTTTGTTTTTTTTATTGTAAATAGAGTGAGAGTGTCCTTTCTCTGATCACTATTATAAATGTCCTTGATGTGACAGAATGTAATATTTCTAAATAAACAAATAAAAAAAAAGTATTGTTAAATGTAAGAATAACGGTCATATGACTATTGAGTGAATACATTGGCTGAATCGTGAAAGAAAAAAACATTCTGACAGATCGTCTATTAATAAAAAAATTCATTAAGTAACATTTCATAAAATTAAGCAACTTTCCAAGTTATTTAAGCTATTTCTCCTTGTAAAATCGGATTTTTGCTTTTATTGTAAATGTTTTTTATACATAAAATGGTATACTTATTTTGTATGCCCTTATTTTAGCCTCGATAAATATGCTCAAAATTTAAAAAAAACATTCTTAAACGTTTGGCTCTATAAAAAACGCACGTAGTGACTTGCAATAAAACGACGATAACCCATTTTCTGAGATTTTTCATTTTTTTATTTTTCATCGTACCTAGCCATTTCTGGCACACGGGCTACAATTCCTTGGACTGATCTTGCTTTCAAAAGTAAAATTTATGTTTGAGCACATATACGACGAACACTGCCTAACCCATGAAATATATCCAAGAGAACAGTTTATGACGTATACCGTAATATATATTTAGAGTGGACTAGATGAAGTGTAGGTTGAGGGGAGTTCCCTCTTGGCTTCCTCAGACCTATCACGTACATCCCTATATCTCGGGATAAACCTTCGACATGAACAAGAGCCTGTATTCCTGTCTGTAACATGGCTAACAGGGTGAGCTGAATTGACTACCTCAGAAATCAACTTATCCCGAATCAACAAGATTTTCCGTTCAAATACCCTAATACTTTGATAGATACTTTAATAAAAAATTATTCAACAGATGAATAGACTTCATCTTTGAAAGTTTAGAGTAAGTTCAACAGATTTATTAAGAATTATAAAACTAATATCAGCCAGAGAAACAGAACATATAGAATACAATTTTATTTTAAAAATCAACTGTTTGGAAAACTACAAAAGAAAATGTATTTTTCTTTTTGTTTATTTATATTTATAAAATATATTAAATTAATTATTTATTTTTTATAAAATTGATTAAGGAGGCTGCTAGAGATTAAAAATATATATGGTTAATAAGATAGTATTCTCATAGCGGTATACAAATAAAATTAAGAAATAATAAGTTCATGGTTGTTATATTTGTATCATTTTTTTTCTCTCGTAAGAGAACGATTGTTACCTGGGACAGATATATCAGCCCCAAAAATTTCAGTTCTTCAAGTTTTGCAGTATTTAATGCCAAGGTATTCAAAGTTTCTCTACCATTGAAAATCATTGAGTGATCCAAATTTTCTTTAATACCTAAATGAAGCGATAGATTTATATTCATATTGTTTTTTATTTCTTAAGAAAACTTTTTTTTTTATCTTGCAAAGGAATGTCACACCAATAATGTGAGTTTTTCGATGTTTGCAGTATTTAATAGCAAATTTTTCATAGTTTCTCTATCATAAGAATTATTGAGAGTTCCGAATTTTCTGTAATATCTAAAATTCTCAGGGATAGGCCGTCAATTACTCGATAGTCAGATGCTATGGTTCCCACCGGATTTTGCTCAAACTCTTTTGTTTAAGCAGCCTCGATCCATGGATTATGGCTGTTACGAGCCAAGAAGACCGCCCGTGGATTTCATCTTGTCTATAATTCTAGATCTTATAACTTAAAAATCAAGGTTAAGGTATTTGTTATTGGTTATTTGTATTTGTTATTGATTCTTCACTTAAAGTTATCTATGGCGGCAATGGGCCTCTGGTGTAGAGACAAAAAACAAATTTTGAATACCCTTTATTGTTATATATTACAATTTTAAAAAATCGAATTTTGTTATCGATTTCATCGTTTCCGTACACGACCATGTTGGCCCGAGTTGCCTCCATGAAAAGGATAAAGATAATCATTGAAAAGTAGTGCAGTGCAGATAAAGAACAAAAAAAAATAAAAACATATTTGATAAAGTATAGAATATGACGACTAATCTTTTTAACTTTTTAAATATTAAAATATTGGAGCTCGATATAATGAAATATCTATTTTTTTTTCGGTACATCGAATGACTATTTCAAGGTATTTAAAAAAATATTGAAAAGATAATTATTGAATTTTATTTTGATATTTACAGCCTGACATGGGAGTGTCCTCAGAGGGGGCATTCACTTATTTTATTATATATTTTCAAAATTTATTTCAAAAATCATTTTCTTATTACTGTATGATTCACTTCTAATATTTACATTTATTCAATTTTAAATTCTTTTATTGTCTTCTTTCTCACTAACGAAGATATAGAAGCTTTGTATTCATGCGAGAGGATTAAAGAAAATTTGTGCTCAGATTCGAAAATTTACACTCCCGTTTTACGTTTCAGCCGGATATACTACCTAGTACTGTTTATTTGATTTTCATGAAATTTTCAGAGATTGTGCAGGATGTTGTCCAGATAGTATCATTTAAAAGTTTTAAAATATATTATTATATTTTAGGTTTTATTCAGCAATTTTATTTATACTACATTGTTTGGTCGATTCCAATGATACTGGCATGAAACGTATTGCCATAATTAGGTTTCGTGTAACTGTCAGTAAATTTAACGTAATTTTTACTCGGAATTGGTAAAAGAAAAAAGTCTTATTTGTGATTGTGATTATTTCAATTGAAGTCTATTGAAGTTCAACTAGCTCGTCGTGGTCTCGATTTCCTCCTTATGTTTCGAAATTGTGTGAACTTCACGCATATTTATATCTTCAAACTTAGTTACTTTTGTTCTGACTAAAGAGAAGTATTGGTGTCGTTACGTCCAAACAAACAGAAAGTTGAGTTATTCCTATAAATTTTATGTTTCATCCATTTTACGAGTGAAAACATACGAATTAAGAATAAATCATTGCTGTTAGTGGCATGACAGTGCAATAAGAAATGACTGCAAATTGTCACATGTAAATGTTTTTTAATTCGTTATGTAGTCTGCAATTGATAGTCTATGGACTTACTAATACCTACTATCTACCTATCTTTTTTTTTTTTTTTTTTTTTTTATTCAGAAATATTACAATTTGTCACAGTTAAGGACACTTATAATAGAGTTCAGAGATTGCATTCATACCGTATATACAAAAATATAAATAAATAAAGTAATAACAAAAGAATAAGAAGAAAGAACAAAAGAGTAAAGAAAAAAAAATAATATATATACACATAAGTAAATAAAAATAGAAATAAAAGTAAAACAAACACCTTATATAAAACATACATTATTTACAATTTGCCAGGTGATCTCCGAACCAATCCTGTCCCCTCCACATGTGGAGGGAAAAGGGAGGCCTAGGAGATCCCTACGCTTCTCCCTCAGCCACTTCACTGGTATTTTAAACCAGCGGAGGATGAGTAAGAGCGCTACAGTAATCTACCTATCTACTACCTATGGGAAATAGCAGAGATTAATACCATATGAAGTTATACTAATGAATCATAAAGAAATAATTAGTTTTTATGCTCTCCTGAAAACACTAAATTTTTTGATAAGACATTTTGCACTAACCATTTGCGATATGCACTGGAATTTATTTTTAATTACGAATCATCAAATATGCAATCTGCGAATTCGGAACTCTTTTTCGTTTTAGTACTTGCTGATAAACAAAACTCGTGGATATCAAACCCGTTTAGGTTGAGCAATTAATGAATTTCCAAAATAGGCTTCTTCCAGAGATTTTATTCTCAGACGAAAAATTTTAGATCTTTTCATAATATAAATATTTTTTAGGCAATGAAAAAGGTGAGGAAGCTATACTGTCCCTACTCCGTAAACGTTTTTATATGATTTTGGAAACGCTTCCGGTGATTTTTTGTTTAAATATTTCGTGTTTTTATTTTATTATTTTTGTTTGCATAGCTCTTTTTTAAATATCTTTCTCTTAAATTCTTGGAATTTTTAGTCTTCTTAATAACCCTTTTACTGCTTAAAAGCATTGTAAGATAAATGTTGCATCTTTTTATCATTTAATGTTTGCTGATGACAAGCTGTTGAAAAGAGGGTATTTCAATTGTTGAGATTTTTAGAAAAATGATTTGTGCGTCAAGTGAGAAACTCTTTAACTGTAGAAAAATTTAGTGCTGGTTGTATATCTGATGCAGAGGATGAATACTGTATTGCATTATAATAGCTAGGCCAATGAACTATTCATATTCAAGTACGCGACTGAGAGGTTATTGTAGGGAATTCAATTATTGTTTGTTGGCTAAACTCATGAACCCGGAGATTACTATTATTGTTAAAGTTAAATAGATTCTAAACCTTCTAGAAACTTCTAAACAGGTGACTAAAGCAACTTAGACTCTAGAGGCCATAGCAGAAAGTAATCTAAATTATTCCGCTAGATAAAACCTGCTAATTACAAAGGAACTACTTCATTCGGCAGAGTAGGTTAGACCATTGTTGCCCTATGACTGGGTTTTAGTTGTATACTCTAGTTGCTCCAGTATTCGTAGGGTGGAAATCTATTACTGATAAACCCGGTTTAATTAGTTCGCCATGACGATATGTCGTCTCCTCAAATCTTCAACCTTGCAATGCAATGTTGATATAGGGAACGCGTTTACGCTACTGCGTTTGTTTGCCATCACTGATTGCGAATGCTGCTAATGCCGTTAGCATGGAACAGAACTGTCATACAAACACATCGCGTAATATTTAGCGTTTACTGCGGTTGTTACTCTTGAAACAAGGAGTGCTGCTAATGTAGAATAATGTTATCTATAATAAGGGAAAGTATTACTTGTTGAATAAGTTCAAATACGAATGTAATTTCTATCGAAATACACGTGTAAAGTACCTTTAAATCTATATAACATCTCTAGCAGATCATTTTGTGACAGGCTTAATTGAATTACTAAAATATCCATAAAACAAAATTAAATATTTTACAAATTAAATCAATAAAATTTATGTCCAAAAAATTGTATTAACTATCTACATTTCTATTTAGTGTTGCCCAAATGCGAGACCGAGACGAGTCTTAGTTTTGCTAACACAGTTTCGGTCTAGGTATTGGTCTTGAGCAAGACTCTCCTATCAAGCTTGCAGTTACCTGTTAGCTTATTACTAAAGATATATTACTGTAATATTTTAGATAGGAGAAACTTAACTAAATCTAAATGAAAAATTAGAAGAGTTAAATGCAACGGATACACCAATTCTTTACATAAAGTAACTATAATTGTTAAATATTGTTAACTATTTTGTCTCAATATTTATTCAAAAAATCGATTTTTCTTTACCAATCTTGGTCTTGATCTTGCAACAGATAGGCGGTGTTGTTCCTGGTCTTGCGAAGTGCAAGATTAAAACCAATTTTGGGCAACACTTTTTGTATTTTATATATCGGCGAAGCTATTCACAATTTCTCGGCTTTTTATTGCTGTTTTATGACCGCCTTTATACCACAATATGTGCATACAGGTGACCCTCACTTGAAATACACTTAGAAGAAAACGTCTTTTGTAGCTCAGGACTTATGTGCATTTTGATTCGTTATTACATCTTAGTAGTTGTGATTTCTAACTAAAATATCGCTATATAAGTTAACAGTATATTATAGTAAAAATAAAAAAGGTTAAATTTTCGATATTACGTATTCTCAGTCCTAGAGTAAATGCAGTTTAGCGCTTTAATACCTTGAAATGATTTACATTTTTTAAAAATAAATATTTATAACTGAATATGTGTTTAAAAATGTCTTCTTTTATTTATAAGAATGCAAGTAAGGACAATATTTACTTTTATACACTGCTGAGCTGATTCCAGGCACGGAACTTGAATGTTGCTCAATCTGGTAGGACAATATTATAATATTTAGCGATAATAATAGATTTTTTAAAGTTTTAATTTATATAAATTAAAACATTAATCATATTATACAATGATTAAGAAATATATTTTATAAAAATATAAAAACAGATGATGAGAAAAATTGTTACTTGGACCCTTGGTTTCTTTCCACGGCCCTGCCTGGGACAGCGTTATTGATGATTTTGATTTATTATTTTAAAGTACAATATATATAATTCATTAGTATACTCGTATATACAAATATGCTAAAATAAAACGATGGATTATTGCAAATTAAACTTCAGAAGAATAGAGGAGGATAGCTCTGAAATCTCTTCTGAGCCTCGAATAATTTACAAAGAAACGTTTTGATGAATAAATAAAAATTAATAAATTTTATGTTCCAATTGAAATTTTTCTTTGAAAATATATTTTATATATTTCATTCAACAAACCAAGAACCTATGACTCTTCTGTACCGATCAAACATGTTTCAGTGAGTACAACACTGGATTAGTAGAAGAATATGAAAAGCTCTGATGAATGACGCAATTTGATTACGTTTATAATAAAATTGTTACTTTAGTTGGTATGTTGCTACCAATTATACTTTTTAAATAGGATTTGTTTATAATAATTTATTGTTTATAGGAATAAGCATGTTTGACATGTTTGAATGTATTAGAGAACATGAAAGAATATGTAATATGAGAGTTCTCTCTCCGGTATACTACAAATAATCCATATTATTTATTTAATTTTTTTAATTATTCTTTCATTACATTACTGTATATACATACAATTTATATTTATAATTAATACGGGATGCTCCCTTCTTCAAATAATTTTAACATTATAATATATATATATATATATATATATATATATATATATATTATATATATATATATATATATATATATATATATATATATATATATATATATATACAAATTTATTTATTTAAATAGCGATTTACAATTGGAAAAATTTAAGATTAATATTACAATAAATCGAAGTAAAAAATACCGGACAAAAATGGTGATATATTTAAAAAAATTATAATAATTAGAATTTTGAAGTTTGAAATCAGAATAATTTCAGTATTTTTTTGATCGGGTTTCTTCTATCTTATGATTGGGTTTCAAATTTAATCTTCGATTTAGAAGTATCGAACGAAGAAGATGATAATGATAAAAAAAAATTCTCGAAACGGCAAGATCGTACCTGAAATCAGCAGGAAATATAAACTGTGTAAGCAGGAGCGTTCCAGAGACCCTGGGGCTAGGTGTGGATATGAAATTCGATACTAATGAAATGGAAAATGTAATCCAAGAGAACCCAGACCAGTAATACCCGTTTAGGAAGATGGCGAGTGAACCTATTTGGTGTTAGTGGTCTAAAGTTAGACTTTAACGAACATTTCTATAAGTGTATCCAAACAATGATAGAATTAAAGATATTTAGTTTCAAGAAAAAAAAATTAATATTTAACATGTTTCTACAAAAGCAAGCACGACATTAGGTTGAAATATTCTGCAGAGTATAGAGAACTTATTGAATAGAATATTCAATTTTTATTTTAAAGAATCGGTCTTTTCTAAGGTAATTTCGTGAGCAATGCAAAAATAATATAAGACTATATCTTATCAGTAATTTTCCAGTCAAGACTTTCCTTATATGACTAATTTTTTGAAAAGTGTTTATTAAAAGAAACTTCTGAACGCTACTGTAAGATTAAATTACAAACACAGGAACAATTATTCAACTAAGGAAAAATACATGACCAAAGATATATGACGGTGAGGGAATGACTAAAATTTAAAAAGAACTATAATCATGAACCAATTTGATTGATTATCCATAGCCACGCCTGTTTAGGATAAGAATGTTAAACCTAAACAAAATTGAAGAGAAGTTGGTTGGGGTGTTCAGTAAAAAAAAAAAAAAACAAAGCCAAAATAAATATATAATATTTATTTTTATTCTTGCCGATGTTTCAGGACTTCATTAGGGCTGTTCTCACGTTCGGTGCCATAAAACATAAAGTTGATGCAACGACATATCAATATATCTTCAATGTACAGTCAATTATTAATCCACTCCCAATATAATTGAGGTTTTGATTAGAGTTGTTAAAGATGTTTACCTATAACTTTATAGTCCAATACATTCAATAAAAGAACACTATGAAAAATATTTTCAAAAAATAACTGTATAGTTCAATACTTTCCAAAAAAAAAAAAATAGTTCGAGTGCCTCCTCATTAAGTTGGTGGCATTCATTCTAACAACCGTAGTATTTATTTTTTATGAAATTTATTGTTACGGTAATATTCTTTGAAAAATGTATGAAACCTTTAAATATTGACTGATATTTATAGGTAACAGGTACTGACGAAGGTAACAGATTTTTTCCATATTACTTTTTTACATATCCATTATTCCCAAATTATAATAATGATGATAACTATTCTTTTCTTCTGTTTGCTTCCACACCACAAAAAAACAATAGAACTGCAGTCAATTAAAAAACAGACACCAAAAATTCGGGAACATACTATGCTGAGTTCTTAAATAAAACTAAAATACAGAAGTTGTATTTTCTCACTTTCGCTTTGGTCTACGTCGTATGTTTACAAGACGGCACAGCTAATATTAACCTTTTGGGAATTCTTTCGTAACTTAGCCCAACAATTTTATATTATCACAATATTCTCCGCAATGTAATCAACTCAAATATATTAACCTGATACAGTATACGGGTCAGAAAATTCGTAGTTGTGCTACTATCTAAATTTTTTATTTGACTTTTTCTCCTTAATGCTATATACTCTAAGGAATAATTTATTTTCTAAAACCATAAAACGTTGCTTATACTTTAATGTTTGCTGTCTCGTTTCGCCACCGCAATGAACCGTAGGAATGATAATAGTTTTATAAACTATGATGCAAATGTTTGTGATAGGAGGAGCGAGATGAGTAGTTATTATTCCCAAATAAATTTCCTTAATCATTATGCGACTATTATGTAATGTTAGCGGAAGTATTGATAGTTTAGGTTACTATAATGATCGGCACAAGGGAGAGGAGTGCCCAGCGGCACCCTTTCTAACTTGATTTCAGCATACTTTTTAAGTAAGGAGATCATTCCTCCATCTTCTTTTGAGCCTTCTAAACTTGTTTTAAGGTTCTGTTAATTGTATCCTTATCTTGTATGAGTGTGTTTCGTGACTAATGTTCGTGACGTACCGCGGAGCTTTGATTCCAGAACTCTTCTGACTGTAAAGTTTATGGTGGATATTTAGAATTTTATGTATTTCTCTGAAGCTCCATAGATCCATATAGGCTGAAATAGATAAATTTAAGTACTCAGTTTCTGTTTTAAGTTTGGTTTTGAGCATCTTGAATGAAGTGTTTGTAATAGTCGTAATCTGAGGTTTAACGTTTTTGTTTTTTCTTTTTTTTGAAATATGGGTCTCATGTCATTCTTCTCTCAACCATTAGTCCAAGATATTATACTTTATCTGTTCGGAATTCGGGCATTGTCAAGTTAAAAGAAGCACCCTGTAGAGAAGTGAATGTTCTCTCAAAAAATAGGTTATTCATTTAAGACGTAGTCATTATTAAAAAGAAATACGTCCTTTTTTTTTTTTGTATTATAACAATCTGTCTCTTGGACATTAGTTATAGTGAGGTAGGATGATGTTCACAATATATGTACAAATAAAATAAATAGAACAAAATAATAATCAAAAGTGTATACAATAGATATTAAAATAAAATAACCTAAAAAATAAGAAAATTAAAACTAAGAAAAAAAAAAAAAAACACATGCATACCTATATACAATCAGGCGAGGGAACTCCAGGAGAACCCTGCGCTACTCTCTCAACCGCGTCACTGGTACTAAAGCCAGCGGAGATTGGTCGAGAGCACTTTAGCCACATACACTCATATTATTAAAACACTTTATTCATAAATATTACAATTTGTCACAGTTTAAGGACACTAATAATAGAGTTCAGAGATTGCATTCATACCGTATATACAAAAATATAAATAAATAAAGTAATAACAAAAGAATAAGAAAAAGAACAAAAGAGTAAAGAAAAAAAATATATATATATACACATAAGTAAATAAAAATAGAAATAAAAGTAAAACAAACAAGTAGAGTATAAATGGCGGTTCTGGTCCCAGAATTTGGGGAGCACTTTTGGACTTTGGACCCTGGGCTATTCTTACCTTAACCACCTGTACACCACGTGACCAATATAATTTATTTTGATTAATCTTAATCCCTAATCCTAACCCTTAATCTTTTATGCTAATCCCTAATCCTAATCCTTAATCCTAATTTGTATTTTTTCATTTTTAAGTTCGATAGGTCCGGACCTGTCTCAACTGGTCTCATCTTGTCTACCTCAAGTAAATATAAAGTGTAACGACATAAATATATAGATGTATTGTGACATCCTACAAGTTAAAACTGGTCCCATCTTGTCTACCTCAAGTAAATATAAAGTGTAACGACATAAATATAGACATATATTGTGACATTCTACGATATCATGTCTCAACTGGTCCCATCTTGTCTACGTCTCAGTAAATATAAAGTGTAACGAGAAAAATATAGACATATATTGTGACATTCTACGATATCATGTCTCAACTGGTCCCATCTTGTCTACCTCAAGTAAATATAAATTATAACGATGAAATATACACATATATTATTACAAAGGAATATATACAGATATAGTTAGTAACGAAGAAAATATATATGACAACGATGAAATATATATATATATATATATATATATATATATATATATATATATATATATATATATATATATTATTACAAAATGAATATAAATATAAATTGTAACGAATAAAGCATATATATTATTACAAAAGCAATATAAATTATAACAATGAAATATATACATATATTCTAATAATTTTACGATAATATATCATAAAATTAACAACAACGTCATAAATCATAATGTTAATATACGTAATATTATTTTCATAACATATGTTATATAGAAGGCCGTGGAGAGTACAGCTGCGTTAGGCGACAAGTCTCTTCACGTTTGAACATGCATAGGCATGTAGGGGGACAAGGTCCACTGCGAAGGAAGCGGTAGGGTCGGAAGAGATTGGTGGGGGAAACCATCAGCCAATCAGATTCGAGGATACAACCGGAGGTACCCGTGTGCCTACTCCCACTACTTTCATTCTAGCTCCAGACTTCACAGTGTTCATATCGTACTTAGTGTCCTCTGCGTTAGAATTCTCTATCTTCTTCTACAGTTTTGTTTATATTATTAGTTTAGTTATCTACAGTGTTTTTTCTTTATTTCAAAGTTATTTTTGTTTCTTCATACTTTTTTTTCTATCCTAAGGTAAGTTTTTTTCTTTTTATTTAGTTCTCTATTAAAAATTTTTCTATTCTGTTAACATTTTTCTTTTAGGTTTTTCTTTTTACATCTTCATATTCTCTTATTATAGTGTTCTTTTTTTTCTCTCTTACTATTATATATATTTATTAAAGTTTAAATTTTTTTCGTTTCGTGTTTTCTTTATATTTATAGTAATTATTCTTCCTTTTTCTTCTTATTATATATATATTTAAAGTTATTTTCGTGTGTTTTTCTTAATATCATTTTCAAAATAATTGTTCATTCTTTTTGTTCTTATTATATATATATATATATTTAAAGTTATTTTCGTGTGTTTTTCTTAATATCATTTTCAAAGTAATTGTTCTTTCTTTTTGTTCTTATTATATATATATTTATACTAGTTTATAGAGTTTTTCTTTTCGTTTTTTTCTTATTACAGTTATATATATATATATTTTTTTTTAATTCATTTATCGTTCGGAGATAATTTTTTTTTCTTTATTATTATATATAGTTATTCTTTATTATATATTTTATAAATATATATTTTACAAAAAATGGAATCCTCATCAAGGAAATGTGCCAACTGTGATAAAACATTTGCTAGCCATAGAGAGTGCATGGCTCATGAACTATCATGTATTTATAGTCAGGAATTTCCACAACTAGCCTCGTGCATTTGCGCCAAATGTGGCAAATCTTTTTCGAGATCTAATAACAGAATACGACACGAGGCTATTTGTGGGGATTCCTCTCAAACCCAAGAATTTTTGAACAATATTAAATTGATTTGTTCTTTTTGCGGGAAATCTTTTAATAGAGAACATCATCGTTTAAGACTTGAAAAATCTTGTAAACACCTGTCCCGATTTGATAATTTTGATAACCATTGTGAAGTTATTTGTGGAAAATGTGGACAGGTGTTTACACGAAAAGATACTAGATTAAAGCATGAGATTTTACAAACATTTATAATTATTTTAGACATGAGGAATTTTGCAATAATGAACCCCCGAGGAAAAAACCTAGACAAGAACCACAACGGCAGGACCTCTTTGGTCTCAAACCCGACGCTGAAGGTTTTTCAGAATATGAGACGGCTTTTAAAGGGAGGTTGAGGTCTTATTTTATTAGATGCGACGACAATTACGACCTAACTAAATTTTTTAATAGCATCAGAAACGATGTTTTTATTAGAATAAATGCTTCCCTCCGAGAACACAATTCAATAAAAATAGATATGTGGGCTGATTGCGTAATGATAAATCAGTTAGGGGAAACCATCGAGACGTCTTTTAAAACACGCAATAAAGCAATTTATAAAGATACTGAAATCGAAAAAATAATAGATAGCGGGTTTAATAAAATCATACATGAAATGGAAAATATGGAAACAAAGAAGTCGGGGTGGAAACTATACGTAATAGAGGGGTTAAGATTAAAAATCAACGAATTCAAACCACTTCGAGGTAGCACTTTTATAGACTTACCAGATAAAATTAAAAATAGAAAAGCTTGTATAAATGTTGTTAATAAAAACGATAATTTCTGTTTCAAATATGCTATTTTATGTATACAGCATAGGTACGACTTCTCATGTGTTGATTTCCCCACCCCTCTTCATCAAATAAAACTGTTTGAAGCATCAAACAATATTTCAATTAATGTTTTTTCTCTTGATGAAAAAAATGCTGTTTACCCCCTCAAAGTAGTAACAAAAGAATTAGAAGATCACAGAGATCTATTATTATTAGAGGGAGAGGGTAAACAGCACTATGTTTATATTAAAAATTTTAATAAATTAGTAAGTTCTCAATTTACAAAACATGAACATCATCTTAACATATGCAAAAGATGCTTCACACATTTTTATTCAGACATAAAATTTAATCAGCATTTTACTCAATGTATCGAGAACAAACCCGTAAGGATCGAGTTGCCGGGGGAAAATAATTTTATTTCTTTCAACCATGTAGAAAGAACTTTGAAGGTGCCCTATGTTGTATACGCCGATTTCGAGTGCTACCTCGAACCCGTAGCATCTTGTCAGCCCAACCCGCTAGGTAAATACACATTATTAAAAAATATTCATAAGCCAATTTCATATTGCATTTACGTTAAGAAAGATGACAGCATAATGGATGTATACGATGATCTAGTCAAAGAACCAATAATATATAGAGGAACCGACGCTGCAGAAAATTTTATAAAAACTTTAAAAGAAATAGCTATTAAAATAGAACGCGTCTATAAAATGAAAATTCCGATGAATCCCCTAACTGATTCGGAGATGGAAGCATTTAACCAGTCCTCCGTCTGTTATATGTGTGACCTGCCATTAAATGGTGACAAAGTAAGGGATCACTGTCATCTAACGGGGAGATATAGGGGGGTTGCTCACAATCATTGTAATTTGAGATTTCAAAACCCCAACTTCCTCCCTGTATTTTTACATAATATGAGCGGGTATGACAGCCATTTGTTCGTGAGGGAATTGGGGTATGACGAGAAAAGAATCGATATGATCCCTAATTCAGAGGAAAAGTACATAACTTTTTCAAAATACGTTAGTAATCATTTTAAAATCAGATTTGTGGATTCATATCGATTCTTATCCGACAGCCTTGATTCTCTCGCGAAAATAGTTCCAGATATACCCGCTATTAAATCTTTGTTTAGAAGGGAGGAGGTTGAAGTTTTAAAAAGAAAGGGGGTTTTTCCTTATGAATATATGACATCTCCCGAAACATATTCAGAAACACAACTACCCCCTAAAGAAGCATTTTTTAGTAACCTTTCGCAGGAGCATATAACAGACGAAGACTATAGACATGCTCAAAAGGTATGGGATACGTTTAAATGTAAGACGCTGGGTGATTACAACGATGTATACATCAAATCAGATACACTACTACTTACTGATATTTTTGAATCTTTTAGGCAAATAACAATGAAGTCACATAAACTAGACCCAGCGCATTTCTTTACCGTTCCCGCGATGACGTGGGATGCTATGTTAAAATTTACAAAAGTAAAATTGGAGCTATTAAGTGATTACAATATGATTTTAATGTTTGAAAAGGGGATAAGAGGGGGTCTCTGTCAGGTCTCCCATCGATTCGCCAAAGCCAATAATAAACATTTAACAGATTATGACCCCAATAAAGGTTCAAATTATATATTTTATGAAGATTGTAATAATCTATATGGTGCAGCAATGTGTAAACCCCTCCCTATTGGCGAATTCGAATGGGTAGACCCATCTCACGTCATCATCGACGAATTGAGTGAAAATGATGAATTCGGTTTTATTTTAGATGTCGATTTGACATATCCAACTCATTTACATGATGCACACAACGATCTACCATTTTTACCGGAGAATACCAATTTTAATGATAAGAAAAGGTTTAAAAAACTCATTGCACATTTTAAAGAAAAAAACAATTACATAGTTCATTACATGACATTAAAACAGGCCATAGGCCATGGTATAATTTTAAAGAAAATTAATAGAGTTTTAAAATTCAGACAAAGTTGTTGGCTGAAAGAATATATAACATACAACACAGAGTTAAGAAAAAAAGCAATCAACGATTTTGAGACAGACCAAATTAAATTATATATTAATGCCATTTTCGGCAAGACAATGGAAAATATAAGAAAAAGAATCGACATTAAATTAGTATCGAACGCCAACACTTTGGAAAAATTAATAAAAAAACCAAATTTTAAAGATAGGACTATTTTTAATGAAAATTTAGCAGCTGTCCACATGGAAAAGACGAAACTTAAATTTGATAAACCGATATATGTAGGCATGGCCATATTAGATTTATCAAAAAATATCATGTATCATCATCATTACGATGAAATGATGATCGAATATGGCCATGCCAATTTAAAATTAATGTATATGGATACCGATTCTTTTATTTATAATATAAAGACCGATAACTTATACGACGACATTTTAGCAATGAAAGATAGAATGGATACATCCAATTATCCAACACATCATCCCTGTTATTCAATAAACAATAAAAAAGTAATGGGGAAATTTAAAGATGAAAGTAAAGGTGTACCTATTTTAACTTTTATAGGGCTTAGGCCAAAAATGTATTTTATTGATATTGGGGAGAAAGTAATAAAAAAGATTAAAGGAATAAAGAAACATGTAGTCAAAAAAGAAGTAACTATTGATGATTATATGACCTGCCTGAGAGAGCATAAAACCTTTAGGCATAAAATGCAGTTAATTAAATCACATCATCATGAAATGTCGACAATAGAAATAAATAAAATATCGTTATCATCGTACGACGATAAGAGAATAATATCGGAAGATGGGGAGAGTACTTTGGCTTTTGGACATTATAAGTTAGAAGAATAGTTGTTACCATTGGCTTGCGGATGCTAAAACATCCGTAAGTCATAGAATGAATGGACCGCTGGCGCAGTCGAAAGACTCGTAAGTCGTGTAATTGAGCCTCTGGAGCGGTCGAAAGACTCGTAAGCTGTATGTATGGACCTCTGGCGTGGTCGAAAGACTCGTAAGTCGTGTGTGTATGTGAGAGGTGACATCTATTTTTCCAGCCTATAATGTCCAAAACATTTCATCTCCCCTTTTGAAGAATCATGTCGAATAATTCCTCCAATGCTCTTTCAGGTAGGTATTTTATTTTAGCTTAATTTTAACTATTTTTTTTTTATCACTTTCTCCCTCCAATTTGTTTTAAAAAAATAGTATTTGTGAGGGAATGGTCCGTTGGATAATTGTCTTTTTAATATTTTATCGTCATAATGACTCACTTATTTTATTCTTGATTTTTATAACTATTTTATTGATGTATCCATTGCTGTATTTATTTTATATCATAGTTTTATTTGATTTTTTTTTTACACTTGTATTTTAATTATTTTATTGAGGTGTCCATTGCTAAAATATTTTATTTCATAGTTTTATATTTTTAAAATTTGACTTTTATTTCTATTTTATAACTGTATCCATTACATTAATATTTTATTTTACTCTTGTATTTTATGATTTTAGCGTTTCAAATAGCGATTTTAGCGTTTTAAATAGCAATTTTAGCATTTTAAATAGTAATTTTAGCATTTTAAATAGCAATTTTAGCATTTTAAATAGTAATTTTAACAATTTTTAAATACGTTTCGTCTTTTCCAACTTTTAATGGTTTTTAGTAATTTTTATCAATTTTAAATATTTTTATTGATTTTAGATAATTTTAGTCATTTTACCACTTTTATTTTAGCTGCTTTTTGTAAATATTTTAACAACTTTTATTGATTTTAAATGTTTTTATTAAATTTAAATGTTTCAATTAATTTTAAATGATCTTATTGATTTCAAATGTTTTTATCTCAATTGTTTTAATAATTTTAATGAATTTTAAGGGGGGGTTTTTTTATTAATTTTTTTTTTAGATATTTTTACTACCGCAATACCATGGCCAACCGAATTCACTATCTTCTTTCTATTCGACGATTAATAACTTTTGAGTATGTCTATTCTACTGGTTCGACCTCAACCTCCAATTTTATTACTCCCAGATTTTATTTATTTTTAGTATATTTTATCATTGTTTTAGCATGGTGTTTTTAGCATATTGTTTTTAGCATAATGTTTTTAGCATATTGTTTTTAGCATAATGTTTTTAGCTTGTTTTAACCTAGTTTGTAATTTTTTTTATCGAGGAGTATGGAATATCGAGTACATACATCCTCACTTTAGCCATTTTATTTTCATTTTATACATTTTAGATGCTTTTAACGATTTTAGATGCTTTTAACGATTTTAGATAGTTTTATCGATTTTAGATGCTTTTTATTTATCTTAGGTAGTTTAATCGATTTTAGATATGCTTTTATCAATTTTAAATACTTTTATAAATTTTAAATAATTTTATCGATTTTAGACGCTTTTATCGATTTTAGATATTTTTATTTATTTTATGCATGGTTTTTAGCATGTTTTAACCTAGTTTGTAAGTTTTTTAGGGTGTGATGGAATATAGAGTACACACACCCAACCCCCCGACAACTCGATCCTTACAGGGCAATATATATTTAAACCACCAGAAACCTAAATCGATACTATAAAAGTAACAGTTTGTATCATTTGGGTTCCTGACAGTCCTAAGTCTGTGAAAAAGCGTGAAGGAATCTATATTGCTCATATGTCAATTTTTATTTTATTTTATTTTTTGAGATGTTATAAGTAAGTATATATATATATATATATATATATATAGGACCTGCAATATTTGTTTTCTCTCAGTCTTCATCATGCGTTTGTTGAAGCAACATTCATCGTTCGATATAGCGAACGTTGACTCAGTCGTAAGCCAACACGAGGAGGGTGGAGGATCCAAACATGGCTCCTTATTCCCTAATAGTATTCGATGCTTGATTTGCGGGCCATCTAACTGTGGTAAGACGAATCTTATGTTGAGTCTGCTATACAACCCCGATGGATTGAATTTTGAGAATGTTTATCTATTTAGTAAATCCCTTTATCAACCAAAGTATAAACATTTGGCTCACGTTTTGTCAAATCTCGAAGGCGTCGGTTTCTACCCATTCGATGATAATTCGAATATTCCACACCCGAGAGATGCTGCCCCAAATTCAGTATTTATTTTCGACGACATCGCTTGTGACAAACAAGATCGTGTCAGAGCATACTTTTGCATGGGCAGACATAGAGGGATAGATAGCTTCTATCTTTGTCAGAGTTATACACGTGTGCCGAAACTATTAATTCGGGACAATACCAACTTTCTTATCATATTCCGACAAGATAATCTCAGCACTAAAAGGATATATGAAGATCATGTTAATTCTGATATGACATTTTCTGAATTTAAAAAAATATGTATAGAATGTTGGAAAACCAAGTATGGATTTATTGTGATTGATAAAGATCGTGATTTGAGCAATGGTCGATTCCGTAAAGGATTCGATACATATATAATCGTCTAAGGGCTTCATTTTCCTCATTCACTTATCGAACATGGACGAGGCAACATCTTACGCGCTAGCTAAAGAAACCGAAGAAATTCGTAAGATCATCCGTGAAAAATGTAGAAATTTGAAGCGTAAAAGGGAGGATAGAGAAGAGTACTTGAAGGAAAAATACAAACCTTTGATAAAACCGTTACAATCGTTCGTCGGAGATAGTTTTCGAGAACAGGTAGTAACACACCTCTCTACTAATCCATCAAATATTAAAAAAGAAGAAGAAACTCTTATCCATTCACCACCCAATTTACCTTTATCACCTCAAAAGTTATCGCCTACTACAGAGGTGTCTTTAACAATCGGGGCTCGTCCCAAATTTGAGTCCTCTACACCTTTACCAACTCTCGCATCTCGACATAGACCTAATGTCTTGGACATTTTCCCTTCATCCTCTACTTATGAGAGTTCTTCACCTTTGGAAGAAATAAGTGAACACGCTTCTACACCCCAAGGAGTAGAAACCGTTTTTAGCTACTTAGACCAAATCGGTAAAGAGGCTAATAAATATATACTCAAATTTACTACAAATCAAACCCAGGATTTGGATCAAGTATATGGAATTTGTTATAACGGTGAAAATTTTACTCTCGGTGACACGGTTATTTCCATTAAGGATGATTGGTTGGATGTTGATGGCTCGCTGTTCAAAATTACTCCAGGGCTGTCTCAGCTATTGTTCTTAGAAGATCCCGATATGGATAGGGTAGATGAAAACGATAAAAAAAATTATAAAATAATATTAACAAAAACTAATGCTCATAGAATGAATTATAGTTCCACAGGATCGGTCAATGTTCAAAAAGGAAGTAAAAAATATAGGAAAGTAATCGCTAAGCTTTTTCCACTGAAGGATAAAATCAAAGGGAAAGGTTATGATAAAGACCAGGACCCTAATCAACTGGTTGAAAAATTGAGATTTTTACTACAGACTCATGGACCAGAAAAAGAAATTCTAAAGGTTGAGAAAAGTCTACGAATGATGGGTATAATATTATAAATAGTGGCATGATGAGGGGAGGGGGAGGAGTTGTTATTGTCATTGTTTCGACTGATCTCGGCCATGTCGGATATCAAGAAACAGGTAGTCGAAGAATTGCATAAACCGGCTAGACGGTCCTTCCACAGGAGAGGGGTGATTCTGAAGGGTATCGATGACCTATGGATGGTAGATTTAATCGAGGTGTGTTCATATGCCAAAGAAAATAGAGGTTATAAATATATTTTAGCTGTAATCGATTGTTTTTCTAAATTCGCCTGGCTATCTCCATTGAAGTCGAAATCTGGAAAAGATGTAACGTCAGCTTTTGAAAATATCCTAATCCAGGATGGTAGAAAACCACGTAACTTACAATCTGATCGAGGAAAAGAGTTCTACAATTCATTTTTTCAAAAATTAATGAAATCCAACAAAATAAATCATTACTCTACTTTTAGTAATATGAAAGCTTGTATGGTAGAAAGATTTATAAGAACGATAAAAAATAAGATTTGGAAACAATTTAGCCTCCAAGGAACATATAAATGGATTACGATATATGAAGATCTAGTTAAAAGATATAACAATACAAAGCATAGAACCATAAAGATGAAACCGTCTTCAGTCAGAGGTAAACAAATTGAGAAACATTTACTTCATAACGTCTATTGTAAACTTGAAAATGTTTTATCGAATCGTAAACCACCAAAATATCAAGTCGGTGATTTTGTGAGAATTTCAAAATATAAAGCCGATTTCACCAAGGGATATCGGCCCTCGTGGTCGACTGAAATCTTCAAGATCGATCAAGTGAGGAAAACCATTCCGGTAACCTACTGGCTTAAGGATACATCAAATCAAACGATCGCTGGTGGATTTTATGAGCAAGAAATCCAAAAAGTGAAATATCCTAACGTATATTTGGTAGAAAAAATTTTGAAACGGAAAGGTGATAAAGTTTTTGTAAAGTGGTTGGGTTTCGATTCAAAGCATAACAGCTGGGAAAGCAAAAAAAATATAAATGTCTAGAGGGGTGGGGGTAAAGAGAGAGAGTGAGGGGGTGGGAGGATCGACACAACACTCTTTTGAGTCATTCTGTTACTGACAATCGAACTGTTAACATCGTCATGGCTAAAACAAAGGAAAAGAAGAAGATTCGTGTTATTCGCCCTCCAAAAAAAATTGGAGGAACGTTTAGTGAAAAAGCAAAACAGATGTTAGGGTCCATGCCAAAAATGAGTTTAAGCGATAGCGATCTTATAAATTTGGCTAAAAAGTACAAGATCCCTCATTTCCGTGGTGTTTTCGCAAGAGATAACTTACCATCCAAGCCTTGGTTTCGTGAGAGAGCCATTTTGAATCTAGATAGTGCTAAGGGTAAAGGTACACATTGGGTATGCTATATGAAAAATGGTCATTATGTGAAATTTTTCGACAGCGCCGGTAATAAAGGTCCTCCTTCTGATTTGGTCAAGTATCTTAAAGACTGTCGTATAAGTTTCGTTAGTAAAAGATATCAAGATCCTGAAACCTATATTTGTGGACACTTATGTTTACTATTTCTCTCTAATTTATTATTATAATTTATTCAATAATAAAAAAATATAAACTTTTCGCAGTTGCTACTTTTTTAATTTTAAAATATGGGGCTAGACTTTGGAAAAGTATATAAAAGAAGAGATGGATTACAAACAAAGCTCATTCGTTTCAATAACCTCGGTGGAGTAACATCTCTAACGAAAGAAAATTTTGAGTTTCTTCGGTTGGCAGGTTATCAAGTACTATGGAAGAAATAACAGATTTAGGTTCGACCGTAGCATTTACCGATTCAATCGAGTCGATAGAATATCATTCCCATTTTCCATATGCTTCGACAAAACTACTTCGAGGTGATGAAATCAGAATCTTAGTCCAGCATCAAGATATTTTCACATTACCATCTAAAAGTTTTCTTTATTTCGAGGGACGATTTTTAAAAGAGGATGGTAGCGGGGTACCCACATCGGCTAAATTAACAAATAATGCTTTAGCATATTTATTCGATGAAATCAGATATGAGTTATGCGGTGTTGAAGTAGACAGAGTCCGTAATTCGGGTATCACTAGTACTCTAAAGGGTATGGTTTCCTTCATGGGTGGATCCTCTATGGAACATATCGGTTGGTGCTGCCCTATATCCGATTCACTTGATAGCATAGTCTCTGATGATGGTTATTATAACTTATGTATCCCCTTATCACAATTACTAGGGTTCGCGGAAGACTATCAGAAAATTATTGTTAATGTTAAGCAAGAATTAATTCTCATGAGATCACGGACTGATGAAAACAGTTACATATCTAGGCGTATAGGCGATCCAGAGAAAGCAAAAATTGAATTAACAAAGCTATGTTGGAAATTGCCTTATGTATCAGTGAACGAATTTACACGATTGACTCTTTTACTCCGACTAAAGTCGGAAAAAATCGTTTCAGTAGCATTCCGGAGCTGGGAATTGTTTGTTTACCCCCTCTTGCCCTCTACACAGAGACAAGTTTGGGCGGTAAAAACTTCAAATCAGATGGAGAAACCGAGATACATCGTATTAGCGTTTTCATCTGATCGAATTAATAAAATTGAAAAGGATGCTAGCCAATTCGATCATTGTAATATCAGTAACGTAAAACTATATTTAAATTCTAAATCGTACCCTTATGACGATTTAAATGTGGATTTCGATAAAAATCGATTCGCGATACTATATCACATGTATAATAATCTTCAAAATTCTTACTATCCTGGAAGATATCCTTCAGAGCCACTCCTTTCCCTAAAAAACTTTAAAGAAAAAGCACCGGTTATCGTAATCGATTGTTCTAAACAATCGGAATCTATCAAGTCCGGACCGGTCGATGTGAGGTTAGAATTCGATTCTTCCAAACCTTTTCCGCCTGAAACAACTGCTTTCTGCCTCATCATACACGATAGCGTTGTAGAGTACAACCCTTTAACGAGTATTATAAGAAAAAGGGTATAAGTAATAATAAAGGGATTCATTGTAATTTATTCTCAGTTTTCATCATGTCATCAAACGGTGCGGTTGTGGAACTTCAATGCTTCGTAGATGATGCAAATAATTATATAGTTAAAGAATTATCGATTTTTGATTTAAAATATAATGCAGCCAGCAATTGGATTTTCGAACCACCTTCTCATCCGGTTGTTACCAGTGCTAAAAGCATGAAAACGAACCGCTGGCTTTCGAAAAATTATCATTTACTAAGTTGGGATGAAGGAGATGTTCCCTATCACAATTTATCATCGATTTTTCATAATATCGATTTAAATTATAAATATATTTTTGTAAAAGGACAGCAAAAAAAAGAATTTTTGTTACAATTTTTGCACTCGTGTGAAATTATCAATCTTGAGGAATATAAATGTCCTCGAATTGATAATATGCAAAGTATACAAATAGTCCCATGTATTACTCATAGAGACTTGAAATTAATGTGTTCATATTATCGTTCGCATATACTAGCAGAGTGGGTATATTCGAATTACGATTTGATTTTCAAATTTTTATAACTTTTGTTTAGTTTTTCTATAATTTGATAATAAAAAAAAATATATATATATAAAAATATAAAAAAAAAAAATGTTTCAATTTGTTATTTATTCTATGTTAATTTGATTTCTTATTTTCAACAGATTTTTTTTTTTGTTTTTGCATTTTGGTCACTGGCACGGTATTGATTTACCTGTAAACCAAAAGTATGTGTGTGTGTGTTTGATTTGGTCACTGGCGAGGTATTGATTTACTCGTAAACCAAAAGTATGTATAATTTGGTCACTGGCGAGGTATTGATTTACCCGTAAACCAATGTGTGCATGTATGTGTATGTGTTTGATTTGGTCACTGGCGTAGTATTGATTTACTCGTAAACCAATGTATGTGTGTTTGAAAATATGTAAAAACAAAAAAAAAAAAAAACCTCCTCGAAATACCCCCACCTTGACGTGGTGAGGAGGCTCATGTCAAAACATGTTTTTTGACAAACCAAGAGGGGTATGAAACAAATTATATCAACCTAGGGTCACGTGACGAGAATCCTCGAATCTGATTGGCTGATGGTTTCCCCCACCATTCATTTTGGATACGGACATGTGTAAGCATGAGTTATTCTTGTATAGACTTGTTTTACTGAGTAAAGGGAGGTTACACAGAGCTCCTCTTCAGTCATTGCGTAGTCGAAGCTCAAGCAGTTAACATGGCTAGTCTCGCTACTCTCCTCAATGACGTCAATCGAAAAGGCGAAGGTATAGGACGGATATCAGACATGAAGGTGGATTTCACTTATGAAGTCGTGAAATTTAAAAGAATCATCACGATATATGGTGTTGCTGTTATTGCACAACTGAAATATCACGGTCCTACCGACATTTATGATATTCATCCACACTGTGTTTTCATGCCTAAAAGATTTACAGAAGTCTTAACTGACGAAAAGTTAAACGAATACAATTACTGTGAAAAAAGAATAAACATAATTTACAGAGGACTAATCAATGGTAGATATGAAGTGGATTTCATATAATTTTTTTTCTTTTGTTGGAATAAATTTTCTGTTTTGAAGAAGTTAGTTAATTTCTATTTTATTTAATTTTTTTTGTTTTTGCATTTTGGTCACTGGCGTAGTATTGATTTACTCGTAAACCAATGTGTGCATGTATGTGTATGTGTTTGATTTGGTCACTGGCGTAGTATTGATTTACTCGTAAACCAATGTATGTGTGTTTGAAAATATGTAAAAACAAAAAAAAAAAAAAAAACCTCCTCGAAATACCCCCACCTTGACGTGGTGAGGAGGCTCATGTCAAAACATGTTTTTTGACAAACCAAGAGGGGTATGAAAAACAAATATATCAACCTAGGGTCACGTGACGAGAATCCTCGAATCTGATTGGCTGATGGTTTCCCCACCACTCTCTTCCGACCCTACCGCTTCCTTCGCAGTGGACCTTGTCCCCCTACATGCCTATGCATGTTCAAACGTGAAGAGACTTGTCGCCTAACGCAGCTGTACTCTCTCCCCGGCCTTCTATATAACATATGTTATGAAAATAATATTACGTATATTAACTTTATGATTTATTTTTTTTTCGATATTAGAGTCTACTATTAGGTTATTATATTTTGTAAAATTCGAAAATGATATTAGTTTTAAGATTCGATTTAATACAATATTCGTGATATTGGAGATGTATATTCTTAGATTATTAAATACGTTTTGATATTTATGAAAAAAAAAAAACAATATATAAAAGTTGATGAGAAGAAGAGGGGGAGGGGATGGGTGATGACGTTGTTGTTAATTTTATGATATATTATCGTAAAATTATTAGAATATATGTATATATTTCATCGTTATAATTTATATTCCTTTTGTAATAATATATATATTTTTGTCAATACAATTTATATTTATATTCCTTTGTAATAATATACATATTTTTCGTCGATTCCATATATGTATATATTCCTTTTGTAATAATATATGTGTATATTTCATTGTTATAATTTATATTCGTTTGCAATAATAAATATTTTCGTCAATACAATTTATATTTACTTGAGGTAGGCAAGATGGGGCCAGTTGAGACATGATATCGTAGAATGTCACAATATATGTCTATATTTATGTCGTTACACTTTATATTTACTTGAGGTAGACAAGATGGGACCAGTTTTAACTTGTAGGATGTCACAATATATGTCTGTATTTATGTCGTTACACTTTATATTTACTTGAGGTAGACAAGATGAGACCAGTTGAGACAGGTCCGGACCTGTCGAACTTAAAAATGAAAAAATACAAATTAGGATTAAGGATTAGGATTAGGGATTAGCATAAAAGATTAAGGATAAGGATTAGGGATTAAGATTAATCAAAATAAATTATATTGGTCACGTGGTGTACAGGTGGTTAAGGTAAGAATAGCCCAGGGTCCAAAGTCCAATTCTCCTCCGCAAATTCTAGGACCAGAACCGCCATTTATACCCTACTCAAACACCTTATATAAAACGTACCTATATACATTATTTACAATTTGCCAGGTGATCTCCGAACCAATCCTGTCCCCTCCACATGTGGAGATCCCTACGCTTCTCCCTCAGCCTACACTCATATTAACGTCTTAAAGAAGTTTTTTTATAAAGCTGCTACATTAATCAGGCGACTAATAAGGGTTGATAATGCTCTTTCAACAAGTATTTATGTTAGGGTTATAAATATAATGAGAAACTAAAGTTATGTCTTAAAACACTTTATTCATGAACACTTTTCTATATTAAAATATTTAATAATTATCAAAGAAATCGTTTGCATCACGCTGAAGCAACAACTCAAAAACCCGCCAAACGCTGCTAAAATGATAAAACAAATATCGCCGACCACATGTTAAAATATGAAATAAATAAACTGGATTTATTTCCAGCAGTTTATTAAATTACAGGTCTATTCAATAATAACTGTAATGCTTTGACGTATATTGTATTGTTAACAAAATTTCAAACGCTTCATTACTCTATCCACGATGTCTAACGGCTTGCGGTGAGACTTGTAATCCATTCTAATTAATTCGTGGGGAATATCAACTAGGTTCTGGTTAAATAGTAATCTGTAGACGATTTACTGCTCTTGATTAAAGCACCCCACCTAATTTACTCGAGCCCAAATTGGACAGCTATGTCAGCTATATCTTGTATACCTTCTTTTTGGATTGACAACGCCTTCATCTATATCTATATATTATTAATGTTATACTTACAAACATTTTATAGATATATATTTGTGTATGTTTGTGATAAAAAACATTAGCATTGTTTTTTAGCCCCTTAAACCTTTTAGTAAAAATTAAATAGGCTTTTTGATAATAGCAATTCTATACTATTTATTTATTTTACAATGTATACAATTTTATACGGCTTTCTTGAAGTTAGATTGAATCAACTTATCACAATTTTTATTGATGTAGAGATTGTTGACCGTGATATAATATGAGAAGTAGTTGATCGGGGGTGTGGTCAAATAAATACTAAATTATAGAAATAGTATTATTTAATTTTTATGCCGACATTTCCGCCCAATTTGCAGGTCTTCATCAGGGCTACAAAAGATAGAGAATATAATATGACGTATCTTTTGTAGCCTTGATAGTTGGCATAAAAATAGAATAATACTATTTCTACAATTTAGTATTTATTTGACCGCACTCCCAGATCGATTCCTTTTCACAATTATTATTAATATAACAAAGTAAACGGTTCGTGTTTCGTAATAAATTAATGCGTTATAGTTTGTAATAATGTAAAACGATAGCTTTTAAATATTCTGCGATCAGAAGAATATTTATTGCATTATTTGTTTTCTATGTATACGAATGCAATGAAGACATTATTTAAATGAAATGAAGAATAACAGAAAAAGTAGTAAAATAAAGATAGCTAAATAACAATAGATATTATAGTATGGCTGTAAATATAGCTTATAGTTAGCCTCTGTATAGCAATAGTGTTTTTTAGTGTATAAAATAGCTTACTTTTAGAATATCTACATATTTTTTTGACCGAGAAGATAAAAAATGGATCAGATTAATTCAAAAACTCACAAGACTGAAGGCTTTGCTTTCATAATATCCACAAATCCTGCTAAACACCCAAGTAAGGAACAGAGTATTCAGTAAGAGTATTCAGCTTGCTTAATGGGCTTCCCCAACAGATGTGATATTGAAAAAATATCAGAAATAGTTTTCAGGACAACCATTATTTTTGAGAGTAGTTTACTTGAGATTAGTTTACTTACCTTTAAACAACTCAGGGACCAGATAGTCATGCATTACCAAAATATTAAGATAGGGAAGAACCAATTATAATAAGAAAATTAGGCAATCTAGCAAAGAGATTTATTATTTCAAATTTCTGCACCTCACTCCGTTATTGAAGAAGTTCTATTAGCTTTAGTGTTCAATTCGTAGCAGCAGGTTTTAAAGGGTTCGAACACATATTAGTATTGAGAATGCAAGTTTATTTGGCTCCAGAAACCTCAGAATTCATCCCGGATACTAAGGTAATCACATATGAGGGAACATTTTATCCAATGTTTTTTTCGGAAGACATGGGAGTATGCTTCTGTTGTAAAATGGCGGGAGATATTGCTTCACAATTTCGACTCTTAAGGTCAACGTAGACAGTGATTCCCAACCTTCTCAGACTGGTCCAAAAGAAAATAATCTGTCTCCTACTGAGGAAAATATTAGCATTTGTAAGTCTCCCTGGAGCCAATCTTCTGGTAACAAACCCCAAAACCCTGTCCCTGTCCTATGTCAACCAGAAATTTCTAACCTCGATACAATTAACAATGTCACTTTATTAACCCTAGCTAATGAACCCTTTGATAGAAATACTAGTGTATTAAATAAAAGCAGCACTACGGTATCTGATGCTCAGCCGTTTTTATCTGTCCCTAACCTAAATAGTACTGAGACCACCGAGTCTATAATTAGTCAGTTAATACAATAAAAATGTAATAGATAATAATCATAAAAAATATGTTTTTTCATTTGAACAGTTACGATCATTTATAGAAACCGTAGCTTCCACAAATATCCAGTCACGACTGCTTTACAATTTACAGAGGATTTAAACATTGTCTTTCAATGTTGTCTGAAACACATCTTCAAAATAAAGACATCAATGGTCGTTTTACCAAGATATCAAAAACCATAACCTCGTATTTAAGAAACCTTCCAAAAGATTAATCTCCCTACGATATCAAATTCGTTAATATAACAGTTGTTAATTCGATACATACAAATTAATACAAGAATTAAATAATTAAAAAACAATAAGATTATTTTAAATTGGAATTGTGAAGATTTATTCTCAAAATACGAAGAACTTAGTTTACTTATGTCTCGTTACAAAAGTACCCAAAGGTATAACAGCAGAACTGATAAAAGAGGTAAGGATTTTAAAAAATGAATCCTTATTCATAACCCACCTCAAAAAACTTTTTATAGCAAAGCTCACAGAACCTGGACAACATTAAATCTTGTGTTGTCTTCTAATAGTTTAGTACTTTAGTGCCTTTAGTATACTTACATAATGTTTTAGCTTGCATCGACCGTTTCCCAATCGTTATTTCACTACAGGTGTCTGACGAAATAATAACTTCGAGGGAAAAATGGAATTTTAAAAACGTTAACAGGGAAAGATTTGAGCAAAATTGTTTTATAATCCATTCGGAATTTCAAATTAGTACCAACGCCACCAATGATATTGACTTGTTTACTTATTCATTGATCCAAATAGGTGAAAATACTATACCAAAATCAAAAGCATTCAAACACATAAAAAGATCCGTATCTTGGTGGGAACCGCATTGCCGTTTGACCATTGGTATTCACATACATAAAAACTGATAAAAGTGTCGGCTGTTCAGTAATCATTGGCTCAGAAATCACTTGTTACTGTTTACCCAATATTGTCTCTATACGCTCTGCTTAACTGTTCGCCATTAAGCTTGCATTGCAATACATAACATTAAACAGTATGCGATAAATTTTTAATATATTCTGATTCTCTTTCGGCATTAACTAACATTTCTAACAATTTCACTAACAACAACTATATCACATCAAACGATATTGCACTTATACAGTCCATATGAGAATACAAACCATCAATTTTATGTGAGTCTCCGGCCAAACAGGTATAGAGGGTAATGAACTCGGTGACACTGCTGCCAAAGACACTTGCACCTTGTTGTACCACGACTTTTCGTCCCTTTACCAGATTTCAAATCTTTTGTAAAAAAAAACATACACAAAATATATGGAATGAAAATTGGCTCAGGGTAGATAAAGTTAATAAACTAAAAACAGTTAGAGAAACAGCTAATCACTGGAATATTGTGTACAGCAAAAGAAAAGGGAAAGTGATAATAACAAGGCTAAGAATCGGGCATATAAAAACTCACGGCTACCTGCTAGAAGGGAAACCTCGCCGATGTGTACCAGCTGCCGACAACTGACTGTGAAGCACATATTGACGGACTGTGCACTACCCCAGAATATTTGAAGAAGGTTCGGGATCAGTGGACATGATCTAAGAACATTGCAATACAATATTATTGCATATATTATTGCAATACAATATTATGCAATATTATTGCATTAATCTAAGAATATTGCAATACAATATTGTATTAATGGTTTGTATTAGGTAAAGACAATATATTCAATGATATGGTGCCTCTAGCCTACTATAGCGGTACATTACACCATAATGTTAAATAAATAAATAAATGCCTGTAAAATAAACAACAATATAAAAATAACGAATAGTAAAAGTCTATTTTTTTTTTTTTTTTTTTTTTGTTTATTCACACTTGAATCATGGATGGACAGTCAAGAAACTTTCGTCTGGCGGATGGGATGCTTGTGGTCCGGATTCGCCTTTCAGTAGTTTGGAGACCTCTGTTCTAGGACATGGACTAACTCCTCAATAAAAGTAGATAATTTCATACAATATTTTTGGTAATACATTTCGAAATAATTGTAATCATAACATTGACTCATTTTATAGATCGGATCAAGGACAAAACTATTAAAATGAAGAAATAAATATATTTCAAATAACCTCAAAAATAAAATTTAGTATAATATTTGCCGTCCCCAATTTCTGCCACTGCCATGTCTACAAGCCAACGTTGGGATCAAGTCGGAAAGAAACTATATTTTGCTGATATTGGTTGGATTGTGATTTGTTCGTGTTAAATTTAGATTTTAGGACTCTTAATGTCTAAAGCATCTGTGATGTCTATGTTTATGGAAGCTCGTTTTTGATGAGTTATTGGGAGTGTTAGAAGAACAGCGGTTCCCTGCCACTGGATACGTTGACGATTTGGCAGTAGTGGTGGCCTCCAATAGCACAGCCGGCTTAAGACAAGAAGCGGAACGATGCGCCAACTTGGTCGGAGAATGGTGCGAGAGGAAAAAGTTATCAATGGTCGCTTCAAAGACTCATACAATTGTCATGAAAGGGAAAACTGACAGGGCACACCCTATTAACATAACGGTTCAAGGTTCGAGAATACGTCCAAGTGAGGTGGTCACTTATCTAGGCGTAAAATTTGGGAAAAAATTCAGCGTTACCCCTCACTTGGACTATCTTAAAAACAGGGTGGCCCTATCTTTGAACGGTCTCAGTCGGGTTGGGGGCGCTTTCTGGGGCCTCAGATACCCAACAACCTTAACAATTTATAAGGGGGTGATTCTGGGTATCATGAGGTATGCGTCTCCCGCCTGGAACCAGAACCTCTCGCACCGACAGAAGAGTAAGTTGGCGACAATACAGCGAACGGCATTGCTGCGGGTCACCAGGGCGTATCGAAGCGTATCCCATGAGGCGGTGCAGGTATTAGCAGCAGGGGTACCTCTCGACCTTCTCCTGCGAGAAGATATGATGAGGCACTTGTTTAAGAAAAACGGCTCAGCAGGTCTACCGGAACATCTTAAGGTGAGAATTGACGAGAATCCTTGCAAATGGAAAAACATTATACGGGACGACACATTGGAGGAATGGAACCGGCGGTGGGTGATAACCCCCAAAGGATCTACCTTGATGAAGTACTTCCCCACCGTCCGGTCACGTTTAGAAGCAAGGTGGATCGTCCCAGACTATTGGATCTCGCAATTTCTCACAGGCCATGGGGGCTTTCGAGCAAAGCTTCATTGCCATGGGATGGACATCGACCCCCTATGCCCTAGCTGCGGTGTTCCGGAGACTGCTGAGCACATCATAGTGGACTGCACCGCCTTTGAAGAACTAAGGGCTAAGTTACTGAGGGAAACCGGTCTCTACATTCTCACAGAGAACGATTTTCCTCAGTTAGTCACTGCGGAAAACTACCCGTACTACAAAGATTTTGTGTACGGGTGGAAAGTCGCGGTGGGGCCAGCCCATTTTAATTTAAGAAGAGGAGGAAGAGGTACTATACCATTGGCGTGAAACGGATGAGGAAAGCACCCATGAAGAAAGAGGAAAAAATGAAGAAAGAGCAGAAGAACGAGATTCATTTGCAGCAGTGAGATGTTTGAGCTGACCTGCCTAACATCTTACTATTGCAGACACCCGTATTGCCTACTAGGCACGGCAGGGTTGATAAATAAATAAATAAATAATCTGTGATGTCCTGATATATGTATGATTTAAGAATAAGTGCAAAGTCCAACACTGTTACTTATTTAATTACTTTTCAAAATATTATTTAGCATTTTCCACAAAAAGCAAACTTATTCTGTCATTCGTAAATATTGTTTCCTACTTATCTTATGTCCTACATATTTTTTTCTTCTTTTTTTATATCAAGGACATAATATACTCTTGAGATAGTAATGGGCTCGGTTCTACTCTTGAGCCATATACATCAAGGTATTCTACCATAGAAAAAGTAATATAAAGACAAAAGATTCGGGAGTCGCAAACAAAGTCAAAGTCGTGTATAGTGACGCAAACAGACACTCTGAAAGCCCCTTATTCTTGTGTTTTTGTACTCAAATATTCTCAATGGACTGTAAACGTCTATTAAAAATGGGATTGCCAAAAAAACAATTGACCCGATTACAGTATCTTTTATACCTTTCTTGGAGGCTAGGAAAGCAAAAAGAAGGGTTTTAAAAATTCTTTAAAGCCGAACCATCAATTTAAAGGGGTGAACGACAAACAATATTTCTTTAATGTGGGTCATAGTTTATTTTCCTCGGTTAATCGTTATGTCCTTGTAAAAAAATATCTAATAAGAGTTTCTTTAGAGCCTTTATTTTTATTTTGGCTTTACATAAAAAGGCTTTTTACAGCTGGTGCAGTTAGTTTTTCTTATACCACTATGTGTACCAATCTCCCTTACTCTTTTAATTTATAGGGTACTTTATAATTGAATATTTTCTGAAAAGTTTTCACAACTTTTAAATACAATGAAATTTTGTAGATTTTTTCATAAAAATATCATTTTCGACAAATGAAATAATATTAAGATAATTAATTCAAGTAAAAAAGAAACTAAATAGAGAAGAAAACTAAACATAATTCTCCTTAAAACAATATTGTTACTTCCATTATTGGAAATAGTTTTGAAATGATTGTTATAAGAAGAAATTAAATTCAATATTTCGCATTTATTCAAATTTCATTGATAGTGCAGATTTAAACGTATAAAAGCTTTACGAAGGGAAACTCAATAAGTAAATTTACCATTAGAATAATAAAATATGACTATAATTTATGAAGGAACTACCCATTAGAAATACTTATCTAACTTTTTGAAGGTTTATTAGAAAGTTAAGTTACAAGTATTGGGTGAAGGAATATGAAAGAAATATTTTATGTGCCAGAAAAAAAACAGACTAATCTTTCCAAACTATCGTCAAGATCAATCATAATATTAAATTTATATAGCATTTCCAAGTCAATTTCAACCTTTTCCAAGTCAAATTCAACCTTTTCCAAATCAAATTAAACTTTTTCCAAGTCAAATTCAACCTTTTCCATTTCAAATTAAACCTTTTCCATTTCAAATTCAACCTTTTTTTATTTATTTAATTATCTTTAATTTTTCGATGCGTGGGTCTGTTATCGTATGAGTAGTTTTTTAAAATAATCTCCTTTTTAAGATTAAGTGACTGCGTTTCGAATTATTTAAGTTTTTTTTTATTTATTCGATATAAGGGTGTATTTTTATGTTTCCCGATCAGTAAATTTTTAAAATGACATCTATTTTATGTTTACGCCACTGTGTTTTGATTTATTTAAGTTTTTAGAATTTATCCAATATAAAGGTCTACTTTTTGTTTCCGGAGCCGAAGATTTTGAAAACGACCTCCATTTTAAGATTAGGCCACCGCGTTTCGACTTATTTGAGTTTTTCGGATATTTTTCATATTAGGGTGTATTTTTATGTATCCGGAGCTGTAGATTTTGAAAATGACCTCCATTTTAAGATTAGGCCACCGCGTTTCGACTTATTTGAGTTTTTCGGATATTTTTCATATGAGGGTGTATTTTTATGTATCCGGAGCTGTAGATTTTGAAAATGACCTCCATTTTAAGATTAGGCCACCGCGTTTCGACTTATTTGAGTTTTTCGGATATTTTTCATATGAGGGTGTATTTTTATGTTTCCGGAGCTGTAGATTTTGAAAATGACCTCCATTTTAAGATTAGGCCACCGCGTTTCGACTTAGTTGAGTTTTTCGAATATTTTTCATATGAGGGTGTATTTTTATGTTTCCGGAGCTGTAGATTTTGAAAATGATCTCCATTTTATGATTACGCCACTGCGTTTTAACTTATTTAAGTTTTTCGAATTTATCCAATATTAAGGTCTACTTTTATGTTTCTTGAGCCGTAGATATTGAAAATGACATCCATTTAATGATGACGCCATTGCATTTTGACTTATTTAAGTTTTTCGAATTTATCCAATTTAAAGGTCTATTTTTATGTTTTCGGAATCGTAGATTCTGAAAATGACCTCTATTTTATGATTACGCAACTGCGTTTCAACTTATTTAAATTTTTAGAATTTAACAAGTATAAAGGTCTAATTTTATGTTTCTGGAGCAGTAGATTTCCCCCATTTTGTAAATGACCCAATTTAAAGTTTATGCCACTGTTTTGGATTATAAAAGTTTCTTTTTTTACTTTTTCGGTATAAGGATCTACTTATATGTTATCCGAGACGTATTGAAATTTTTCTAATCTTTAATATTTAAATTTATCTAATATTTAAGCTCCATTTTATGATTAAGCCGCTGCATCTTGATTAATTAGTCTTCATTTTGGATTTTTTCAATACAAAGTTTCATCAATATGTTTTCGAGTATGAATAAATAAATAAATATTATGAAGCTAAAGTAAAATTAATACAAATACAGAATAATTAATACAGAATACAAACTAAAAAGCCGAAAAGCAACTGGTAATAAATTTAATCTTCCGTATTCAGATTTTTCAGCTAATTGTTCGAAATCTTATAATTTTGTGATAGGAGACCACAACTTTAAAAAAGATAACTAAAATTAAATTAAAAATGAGACAATACATATTTTATTTATTTTGAGTAGATATTTTTATTTATTTATTGAAAAATAAATTAATCCTTCGTATTATGTTTTTTATTCGAAGGAAAAATCAAAAACACTTAACAAAACCGAAACACAGTGGCCTAATCTTAAAATGTAAGTCGTTTTAAAAACTAAGGCTCCGGCATCATAAAAGTAGACCTTTAAATTGGATAAATTCGAAAAACTTGAATAAGCCGAAACGTAGTGGCGTAATCTTAAAATGGAGGTCATTTTCAAAATCTACGACTCCGGAAACATAAGAATACACTCTTTTATGATAAAAATTCGAAACACTTAAAGAAATCGAAATGCGGTGGCCTAATCTTAAAATGGAGGTCGTTTTCAAAATCTACGGCTCCGGAAACATAAGAATACATCCTCATATGAAAAAAATCCGAAAAACTCAAAGAAATTGAAATGCGGTGGCCTAATCTTAAAATGGAGGTCGTTTTCAAAATCTACGGCTCCGGAAACATAAGAATACACCCTCATATGAAAAAAATCCGAAAAACTCAAAGAAATTGAAATGCGGTGGCCTAATCTTAAAATGGAGGTCGTTTTCAAAATCTACGGCTCCGGAAACATAAGAATACACCCTCATATGAAAAAAATCCGAAAAACTCAAAGAAATTGAAATGCGGTGGCCTAATCTTAAAATGGAGGTCGTTTTCAAAATCTACTGCTCCGGAAACATAAGAATACATCCTCATATGAAAAAAATCCGAAAAACTCAAATAAGTCGAAACGCGGTGGCCTAATCTTTAAATGGAGGTCATTTTCAAAATCTACAGCTCCGGAAACATAAAAATACACCCTCATATGAAAAATATCCGAAAAACTCAAATAAGTCGAAACGCGGTGGCCTAATCTTAAAATGAAGGTCGTTTTCAAAATCTACGGCTCCGGAAACATAAAAGTAGACCTTTATATTGGATAAATTATAAAAACTTAAATAAGTCAAAACACAGTGGCGTAAACATAAAATGGATGTCATTTTCAAAATTTACTGATCGGGAAACATAAAAATACACCCACATATCGAATTTGTCAAAAAAACTTAAATGATTCGAAACGCAGTCACGTAATCTTAAAATGGAGATTATTTTCAAAACTAGGTACAGGACAGCATAATACTAGTCCCTAAGAAATCCGAATAGGTACAATAAGTCGATATCCGTAAGTGAAAATTCTACTTAGGAGAGCATAATAATAGACTTTCATATTGGAGGGGGGGAGGGGATGGCCATTATTTAAAAAAAAAATATAAAATTTACAAAAACTTAAAACATTAATTTGAAATGAAAACGGTTGAATTTGAATTGGAAAAGGTTTAATTTGAAATGGAAATGGTTGAATTGACTTGGAAAAAGTTTGATTTGATCTGGAAAAGGTTGAATTTGACTTGGAAAAGGTTGAATTTGACTTGGAAATAATTGAATATCACATAGAAATATCACACTGAAAAAATCTAAAATGTTAAAATAAATGGATATGCAACTGCGTAATCAAATTTTTTTTTGTATTTTTTAAAAGCTATGCCGTCGATAATATAGTAAGTGGCCTTCATTTCGAAAAAAATCGAAAATTGACAAAAATTCTAAAGTTGAATTTGAAATGGAAAAGGTTGAATTTGACTTGGAAAAGGTTGAATTTGAAATGGAAAAGGTTTAATTTGACTTGGAAAAGGTTGAATTTGATTTGGAAAAGGTTGAAATTGACTTGGAAATGCTATATATCTATCTTGGGAGCGCGCAAAGATTCTGGCGATAGGTAATCAAAGTTAAGCAACATCAGACCTAGGAAGTACCCCATCCATGTGGGTAGCAGTTCACCAAGGAAAACCAAGCCAAGCGAGAGCCGTATTCCTCCTACTCTTCCTCTCCCTCCACGTAGGAGTGATGACCCTATCCTGTGTACTTTAACCAGGGATCGTTATGGTGTTATTTTGATGAAGTTTGGTCCATGGACGTTCTGCTACAGATGATGAAATATGTAGGTGCGAGTGCGCCGGCTGAATCAGAGCAGCCATTGTACATGGATCTAGCTCGATTTTTCACTGTCCTTGGATCTGAGTGAGTCGGTAGGGGCACTGGCAGATTGGACTCAAAGGGACCAGCTACGGCAGGCTATCTTTGCACTCGCAGGCAATATACGTCTGTAATAAGATGATATCTCGCAGCTATAGATCTACATGGACCATAACGCCAACCGAAAAACAGAAACCGAAAAACAAAACAAAATTCGATTAATCTCTCTCTCTCTCTCTCTCTCTCTCTCTCTCTCTATTGTTGATAATTTTATTTTTTAAGTAAAAAGTAAAGTTGTATATTTAAAGGATTATATTATATATTAAGAATTATACACTAGGAGGAATTTGAGATGTATATTGTAAATTTAACCTCAACCCTATGTGTTTCCAAGTTTTCTACTTTTAAAGTGTAAATCTGTTACTTCCTATTGCTTGAATCAGTAGACATGAAAAAAAAATACTTGTTTGAAATCTAAATTTATTATTTCATCAAATATTTGTTATTATGATGAAATACACAAGACTGTGTGAGGAGAGGTGGCTAGTTTGGTGTAAATTGACAAGAGGTGCAGGAAGCAGGTGGGTCGTTGATGAAGAGGATTAGGGCGTTCTGTCACCAGATAAACTCCCTCCCTACACCGGCTCATTAGGAAATGCTGTTCCTCCTCCGCTTGATTAACTTGCTCTTCGGATATCTATTGAATTTAAGAGGTTGAGCAGGGCAAGGCATCCCTGGCGAACTCAGCTTCCCACAAAAATACGATATTTAAAATATATGTTATAAATTCCAGCTTTAAAATTTCAATTATTCCATTGCAAAAATCCATGCAATCTTCCAAATAAAAATTGAAGGTGGAATTTCTCCCTGCAGAATTCAATATTCCCGACCTCTTGGAAAAAAGCCATTGTCCTTCCTTTAAACAAAAAGCCTAATCCATCCTCTCCCGAAGATTTCCGCCCAATATCAATCCTTTCCAATCTTTCTAAACCCCTAGAAAAGTTAGTGCAATCCCAAGTTTCCAACTTCCTTGAACAATCCAACCAACTCGATCCTCTCCAATCTGGCTTCCGTCCTGGCTACTCTACACAATCTGCTCTGATTAAAATTACTAGTGATATCCAGACTGCAATAGATGACAAAAAATTAACCATTCTTATACTTCTTGATTTCTCTAAAGCTTTCGATTCCATTATCCATTCCATCCTTTTCAACAAACTAAAATCATTATCCTTCTCCAAGAGTTCCATCTCTTGGTTCCAGTCTTTCCTCTCACAACGAACCCAAGCAGTTTCCATACCTAATCAACCTCTATCTGCCTACCTTCCTTTATCCTCAGGAGTTGCACAGGGTTCAAGCATGTCTCCTCTTCTTTTCAGTTCTTATATTAATGACCTAAATGATACAATTATCCATTGTTCCCACCACCTTTATGCCGACGATTCTCAAATCTATTTATCCTTTTCTCCCGCTGAGTTATTGGTGGCATTTGCCAAAATTCAAGAAGATTTAGATCGAATTAATGCCTGGGCCAACTTAAATGGATTAAGGCTAAATGCGGCCAAAACTCAGGCCATTCTCATTGGTTCCAAGCCCCTTCTTAGATCCCACACCAACTTTCCCTCACTCTATCTAAACAACCACCCCATCACCTTCTATCCCTTTGTTAAAAATTTAGGCTTTCTCATAGATCAAACCCTTTCCTGGAATCACCATATCTCTCATATATCCCGCCGTGCAATTTCTACCCTCAAACTATTCCATCACTTCCGCCATCTTCTACCCCAAAATACCCGTAGACTCCTAGTTTCCTCTCTCATCTTTCCCCACTTTGACTACAGCTGTGTGGTGTACGATGGCCTCTCGGTGGAACTGCGTGATAGACTCAAAAGACTTATGAATTGCTTCGTAAGATTTGTAATCGGAACCCCGAGACGCTCCCGTGTCTCCCACCACTACACTGAGTTAGGGTGGCTCTTCCCCTCCTTAAGAAGACAATATTTCCTTGGCACTTTCCTTTATCAAATCATTACCGATCATCGTCCTTCTTATGCCTACAACCTTCTCCAATTTAAGTCCTCAATCCATTCACTCACTACAAGATCCCGACCCTCTGACCTATACATCCCTTCTCATAGATCTGCCTCATTCATAAAAAAAATAAATTTCATGCTATATTATGCTCCATAGTATGCTATGCGGCTCAAGTCTGAGATTTTCAGGGATATGACATATTGGAAAAGTTTCAGAGATTTTTCTTAAAAAATTGTTTTTGGTGGGCTCCAATGACACCAATAATATGGTTTATTTAGAAACAGTCACAAATCCACTCGAGGTATTCACTTAACAGTTGCATGTTAAGTATTGTCTTAAGTTACTGTGCCTGCCTGAAAGTCTTCTCTCCAGAGTTATCGCCATTGAAGTGATTAAATGTAATATCTTTTGGTATTATGATATTTAAAATATATATTATAAATTCCAGCTTTAAAATTTTAATCATTCCATTGCAAAAATCAATACAATATTCCTAATAAAAACTGAAGAACTTTTTACTACAGTTCTGAATAGCATTTCGCTTGGTATCTCATTATGAACCAAAAATTTATCATTATTATTAACTGGTATTATTTAAATACACAAATAATAATTTGAATGTTTCCCTCATAAAAACGATGTAAATTCCGTGATATTGAGTAAAACCCTTTTTATTTTTATTTTACACACCTTCTTCCTACGCAAATTAATCACTTATGCAGAATCCAATCAATAATCATTTGTATTTCTACCAACAAAATTCATTCTGTGCTCATCACATACATATATTCACATTCTACTCAACCAGCATAGTTGTTAATACCTTTATTTCTTATTAATTACTAAAACCTATTTACGCTCAACATCGCAGAGGTGAAATATTTTCACAATTTTCTTTTAAATCCACATGATATATAATACATTATATTGTTCATATATATAGGACAGCTAGAAATACTTAAATTATTAATTATCATTTTTGGTTTAAATATAAAATTTTAAATTTTTCAAATTCTATGTAATTTAGAAATGTGACCAAAATCCTGCTAAATATTTCAGTATTAAAAAAAAAATTATGGTGTGTCCACTCACACGACTTTTCTTACCTATTTTAGAAGAGTTTTTGTATCTTTAAATATGTCCATTAAGAAAACAAAATTGAATTAGATTTATTTTCCTGAAAATTAACCAACGAAAGTATTTGATTATGATTTATTTGATAAACGAAAGCAATGTAAACCGGCAGGATCAGCATAAAAAAATCAAAACACTCTCATATTTCTAATCGAAAACTTTTTGCCATAGCCCAATTATGTCAGACAATAATTTTCGTTAAAATAAAAGAAATAGTCAAACTTATGTAATGGGTGCACCAGATGTTTTTACTTTCATTTACATTTCTTTTTTCTCTCTCTTTCACTCCTTTCTGGCACCGGGTTTCGAACTCAAAATCATACATACGAAATTGAATAGGGAATTTCATCAAAAAATGTTAAAAAGTTGTATATTGCTAAGTCGATTCCGATATTTTTTTTTTTTGTTTTGTTGGTTATTTAATTACCTTTCAACAGTTTCCATAGACATTTTCCGATATAACTTATACTTAGCGAGTTAGGCTCTATGACTTCTTTTCTTTATAAATTTTTTTCCTGAATTTTCTCGGGAATTTAGTATATGTACGAAAATTGATAGGACAATTATTAGAAAATTATAGGAAAGTTTCATCAAATCGTTAGAGCTGTTTTTGCGCGACAGTCCATAGAAATATATCTTTTTGAATTACTGAGCAGGAAGAATCCAATTTGTGTCACAGGCATCAGTAGTGAAAACCCTACAAAATAAAAAAAAAAAAAAAAAAAAATCGGTTCGGTAGTTCCTGAGAAAATCTTGGCACAGACAGACCAATGGATAAAGATGTGTTTTTCGGACTCAGGAGGCACTGAAACATATAGATCCATCGAAAACCGTATATCGGAAATTTAACCCGATCGCAACACTTTCCTCACCTAGTAGAGGTAGGAAAGTAAAAAGAATAGGTTGAGTCTACAACATTACGACCTAGTTGAATCTCGTCAAGCCAGCAAATGATTTAGTCCACTAGTTCCCGATATAATCTTGGCACAGGCAGACAGACCAACGGCTGAAAAAAAATTTTCGGAGTCAGGATGCTGTGAAACGCATAGATCCGTCGAAAACCACACATCGGGAATTTGACCCAATCGCAATACTTTCCTTTCTTCCTTTAGATGGGAAAATAAACAAAATATTGTATATGCAATACCGCAAGACAGTGCGGTTGGTAGGGTGTGTAGTGTAGCAACGCCCGATTATTGTCAAAAATCAAACTATTGAGTAAAAACTGGTCACTTAATATTTATCAACTTGTAAGAGGTACATTAAATTATCTTTAATTTATTATATTGT
This sequence comes from Nezara viridula, assembly GCA_928085145.1. Taxonomy (NCBI): domain Eukaryota; kingdom Metazoa; phylum Arthropoda; class Insecta; order Hemiptera; family Pentatomidae; genus Nezara; species Nezara viridula. The sequence continues at coordinate 102,368,983 of OV725077.1, forward strand.
TATATTACATTTTAGTGGAATTTTCTCCTGAAAATAGACTATTGCAGAGTTTCATTCAAATTCCTTTATATATGGGCCATCACATTAAGTAATCACATTAAACTTCAAATTCACGCCCAAAACACTCCTATTTAATGTTTTTTTTCGAATTCTTCCTAAAGTTTTAATCGCTTATATGCTTATATTATATGATAATTTTAAAACATCCTATAACCAATCCCGAGAGACAATGAGGTCGGTAGGGCCTGCAATCTGTTAGCTTCGGATAGTAGTCAAAAATTAACACCTGGGGTTAGTTACATTATAATATAATATACATTAAATATTTATGATAGGTCGGATTTTCCTTCAAAAAATAGACTATTACACTGCACGAAAGTTGATCGGAGATCTTCCATTGTGTGTCACATTGGTAGAATGCAGCATATTTTAGTTCGGCTTTAAAATCCATAGAACACAACTATCGGGATTTTTAAGATGTCTGATTTATCAATGGTAGATGTAGATAGTTCAATGATATAGATACAAATTTTATAGTTTGAAGTAAAAAAAAATCTAAGATTTTACCGCATATTGTAATTTCATATTTATTAATTCTCTTTAATACATATATATATATATATATATATATTATATATATATATATATATATATATATATATATATATATGTTATGTATGTATGTATATATTTGTTTATTTGTGAATGTATTTGATGTTTACTAGAGCCATTTTCTGCAGATGTAGGTTTGATATTTTTCAACAATTGTTAACCATTTTATAAATTGATACTTACAACCTCTTTGAAGTTAACCATCAATGTACAAATTATATATTTGTAAATTAAATGAATTGTTGATAGGCGCAAATACATATTTTATAAACAAAAAAAAATGAATATGTATCTCACTCTATGTATTAATAGTATATCAATCTATAATGAATCATATATGTACTAAAATCTGAATTTGAGGTTTCTAGTAAGTATTTTTAATTACAGTTGTAAATTTCAACAAGTATAAATATATCAAAAAAAGTTACGAGTAGCATGTTTAATCTGTACATCTTTTATAATCGTCTATTTAATGATTTTAACCGTTTATTGAGAGATACAAACTGCTATTTGAAGTCAAAAATTAAATAAAGAAAAGTATCTTTGATAAAAAACTTTAAGAACGATGTGTTATGCAAAAAACAAAACATATGAAATCAGTATCCTTTTATTTAATTTGTTTTAATTATCACAGTAATAATTGTTGAAGAAATGTGAAGAATACTTAAACGAATTCCCCGTACTTGTTCCAATGATATCGATTTTAATACACACTCTCAGTAAAATAATGTGAAATTTAACGTTATTGCCCATTAAATTCTAAATAATTTTAAGCAGATAATACTTCAATTATACTATTATTAACCGTTAATTTAAAATCACTATAACATTTTCTGGCCAGAGTGAAAATTCATTCGGCAGATTACAAAATTATTCAGGCACTCGCTTGCTGAAAACCACTACAATACATAATATATACAAGGGCTCTGATACTTGGGAAGAAAATGATTGCATCTAGCCCTGGTTAATTAAAATAAAAATATAAAATCACAAAATATTTTAGAAAAATTAAATAATAAAAATACATAACTTGTTACAAAAACTGAAGAATATTTATTAGTGAACATTTTTAACAAAAGGGCATTGTGTTTTCAAAATGTTTAATACGACCTATCAAATTAAAATTAGGTTGTATTATTTAGTAATTTATATTTCAATATCCTTATCCCACCTGATAAATAGAAAAGCACTTTGATAATACCAACCGATATCTTTAATCTCAAGTTGTCTTTCAAACCAAATGTTTAAGTCCAGAGAGCCACATTGAGGAGAACTTGGGAATGCTTTGAGCTGGTGATGAGGCAGAAAAATAGGAGATTGGTGAAGGGGCTATTTGTCGGTTGGATGATGCATTATCCAGCCTCCAGTGAATAGTGGATCAAATCATTTCTCCAGGGCACAATGTCTGGACCGAATAGGATTTTTTGTGAGGTCCAGTGTTGCCAAAGGTTGAGCAATGCCTGCTTTGACGTCATTGTGTATTTTGAAAACTTCCTCATTGTTGTTTTCCTCAGTAGGTTTTTTTTCATCTGGTAATCGAACATTCTTACAGAGGCTAATATACCGTTGTATTTTCCATATCTTTGTTCTTTAAATTTTAAAAGTAAAAACATGTGTAAACATTAATTTACTTTCTCACTAGTGAAGGCAGAGAAGCTTTTAGTTCGTGCAGGAGGTTGAAAAGAATTATTGTGCTGAAAAAAAAAATTCACTTGAGTTTTAGGTTTCAGTCATCAATAATCAAATTTAATTTGGTGTTTATCTATCTGGTGTCAAATTTATACGACGGGCATATTTTTTGTTATATTGCTTATAAATATAATTTTATATATTTCAATATTTTTTTATTTTACAATGTATTTACCACTGTGTTATAACACATTAAGCAAATGTATTGCCGTTTATTCTATCTTATTTTATTCTTTACACTTGTTTAATTGTCAGCAAGAGATTTCTAGGCCATTGCCTATTTAGTCGTCGTTTAGGCTCACCAGGTAACAGGGAAGAAGAAAGAGAAAGGACGAGTAGGTTTGGATGACTGAGAGTATAATGAAATGTTAGGTGCTTGTTGTGTATTTACGATTTTACTTTTGGTATATTTCTTTCTATGTGGGTGGTGAGATTTTAAATAACCCAAGGATCATTGACAATTTTACGAACTCTTTTGGGTTGTGTGGTTTGAAGTTTGATTATGTGTGTGTATTTCTTTTTGAAAATCTCAAAGTTCTGCTCTGTAAGTCCAAATAGATCTTAGTATGGTGTTGTAGATTAGTCGTTTGTAAGTTGAGTGAAGATCTGTAGTCCATACGATGTGACAGTTGTTTGTATCGTCTGGTCAGTTTTTGTTTTTTTAATTTTGCGTGTCCAGAAGATTTTTTTGAACTTGATGTCTATTGTCACAGCAGGAAACGAAATATTTTTCAGAGTGAAGCTAATATGGCCTGACTTGCTGCAATTTATTATGATTTTCCATATGTAGGATAATTTTCAAGTTCATGAAGGTGAATTTGATGCGCTATTGAAGTGATAGTGGGATTTTCGTGAGAGGAAAGAATTGACGTTTCGTCAGCGAAGTTCTATAGATTAGCACTAAGGTGCATAGAGATATCAGATGTATAGAAACAAAAGAGAGTGATACGCCCGCAAGTTGACGAAAGAAGTAGAGGGGTCAATAGAAATACAGAAGAACGTGTCAAGGTAGAAAAATTGAAGTATCAGAAAGTAAGTTGAAGGAATGTGCGGTTTTATCTTCCTCAATAAACCTTTGTGCCAGAAGCTATCAAACGCTTTATCGATATCCAGAAATATCGTTGGGCAGTATAATTTTTTCTTAATGGCGGCTGAGTGAGGGTCTACTATACGATTATACTGTTTCACAGTGAATTGTTGCGAATGAAAGTCGAATCGGTGGTTCGGTTTAACTTTCCGAATTTCTATAATTCGCTTTATCCTCAGAAGAAATAATTTCTCAAATATCGTCCCAATTATATTTAAGAGTGCAGTCGGACGATAAAAACAATGGGTTCTTTTAGCTTTGGAAGGTTTTAGTTTTATTTTTATTGTAGAAAGTTTCCTGAGGAGAGGGAAATAAGTTAGCAGTATAGATGTGAGTAAACGGCTTTTGGAGATAAATTGCGAAGGATGGAAGAAGTGACTAGATCATAGCCAGGAGTTTGTTTGTTTCAAAGTTTCAATATTATATTAGGATATTCAAATCAATAACATATTATTAATAAATATATATATATTTAACTTCACTTATGATATACGTTAGCAGAAGAATCAGTCATATATCAGATGTAGAAATACCATATTTTTAACATTTGATATTTAGTAGTTATACTTTTTTTTATCAGGATGGCAAACAGAAATGTTTTGGAGTCTACATTATTAGGGTTTTCTACATTTCTTCTACAGTAACCATTTATTCCGCGGTACAGAACCCTTTTATAAAATTATTAACCCTCGGCTGTAACTTTTTAAGTGGCTTCATTTTGTAGTACCATAAAAAGTTTTTACGAACGGAAATTATAAAAAAAAAGGCAGTTTTCAATATCCATATAAGTAATCATTTGGATTTAACGCGATCCTAAAAACTCGCGTATGCCCATATATTTTCCACTTGAAGCGTTTGATAATATGATTTAAAACAACGAAAAAAAAAAAAGGATTTAATCTTAATAATGATCTTATCTTATGATTAATCTTAATATTTTAATCTTAATAATTTATCTTAGGATTTAAGTGGAGAACAAATGGGTGTTCTTGCATTTTAGTACGTAATCAAATTGAAATTTACCAATCTTCAGAATGAAAATTATTCCATTCCCGAACATATTCTCAAATAAAATTTAGTAGGTTACGGTGAAATGTAGCCACCCACAAAGTTTTAGATGAGTGTTAATAATTCGATAAAAATGAGTCACTTTTGCTTATCGCACTGATGATGACACACATGCTGGCTTCAAAACATCGGCAAGCCATAAAACCACAATTAGACTGGAAATCCTGACTATTTGTCATTCCAATTATTTTACAATAGCAGTCAATAATCTATCCATACATAAGTTATATTTGTGAAACCTCTTAACTCTTCATAAATGTCTTAAAAGAAACATATGAAAATTCCAACCACATGTCTTTGGAGATAAGAAAAAAAAAATTGTAGATGTACCGGTATCACATTTTATTGTTCTAATCTGTCTGAGTTGTCTTCTTGGGAAATTTTACTTATAATAAAAATATTTTTAATATTGATTAGTGTATTTCTATAATTATTCGTAAATTATTGTTAAACAACTGGCGTTTCCTATACCTATGAAATATCCCCCCCCAAAAAAAAGAATATTCTTACATTTTATTTAATTATAATTTTTAAAAATCCTCATATAACTCTTTGTATTTTGCAGAACAGTGAACTGTACAGTGCTCTCTGATTCCTCACAATACGTAGCAACGTGATGGCCGAATAAGGGTTTTAGCTACCAACTGTACAAAAGTTTTTTTTCATTCTTCGAGTTATATTTAAGGTGAGTGCATATAAGTATATAATTAATGCTACAATAAACATATATTATAATTTGTTTATTTATTATATATTTATTCTATAAATGTACACATAAAAATATGAACTTTTATATTATTCATTGAACTCTTGATATTCATTACTTTTGACAGGTGTGGGTGAAAAAAATAAAGTTAATACACACACACAAACATATATATATGTATATATATATATTATATATATATATATATATATATATATATATATATATATATATATATATATATATATATTATTATATATATATATATATATACATATGTCCTCTATAAAGCAAAGATTTCCTACACCAGAAGCCGCCATACAGCTGCACACCAAGAAACAGAACATAGCAAAAGAACATACATTGTAACATAACATAAAAAAGAACATATTACTAGGATGTTTACCGATTACAACAAATTGTTGTTTTCAATGTAATATAAATTGAACTATTTATTTAATTAATAATTAATCAAGCTTTAACATTTTACTGTGAGCAACTATATACAAGAGGTAGGACGGTACCCTTACTTTCAAGAGAATATGATATGTTTAAACTGAGAGTTGAGAATGAAAACATGGATTACATAAAACCCAACCAGGAAAATAGCTGACATAAAAGGTTCTTGTAATTAGCATTTGAAAATTATTAATTAGGTAGGTAAGTTCAAGCTTAAACAAAGGTATAGAATGGAAATGATCAGTCCCCTACCGATATGTTCCAAAGTTTTCGAAAAATTAATGTGCAAAAGACTGGTGGACATACTGACAGACCAAATAATAATACCTGACCATCAATTCGGTTTTCTTACATTTCATTCAACTATACAACAATTACACAGAGTTAATGACTACATTGCTGGAGCGCTAGAGCAAAAACAATATGCTACCGACGTATTTCTGGATGTTGTTCAGGCATTTGATAAAGTCTGGCACCAGAGATTTCTCTTCAAACCCAAAACTATACTGCCTGATACATACTATCTCATTATACAATCTTTCCTTTTCGACAGATTCTTCTCTGTCCGACAGGGTTTAGAAATTTCCTCAATTCGACCAGTATCAGCAGGGGTGCCTCAAGGATCAATACTGCCACCTTTACTCTACATTGTCTATACTAATGACATGCCTACCACCTCTGAAACATTGACTGCTACTTACGCTGACGATACAACAATTTTAACAAAACACCATGACCCCAGACTAGCCTCATTAAATTTACAAAATAACTTACTAAATTTACAAAATTGGTATTCACTCTGGAAAATTAGATTAAATCATAACAAATCACAACACATAACATTTACGCTTCGACGAGAAACATGCCCACCAGTTTATATCAGCGACAATTAAATTCCTCAGACGGACACTATACGCTACCTCGGACTAATATTTGACAGAAGGATGACCTGGGGCCCACACGTCAAAATGAAAAGGAAAACTTTGAACAAGCGACTGAAAATACTGTACTCACTGTTTTCTAAATCAAAATTGAAAATTAGACAAAAACTAAATACATACACTTACCTGCTCAAACCCATTTGGACATACGCCTTACAGATTTACGGATCAGCAAAAAAGACTCACTCACAAAAACTACAATATTTTCAATCTAAAATTTTAAGACTAATAACTGCAGCTCCCTGGTATGTCAACAACAAGACTTTACATACCGGCCTAAGACAACCAACCATTGACCAGCACATACGTACTCTCTACTCCCGATTTCATTCTAAACTACACGGACATCAAAATGGATTTATTAACGACATGGCCACGGCTGAAATGCTCATAAGGAGGCGACTGAAAAGGAGCTGGATGAGAGATCTCCTTTCCTGATTTTAGGATGTAAACAGACCAGAGAAGAGGTGCTGCTGGGCTCCATTCTTCGTCATGCCTATCATGTCATTTTCAAATTAACAGCAAATCTGCTAATTGTCATTCCCATGACAGGTGCGGATGAAGACAAAAAAAAATTATATAATTTCAATTTAGAAACATATGTTTTAACTAATAACAATACTTTAAAATGATATTATATTTAGGTATGGTATCGAATTATAGTTGTAGATGTTTTTTTAGAATATTCAATTGGGGAATTGATTTCTTATTTCTAAGTAATTCTAGAACCACCTGTATTCTAGCAAAGACGTATTTACTTGTAATGATTTTCAAAATATTACTACATATTTTTTTAAATATTTGTATAATCTTGAAATTAATTTATATAATCACTCTTTCGTTTAATAAACTAATGTGTCCAAATTAGTTTTAATGTATCATATAACATAGTGCTAACTCGTGAATAACAAGCACAGAATGATTTATGGCCCATACACACTGAACGCGATGTCTTGTTTCTATCGCTTAACGCGATGATTCATTGTCTCTATCTCTGGGTATTTTATTTACCACGGCTTAAAAGTGATATGAATGCTCTAAAGTATTCAAAATACGTAAGAAGGAAAATTAATTAAATAATAGGTAATTGAAAAATATTTTTCCTTCAAAACCCAGTGCTACGCTATATAAAATTTTGATTCGCTTGGATCTCCTGAAACATAGTCAACCTCATTAAAATGGGGTACGTAGTCCTCCAACTGATTCAAAGAAAAACCTGGAATATGAGCTATCAATATAAGAATAACAATGAAATTAGCCTAATAAAAATATAATGAATAATCTCAACTAGGTACAATGTTTATTTTATAAAATTGTAATATTTTAGAATTAGTAGAATTGAAATTGCAGTATTTTAAAAACTCGGATTTTAATATAATATAAACCTAAGTATAGTATAATTCCAATTATAATTCAGTTACAGGATGTAAAGGTGTAAGGATATAAATAAGGAAGGTTTTATTTTTTCATTATCCATGATTGATGTGTTGACGCCTGACCTGATTTTTGGTAACGGGATACTAGATCACAATTATCTTGTTTGAACAGGACAGGAATAGCTCAAGGTTATACCATGCCTTTATTATTTCTAGATTCTCGTTCCTCCCTGGCAAGTTTACGTCAGAGCTTTGCTTTATTAACCTTGGATTCTCGGAAGTTTTAAATTAGTTGTTCAATTATTTTGTAAACATGGCGGCTTGTTACTTGGAAAAGTACATATGATTATCCTAATAACATCTGTTTGTTATAGTTTTATCCTGAAAATTTTTTTTAACATGCGATGTTATATTTTTAACATTAATTATTGATTTAATCCTCCTGATGCTAGAAAGACTAATGTTTTCCCCAATAAACGGGTTGTGTAACTCGATAATAATTTTAAAATTTAATTGGAATTTAATGATATTAGCGCGTTCGAGCAAACAGGATCTTTAGCTAGTTATAAATCATTTATAGCTTCATAAACGTTAGATTTATAGCTGGCATAAATGCTGTATAGTATTGATATTTCTGTTTACCTTTCTTGGCGTTTTAAAATCTATTTATTTATTTGATTATATTTTAGGTGGTATGTTCAACTATATAGGTTAGAGGCACCTTATTGATTATTGAATTACATTTCAACATGTTTGTAGGGGTCGTGCTGTATTTTTTTTAGACGTGTATGTTGTTAGGATGTTTGTTTAAATAACGTGTTGTTACAGCTGCGTAGGTTATTTCTGATTTAAGTTGTGAGTACGTGTATGAAGATCGTATTGTTTAAATATGTCTGTAGTAATTGTGTTTTTTTCAGAAATTGAAGTAAGTACTTCTGATTTTCAGGTTGTAGGGCTTGTCGATATCCTATCATGAGATATGAAGTCCTTGATGCATCCAAGCTAGGACAATTTTCTAAAATGTGTTCCGTTGTTAAATCTGTATAGCAGCTTCGACATCTTGATGGTGAATTACCGTCGAGTAGGTGCCCATGCGTGAAGCTGGTGTGCTCTATTCTGAGGCGTGTGATAATGGTCTGCTCCCGTCGGTTTCCTTGCATCTGTAGAAGCGGATTCATGTCATTAAAAATGATTTTCATGTTGGTTCCTGAAACCTTTGTCCAAAAATATCGCCAGGCCTCTCTGCACTGGTTCAAAACTGAGTTATTGAAATCGTAGAGCGCTATGTTAGTGTCTGGAGCTGGAAGTATGATGGATGCTTTTTTTGCGGCTATATCAGCCAGTTCATTGCCTGGTATTCCTGTATGACTGGGGACCAACAGAAATTTTATAGCTTTCTATGTTAGTTGAATGATTTGTGTTATTTGAAAGACACTGAGGTTGCTGCATAATTTAAAGATTTTTATTAGCTTGAGGGTTGAGTAGGAATCACTAAGAATTAAAATATGATTACTGTCAATTTCATTTATTATTTTACCAAAAGCTAAATAGTTGGCAAAGTGCTGGAAGGATAAGACTGAATAAATGTAGAGTAGAGAGTAGGCGGTAGTCTCTGTAGGTAGAACAACGGACCATCCAACATGTTCTGATCTTTTCGACCCATCAGTATAGACGCATGTGAACTCTTCATAGTTATTTATATGAGCTAAGAAAATTTGTTTTAGTACATCTGGTGAGATAGATATTTTTTTTTTTTGCGTTTTTAAAGAAAAATCAAAAAGTGCTATACTTTTTGTCCAAGGAGGTAAGGATTTTGCAATCCATTTGCAACAGCTTTGGTAGTGTGTACGAATTGGATTGTGGTGGGTAGTTGGCAAGGCGAGTTGGTAATTTATACATCGAGAAGTCAAAGAAGTCTGTAGTTATTTTTAAGAAAAAAATTAACAAAAGGAAGTGTCTGCGTAGTTGTAGCTGCCATTCATCAACCTCCAAATGTAGACTGTTAATAGGATTATTGAATGGTGCAGTGGATTTAGCTTGTTTAATATTTTCTTTGGGACATCCTCTTATACTTCGCATCCGTATTAAATAAGCGGCCATATTAGGCAGCCTCAGCAAGGAAGTTCTATCTCAGCAGTTAGTAGTATCGGCATAAGTTCGATGATTGATACCCCTGGTCGGACCGTGACCGTTTGAATCACCCATTAGAAGGCATGGGAAAATAAGTTCGAGTAATAGTTCTCGAAAATCGCTATGTATGATATTTTCTGAGGGATGTAGATAAATAGAACATATCGTAAACTGAACTGGAAGAAGTACGTCACCGACTACTGCTTCTAATTTAGAGGATAAGTTATAACTGGTACCTTTCTTAATAGCAAGAGATACTCCCTCGCTAGCATGAGGACCACGACGGACCGTTTTGTAAATCTAATTATATATAGTTTCTAAATTTGTTTGATTTTCTTTTAAAGTCTCTTAAAGAGATAAAACTAAAAGGTTATTTTTAGGAATCTAATCTAATAAAAATACAATACTGCTGCTGTTGGTAAGTAGTCCATGTTATAGAATTCCTCAAATATTGTTCTAAAACAACATCCGATAAACAATAAATAACTTATTATTAAATAAAAGAAGATTTTCAATGGACCTTCGATAGTAAGGCCGGATATTATCTTGAACAAAGTTTCTTCTGATTAGGCTCTAGAAGGGAATCATTTATTAAGAGCTGTCATATTTTAGCGGTAAGTCGAAAGTAATAAGCCGATCAAGCACTGGGGCTTGGAAGAATATTCGGTGACCCAAAATACTTTGGAAACAAACTTCTTTGTGGCTTGTAAGGGAATTTGGCGGCCTACTTTCAACTTGTTATCATTCAGTTGGGTTGATAACTTATTTAGCTAGAACAATAAAAGTTGCTATTATGGAACGAAAGACTGTATTAATGAATGGTTTTTGGCTTTATTCATATTTCTTACTCTTTTAAAGCGATTTAAATTTAGAAATAATGAGACGATTCCACTATCGGACTCAGGATTTAATTTTGGAAGGAGCTTCAGCCCGAAAGATTTTTTTTTTCGTATATATATATATTACGATAGTTACTTTGGAAAAAAAAGACAGATACTACCTACGTAAATGAAATAGTGTTTAAGTGATTCTTGAAGTTCTATTAAATGGTATTACACGAACAACGATACTTTAAGAAACAATTTTAAAATTTATTTTTCTCCATAAAACATGGTTGTACCATTTTTGGGGGGAAAGAAAAGGGCTTGAGCCTGAAAGTACATCTTGCCTCTCCCCCCGCCTCCTCCATTCCCCGTAGATCCACCGGTATACGATTCTAATGTTTTTGAAGTTCATGGGTTTGCGAGAACGAAATAAATATTGTTCATTTAATTTTATTTATTTGTTATGTTATAAAAATTGAACCAATCTAATATAGCATTTCCAAGTCAATTTCAACCTTTTCCAAATCAAATTCAACCTTTTCCAAGTCAAATTAAACTTTTTCCATTTCAAATTCAACCTTTTCCAAGTCAAATTCAACCTTTTCCATTTCAAATTCAACTTTAGAATTTTTGTCAATTTTCGATTTTTTTCGAAATGAAGGCCACTTACTATATTATCGACGGCATAGCTTTTAAAAAATACAAAAAAAAATTTGATTACGCAGTTGCATATCCATTTATTTTAACATTTTAGATTTTTTCAGTGCGATATTTCTATGTTATATTCAATTATTTCCAAGTCAAATTCAACCTTTTCCAAGTCAAATTCAACCTTTTCCAGATCAAATCAAACTTTTTCCAAGTCAATTCAACCATTTCCATTTCAAATTAAACCTTTTCCAATTCAAATTCAACCGTTTTCATTTCAAATTAATGTTTTAAGTTTTTGTAAATTTTATATTTTTTTTTAAATAATGGCCATCCCCTCCCCCCCTCCAATATGAAAGTCTATTATTATGCTCTCCTAAGTAGAATTTTCACTTACTGATATCGATTTATTGTACCTATTCGGATTTATTAGGGACTAGTATTATGCTGTCCTGTACCTAATTTTGAAAATAACCTCCATTTTAAGATTACGTGACTGCGTTTCGAATCATTTAAGTTTTCTTGACAAATTCGATATGTGGGTGTATTTTTATGTTTCCCGATCAGTAAATTTTGAAAATGACATCCATTTTATGTTTACGCCACTGTGTTTTGACTTATTTAAGTTTTTAGAATTTATCCAATATAAAGGTCTACTTTTATGTTTCCGGAGCTGTAGATTTTGAAAATGACCTCCATTTTAAGATTAGGCCACCGCGTTTCGACTTATTTGAGTTTTTCGGATATTTTTCATATGAGGGTGTATTTTTATGTTTCCGGAGCTGTAGATTTTGAAAATGACCTCCATTTTAAGATTAGGCCACCGCGTTTCGACTTATTTGAGTTTTTCGGATATTTTTCATATGAGGGTGTATTTTTATGTTTCCGGAGCTGTAGATTTTGAAAATGACCTCCATTTTAAGATTAGGCCACCGCGTTTCGACTTATTTGAGTTTTTCGGATATTTTTCATATGAGGGTGTATTTTTATGTTTCCGGAGCTGTAGATTTTGAAAATGACCTCCATTTTAAGATTAGGCCACCGCGTTTCGACTTATTTAAGTTTTTAAAATTTATCCAATATAAAGGTCTACTTTTATGTTTCCGGAGCTGTAGATTTTGAAAATGACCTCCATTTTAAGATTAGGCCACCGCATTTCGTTTTCTTTAAGTGTTTCGAATTTTTATCATAAAAGAGTGTATTCTTATGTTTCCGGAGTCGTAGATTTTGAAAATGACCTCCATTTTAAGATTACGCCACTGCGTTTCGGCTTATTCAAGTTTTTCGAATTTATCCAATTTAAAGGTCTACTTTTATGATGCCGGAGCCTTAGTTTTTAAAACGACTTACATTTTAAGATTAGGCCACTGTGTTTCGGTTTTGTTAAGTGTTTTTGATTTTCCCTTCGAATAAAAAACATAATACGAAGGATTAATTTATTTTTCAATAAATAAATAAAAATATCTAATCAAAATAAGTAAAATATGTATTGTCTCATTTTTAATTTAATTTTAGTTATCTTTTTTAATGTTGTGGTCTCCTATCACAAAATTATAAGATTTCGAACAATTAGCTGAAAAATCTGAATACGGAAGGTTAAATTTATTACCAGTTGCTTTTCGGCTTTTTAGTTTGTATTCTGTGGTTAATTTAACTTTAGCTTCATAATATTTATTTATTTATTCATACTAGAAAACATATTGATGAAACTTTGTATTGAAAAAAACCCAAAATGAAGCCTAATTAATCAAGATGCAGCGGCTTAATCATAAAATGGAGCTTAAATATTAGATAAATTTAAATATTAAAGATTAGAAAAATTTCAATACGTCTCGGATAACATATAAGTAGATCTTTATACTGAAAAAGTAAAAAAAAAACTTTTATAATCCAAAACAGTGGCATAAACTTTAAATTGGGTCATTTACAAAATGGGGGAAATCTACTGCTCCAGAAACATAACATTAGACCTTTATACTTGTTAAATTCTAAAAATTTAAATAAGTTGAAACGCATTGCGTAATCATAAAATGGAGGTCATTTTCAAAATCTACGGTTCCGAAAACATAAAAGTAGACCTTTAAATTGGATAAATTCGAAAAACTTAAATAAGTCAAAATGCAATGGCGTCATCATTAAATGGATGTCATTTTCAAAATCTACGGCTCAAGAAACATAAAAGTAGACCTTAATATTGGATAAATTCGAAAAACTTAAATAAGTCAAAACGCAGTGGCGTAATCATAAAATGGAGGTCATTTTCAAAATCTACAGCTCCGGAAACATAAAAATACACCCTCATATGAAAAATATCCGAAAAACTCAAATAAGTCGAAACGCGGTGGCCTAATCTTAAAATGGAGGTCGTTTTCAAAATCTACAGCTCCGGATACATAAAAATACACCCTCATATGAAAAATATCCGAAAAACTCAAATAAGTCGAAACGCGGTGGCCTAATCTTAAAATGGAGGTCATTTTCAAAATCTACAGCTCCGGATACATAAAAATACACCCTCATATGAAAAATATCCGAAAAACTCAAATAAGTCGAAACGCGGTGGCCTAATCTTAAAATGGAGTTCGTTTTCAAAATCTACGGCTCCGGAAACAAAAAAGTAGACCTTTATATTGGATAAATTCTAAAAACTTAAATAAATCAAAACACAGTGGCGTAAACATAAAATAGATGTCATTTTAAAAATTTACTGATCGGGAAACATAAAAATACACCCTTCGAACTTAAATACCCCATAAAAAACTTAAATAATTCGAAACGCAGTCACGTAATCTTAAAAAGGAGGTTATTTTAAAAAACTACTCATACGATAACAGACCCACGCATCGAAAAATTAAAGATAATTAAATAAATAAAAAAAGGTTGAATTTGAAATGGAAAAGGTTTAATTTGAAATGGAAAAGGTTGAATTTGACTTGGAAAAAGTTTAATTTGATTTGGAAAAGGTTGAATTTGACTTGGAAAAGGTTGAAATTGACTTGGAAATGCTATATAAATTTCATTATGAATTTTTAACAGACTAAAAGAAGCGATATACACACAGGTTGTGTGGGCTGCCCACTAAAGATATGTAACGATTTTCTAAGCTAATGACTTTACCTTTTGTAGCTCAAGTTACTTGGTGAGATAGAAGTGAAAACTTCAACAAAGCGGGATTAATAATATAAAATATATTTTTTTTTTTCATTTTCCACAAAGTAATATAATATATAAAATTATAATTGTGTATAAACTATTTTTTGTTCTATATTGACAAAGTAACAACGTTTACAATATATGCAATTATTATACTGGATAAATTGCTATGCTAAACTTCGAATGGTCGTCATTGGTATCATGCTCTAAAAATGAAAAAAATAGTTTTCTGATAACTAAAATTTGCTATGAATACTTTTGATTGAAAACTATTTCCTAAATATCTAACAAAAAACTCCGTCAATTGTAGTTCTGTATTCATTTGAATCAGTCGACATACAAAACCTAATGGTGATTTCAGATATCTGTATTGACTTCTGCAAATTGGTTCCTGAATTTGCCATCATATTTAAATTTTGAGATATTTAATCGAAATGTTCACAAGATTGTTATTTTTTTTTTTCACTACACGTTTCCCTTTCCGGAGCTCTAACTCAGCATTACATAAAAAAAAAAAATCAAATCATAGCTCATTACAAAAAAAAGTAAATTTTGTAAATTTTCCTTGCAATGTCCAGATCTGTATTTGAGTTTTTGAAATGTTTTAATACAAATGTTTATAAAACGGGTTATCATTTTGACAATGTCTTTTTCGCTTTTTGCCTTTCTAGCACGATGTCGCATCTAGAAAAAATTTCTAATAAAATTTTATTACAATCAAGATGAAATTCCTAATATTTTCCTTGCTAATAGTATGAAAGTCTCATTTTTAGATTCGGAGATATTTTGATTCAAATGCAAAAAATAGTCGACTCCAGCCAACTTTACTCGAATGCGCGTTACATAGCAAAGCGTGACGGATCAGTCTCATTCAATAACCACAAAATAGAGTGCTATTCCACGTCTAAAGAAACTTTTACTTCAAAATGAGCGGTTTGGGAGTGAATTTGAATTTTTTTAATGATAATCTTTATAACAATCTAATGTCATTTTTAAGTCAAATTTAGAACTTTACAAACCAAATCTGGATTTTTTTAAAAATGACATTTATAATTTTCCATTTATGAATCAATTTAAGAATTTTTATAACATCAAATGGGTAGAATATTTTAATTTTCTTATTATGTTCCTTAGACGAACTACCTATTATGAATAATAAAATTGGGTGTTATAGCGTTTAAAGACCAATTTTACTTTATTGATGAGGCAGGTTTTAATCTTACTGTTAAAGAGAGAAACATAACACTTTTATTGACCATCAGTAACTATAAGGTGGCACATTTCAAGGTGTAATGCTGTTTGGTTCAATGATTTTTTTGTCGGAACTCCAAGATAAGATTACAGATACTCTAAACAATTTTAGTGAATTTTCCTAATTTTTATTTTGGAGAAGGCTCTCTATACCGGATTCAATGGAGGAGTTTCTTTTACTTCTGCAGCTCTACAAGTCCTTGAATTGTCCATCCCCAAAATACCTTATAGAGCACCAATAATCTTCTCCTGAAGTTCTGACAAAAAAATCATTGAACAAAACTACATTAGAATGTTACGTTTGAGATCACCTTGAAATGTGCCACCTTTTCGTTACTGATAGTCAATAAAAGTGTTACGTTTCCTTCTTTAACAATGAAAACTTTTACTATTCCAGGCGTATTTACTCATGATCTCATGATGTTCCTTCGAAGATCAAGATTAAAACCTGCCCCATCAGTAAAATAAAATTGGTCTTTAAACGCTATGACATCCAATTTTATTATTCATAATAAGTATTTCGTCTGAGAAACTTAATAGAACAATTTTTATTTATGTATTTTATTGAGAAAAAAAAATACATTTTGCCTCAATTAAGGACATTGAGTATTTATGATGAATGAAGTACAATCATACCATATATACAATAAAATAACAACAAGATTATAAGAAAATAAAATAAAATAAAACTTAGAAAATAAAATAAAATAAAACTTTATAAAATATAATAAAACTTATAAAATAAAATAAAACTTAGAAAATAAAATAAAACTTATAAAATAAAGTAAAACTTATAAAATAAAATAAAACTTAAAATAAAAT